>VWZZ01008338.1:758912-876463 GCA_013399095.1 Psophia crepitans | reverse complement strand
AAGTTTTCCCCAGCTCGGCCGTGTCAGCGCATCGCCCCGGCTGCGCCGCGGAGCCGCCCGGGGGGCCGCGGTGCGCTCGGCGCGTTCTGCCGGGGGGAGCCGCGTCCCCCCGGGACCTCCGCGGGCTCTGGGGAAGTTGCCATCGGCGGTGGGTTCGCGGTTTGGTGGGGCTTTCTCCTCTGTCAGCCTGGGTTTTCTTTGCGCTGGGTTTTGTTAATCATTAACCCGCTAATTTTTCTGGAAGTGAGAAGTTGGAAGGGATAACCGGCCAGTCGTGTGCAGGCTACTGAGCAGGGCAAAACCTGGGTTTTGACTCAAAATAGAAATAAGCACTATCTAACTAAACATCTTATTATTTATTTACACGGCTCTGAACATGGTGCCACCTGATTTACAGAAAGTATGAAGAAAATGTCCTGCCCCAGAGTGCACGCGTTCCAAATAGCTCGTGCACAGAATACGGCCCTACAAAAACTTGCAAAATGGGGGTCCTGGATATGTCCGAGTTATTTTCTTTCTTTAGCTGCGTACTAGAGTTTGTTAATGTTTTTTTTAAAGTTTTATTGTGCTTTGTCCTGAAAACCTAGAAACCCTAAGTGTGGTTAAAGGAAAGAAAGACTTAGTTGGGCATTGTTGTCAGGATCGTCAGGCGTTTCAAATACGTGGTTCCAAAAAATGTTTGTGCAACTTTAACTTACTGAAATGAAAATAGCTGTGTGTTAGTGAGCATCTGAAACCTGGCCTTCTAGGGTAAAGACAGAAAATTAATTTCCTTCATTCATGCAGAACAATTTAACATCCTTGGAAAGAATGGAGAAGGAAGAACTGTTTGCAAAACTTGGTCTTATTTTATTTTTAAAGGTATGGCAACGATTTTTGAGAGACCCAAAGGAAACAACCGCGGAGGCAGAGAGGGCCTGATGTTTGCAGGAAGGAAGGAAGGAGGATGGGACAGTGCTGTCTGTACTTGGAGGGGAGACCTTAAAACCAAAACTTTTGGGAAGGGAGGAAGGCCCGGCAGAGGTTGTATTGCTCTGTTCCTTTATTTGCACAAGGTCATCGCTTGTAGTGCCTGAAAAGCAAAAGCGTCTTCTAAGAATTTAAACAGCGCACCTCTTAGATGGGCCATCAAAAATCTGTAAAAGCTGGATTGTAATTATCTCCTGCCAGCGTAGAGAGGAAGCAGAAACCCACGTCAGCTGGCTGGGGCTGGCTGTAGCCCCTACAAGATTCCTGGTCATTTTTAGGAAGTTGGGCTTGCCTCTGGAAGTTCTTGGCATACGTCATTTTCTTTTCTCTGGAACTTTCCAATCATTTTCCTCTGTTTCATGTTGGTGTAGAATGGAGGGGAGATGGGGAAAAGAGTGAGTAAGGATTGCTAATAGTAAGGTTTTAATATTTTCAGTTTTCTGTTTCTTAGAATGTTGTCATTGCTGGTGCAAGTCTACTGTTGCTTTGGCATTTCTAGTAGAATCTTTAGTCCTTGGTATTTTTCTTATTCCTGTTTTTATAAAGGAGTTTTATTTGCATAGGCTGGTCATCCAGACTAATCATTCTTGTTGAGGTACTGACAGTATTGTTATCTCTACACAAAGAATCACAGAATCATTTAGGGTGGAAAGGACCTTTAAGATCATTGTGTCCAACCGTTAACCCAGCACTGCCGAGCCCACCACTAAACCGTGTCCCCAAGCACCACATCCACATGTCTTCGAAATCTCTCCAGGGATGGTGACTCCACCACTTCCCTGCTGGTGATGTGCCAGTTCTTGCTCCAGGTGGTTGACAGGCTAAATGCAAGGTAGAAATCTGGGACTTGATTTCTTGGGGAACTGGAGAAGGATTCTGTCTAGAAATAGTCGTGTGTTGGGGGCTGGCGGGAGCCCCAGGTCATACCTGGTATAAATGTTGCTGAAGAAGTGACCGAATCCAGCCTCGTGGCTTGTCCTAGAAGGAGGAATTTCAGACATAATTGACTTCATACCAAAGGTTCAGAAGCAAACGGGAAGAAAGAGTGAGCAAATGGAAAGATGCAGCAAGATGGCAAAAGGCTCGCCATGCCTAAACATTAAAGAAGTTGTTTAAACTCTGCTGGATAGGCAGGTTTCAGTGATCCTTGTTTCTGACTTGTAAGCGTGTTTTTCTGTGGATGTTCATTCAGTAACATGATGCTTAAGGTTGCAGAGCTCTCTTCTTTTGAAGCCCCTCAGTTAATGTTCCTCAAAGGCCGGTGGGTGGACTGAGATTTTTTTATTTTTTTTTTTTTGAAACTGTGAAATCCTGTTTGGAAAAGTCTAAGAAGCTGCTTCATGTTGTGAAAAACCTCACTGTAGAATCATAAAGGCTGCGCTTTTTCCACGTTGCTTTGGAAGCAGCTGAACTTTGTAACTTGGCGTGTAAATAGAGCTCTTTGAAGAGCACGTCCATGGCTGGAAGGACGGGAGAGGGAAGTGCCCTGGCTGGTTAACAAGCTTCTGAACGTGTGAAAAGCCGCTGTGAGCGTGCTGGTTGAAGTATCTGTTAAAACACAGAAGAGAAGTTTGCAGAATCTTGTCCTTGGTTGTGGCGAAGTACATACACCTAGAAGTGGCCAACATGTCTAAGTGTAAATATGAAACAGTAAAAAAGTGGCAGTTTGTGTATTTCTGTAGGTTGGACTGGGTGAGGGAAGGCAGTCGGGGCACTCGAGAGGGAGGTACCGGGGAATGTGTTGGGCGTCTGAGGGAGATGCTGGACAAGCGAGAATGCAGAGAGGTTCGCGCTGCATCTCACTAGGTAGCTTTGGTGAGTGAGGATTTCTGGTAAGCCTAGCCATTGCCACAGAGGACTTCAGCAGAGCGTTCTGATTTCTGTAACTTTGCATTGAGGTTGGGGGAAGGAGGGCTTTTCTGGTCTACCAACATACGCGTGAGAGGCGCTTGGCCGATGTAGTGTCCTGGATTTGCTATAAACTGAGCAGTATTGGCAAGTAAAGGTTGCTTTACTGCTGTAAATGCTGCCGTGATGAAATCAAAAGGGAAATTCCTGTTTAAAGCAACATGAAAAGCAGTTACAGATTTAACTAGCAGAAAAATGCAAGTCTCAGACGTTTCTGTAGAAATCAGAGTTGGAGTACGTTTGTTGTATTTGCAGCGTAATTTGACAAATAGAAACTTTTTGCTTCATATTTAAGGAAACGGAAGCCTAAGCTACCATACCTGAAAGAATTTGCCTTTTTTTTTTTATATTAAAGGCAATAATTGATACAAGCTACAAGACCAGAGACAATATTTTTTCAGTTGTACTTCTGTGTTTCTTGGCACTTGTGTAGTTTTTCCTTCTTATGTGCAAGTCTTTCACTGAGCAACGATGACAGGAAACAGATAGGGGCACGTATGCTGTCAGCTCACAGGGAAACTGTTTCTATTAAACTTTTTTGAAAATCTTAATTCACAACCCTATAAGAACAAGCGTGCATAGGAATTCTTAGGAATTATATGAGTAAGTTAAGATCAACTTCTTGCACTTTGGATTTTTGGACTCAATTTGTAGCTAAATTAGCTTATGTTTCTGGTCCTCTCACTCTAAACATCATGGAATGGAAGAGGACTGAGAGAATTCTTGGACCCCACTCCATGTTGGTCTGTTGCCTTGTATTCATACTTTTGCTTTGCAATGCATATACTGACCTTTCAGTTAATTTCCTATGCGGTATAGGAATGTAGACGAGGTGCTGGTTATAGGAGAAGCATAAGACAAAGTTCAGGGTATGTCATTTGTTGTGCTGTTACTGAAAGGTATGTGAAGCACGGTACTGGGTTGCTCTGTCCCTCCTTCTCCGCTGACTAAACCCAAGAACTCTGAGACTAATCCAGCGTGTGGGTTTTCTGCGCAGCTGAGTGGGGCTGCTGTATTACTGGGCCGATGGGCTTCTCCTTGGCTTATTAAAACCCATGCCCTTGTTGTTTTGCTTCATTGATTTTTTTCTATAACTATGCAAAACTCTAACTCTCTTGTAGTAAAATATTTTCATAACTTGATGGTAAATTGAAGGTATAAATGGATGTTGAAAAGAATAATCTTACGAAATCCAATTGCTAACTCATTTTAGAAGATCTCTTGGGTTGTGGAAACCTCGGTGATCTGGCCACATGGGTTAATTTAAATTAGTTCTCTTATGTTGTGCTTTGGCGTACTATTTAAGAACCTCAAGATGCTACTTGTGATTGACATAACAAAATGTAAATTATATGCTGTTTTACTAGGCTCTAATTTATCTGTCGTAAGGTTTGTGTACCAATAGTACTAAGCTGCTCTCACTGTAATGTTGCTCTTTCATGTAATGTCTACGTAGGGGAATTAAATTACTCTTAATTGTATACTTTAAAATAAAATTGGGGTGTGACTGGCTATCATAGTAAATTAGATTTTGCTGCTTCTTGTCTTTTTGTGCATTTACTTTAAATTGGCTTTATTGAAAAATGAAATGGTTGAATATCCGGTTGAGAAGAACACTCTTACTGGTGGGTAATCATGAGATGTTGCAGAACTTGAAGTCTTAGAAAACAGAATTAAGATTTTAGACTTTAAACTTTGATGTAGTTAGTGCTGAAGAAGTGAAATAATGATTGAAGCAGAACTTGGCATTTGGCTTGACAGTCAGTGAACTCAGTGATGAGAAACTGATGTTGCTTCTTAGAAAGTGCCCCGCAGTAGGAGCAGAAGAGGGCAAGCTGATTTGAGAGGCCTTTACTTCTCTATTTCTTACAATTCTTGGGAGGGGAGGTACAAGTCAAACAAGAAATGTGTTTAATGAATGTAATACAGCAAATCTGAGTCTTAGCATAGTGTTTATATATTGGGCCCTGAAGTGTGTCTCATACTCTCTGAGACACAGGTATGATGTTACATGTGGAAATGTTTCTGCCAAGCTGTTGGCTTGGGTTGGTTGTGACCCTGAACAAAATCTTCCCCTAATCCTAGTTCTCAGCTGCCTTCCTGGAAAAGCACAGACAGACTTACAGGTGTGTTGGAAGCCCAGATACACGAGCTCTTTGAAGCTGGTTTGGAAACAAGTGTTGTGTGTCTCTAGAAAGGAGCTTTGGCAAAACAGTCACTGTAGAGGCTGAGGATCTTCTTGGGCATGCAATGCTGCCTACTTCCTCCAGTGAGATTTTGCCACAAAATGGTTTATCCTAGAGCCAATGATGCTTTGAAACTGATACACTTCTTTAATTCTATATTTATAAAGGGGGTTGATCTTGTAACAATGGATTGTGCTAAGTCATGGTTAATCTTGGAGGAGGCATAAAAAATTTCTTTACTTGTTGCAAGGCATTGGGTGGCTTTGTTTTTTCATAGAATCCTAGAATGTTATGGGTTGGAAGGGACCTTAAAGAGCATCTAGTATCTCCACCCATGGCTAGGGAAACCTTCCACTGGACCAAGCTGTTCACTTTTTGTTATGGTGTAGCAGCCAACGCATTGTTACCATGAGCCTGTTTAACCCTTTCCATAAACATGGTACCTTTCCTGTGTGACCCCATATTTGCTCTTTGAGGAGAGTGTACAAAATTCAGCAAGGAAACAAGCCAGTATTGCCATTGAAATAGGTGATGATCTTAAAATTGCTATCTACTATATACCTGAATAAAGAAGGTATTTAATTTAAATGGTCTTTTTACAGCCTGCCTAGCAAGACATTAAATGCTTGTACTAAACATATCACCCAGAGGCTGAGGGAAAGCCTACAGTTAAGATAGTACAAATAAAAAACAGATTACAGCTTGTATTAAAAAAGAAAAACAAAACAAGGCATTTGAGTTCTCTGCCCTGTGGGAGTCAGCTGTCAGGAGTGAACTGTACTGTGTTTCTGTTGTAGCGTGATCATAAAGCGTCCAACGGTGTAACCTTATGTGGATAAGCTGAATTGGATTGGGTTGCAGGTATTTTTGTTAACCAAAGAAACAAATAACATGTTATCAGTGAATCTGAAAGTGTTGGCTAACCTGTGTTAACATTTAATCAATTTTGGAGTTGAATTTAAATAAGAGCTATTTATGTGGTGTTAATTACCCGGCCAGGCATGGCTTTGGTGCTTCTGCAGCTGGGGCTGGTGGGATGGTGGTAGTCAGCACAGCCTGCACGGCTGGTTGTTCTGTGTGATGTTCTACCGGTGTGTAACTGATGCTGAATCTGGGTGAAGACATCAGTTTTCCAGTATGAAGATAAGAAGAAAAAAACAGTACTTAATTCCTGTTTTTTATACTTCTGTGCTGAAGGGGCAGCTCTTTTTCTCTGGTTATGGGATGCTGTAGTTTGCTTTCTGACCCTCTACACACTTAGTGCATTTCTACTTACCTACTTTGCTTGATTCCTATACGTATAATATGGCAATCTTTGAATATTTGCTTTAATTGAAAAGACTCGGAAATAGAAGGAGGAGCTGTAGGTGTACAGCCTGTGTCTTCAGGGAGTGAAGTACGGGAGAATACATGCAGTCACGGGGAAAGCTGGGAGCTGTGGTACAACGGTACCGGTAGGGAACATGGAGGGCCACGTAAAACAGTTGAAAGATCGGGGTTGCAAGGAATCCGTAAGGGGCGATGTGGAAGACTATAAAGTGCTTTAGAGAAAATTGAGAATTGGAAGGTACTCATAAAAATCTGGGAAATGTTTAGTCCCATAATATCCTATATCAGAGCCAAGCTTGGACTGACTTTACTGTAAATTAGTAAGAGAAATTTCAGGTTGGATGGTACTTTATTATGGAGATGGAGTCTAGAAACCTGACCGCCTGACTTTTTTTTTTTTTTCTTTTTATACAGAGACATAAAAAGCGGCCTAGGTGAGGTCTTCTGTTACTGTAAATTGCCAGTACCGCAGGTGAATGTTAGTTACGTAACTCCTCACCCTGAAACAAAGAGAATGAAAGATTTGTGTAGCCTCAGTTCTTGGCTTCGGTTTTTCTCCTGAGCAGTAAGTGCAGTGAGAACTGGGAATTTTTTTCCTTTGCTTAATAAACTAGACTACCATCCCATTGGAGGTGGCAGCTGGACTCTAAGGTGAAGGAGCTTGGGCTCATCTTATTTGCCTCACAGAGACTTTTGACATTGCTGGACTGAGAAATGAGATCTCAGATGTTATCTCTGGTAGCTGCTGGAATCATTTTGTAAATGCATGTGGTACAGAGACCTAGAATATCTGGATTTCTACTCCTCTTCTGCTTCAGTCCTAATTTCTTTTCCTTTACTCTGACAGCTGGTTTAGCCTTACAGAAGATGAGAGGGGAAACATAAATGCCCAAGAACTGAGTTGTCCCCACCTTGCTTTGAAGAACGCCTTTTTCCTGTCGTAGATTCTTGGCAACTGTCATCTTTTCAGAGAGCTGAAAGTGTTTAGTAAGCAGCTAGTCAACATCCTAATGCTTCATGATCTCTTGATTTGATGTCTCGATAATTGGACTTAACAAATAGATTAGGGCTTCTTTGGTTACCCGGTCATGCTGTCCGAGCCTTTAATCATATAGAGGCTTAATTTGTTTCTTGAAAGTGATCAGCTATGCCATTTGGATGACCTTCAAGAGGGGTGGGTGCATCACCAGGTCTCTGTAGGCTCAACATGTAGTGCATGGTTATGCATGGTAACCGGGGATGTTCTGTTTGGCCCCTTTTCAGGCTCTGCCACTGATTTATGGCACAATTACATTTCTTCATGTCTGAAGTTCCTCTATAAAGACCTGAAAAGTTTCCCTCTGTTACAAAAACTGTTATTTTAAAACCAGTAATAAATGTACTCTGGTAAATATGGTGACAAGTGCTCTAGAAAAGCCAGGAGGAAAGGCAAATACGGAGAAGGTGGGGGGAGACAAAGCTGATAACTTCTTTGCTTCTGGTGGGTGAGGGTGAAATTGGTGACTGCCAAAAATACGAGCTCAGAGAAGTAGCTTGTTCTGCTCTGAGCCCACATCTGTACACACCTCCTCATCTCTACAGATGGCCAGGAGGCTGGAGAGAGAACACAGTTGTCTAAATTTGTGTAAGAGAAAAGAATCATGACTCCCACCTTGGAGATGAACAAGAACCTCCTGTAACTGGGGTATTTTTGGCAATTAAAAAAATTTGGTTGAATTTTCAGTCTTAGCAAATTATGTGAAAACTGGCACTGTTCATAGATGCTAAATAAATATATTTTTTTTTTATATTACTGTGTTGGTTGGCTGGAGCTGTACTCGTTATTCCTTCAAACCTAGCCTGCTAAGGAATAAATTTGATCCAGAAGTCTGTGCATGCTTATGTTTTAACAACTTATAAGATACATCTTCACTGTATCTTTCATACTACTTCACATTTTATAAAAACCAACTGTCACTGTCTGAGTAGTGATGGTACTGCTTGAATCAACCATGATAAAAGGCACAAAAATAAAACCAAAATATTTATATATTTGTTTCTTTTCTACTAACATTAGTGCAGGAGTAAGATTGTCTTTTGCGGGTTGATTGTTTCCATACAGTCTGCTTTATCTTTTGGGGGAATTCAGTCATTTTCCTTTTGTTAGCCCATGAGATATAGGATATTGTTTAAAGCAGGTAGCTGGGAGTCAGCATTATATAAGTAGCAAACTCTTGACCAAACATCTGGTTTTGTGGATGTGGCCCCATGTAATAAACGAACAATAAGAGCAGTTTATAAAGTACATCTTGACAGTTCTCTCTGGTTAACCCCTGTTCTTTGCAGTCAGGGGTTGAATACTGAATGTTCCTGCAGTGTGACTGTATATATTGCTCCCCTCCACCCCAAACACTGAAGAACCTGAAACTGGAGACTTCCTGACCCTTCTAAAAACAAACGAGCAATATTGTTTAACTTCTTGCTATGGGTCAGGAGCCTGAGGTTCATGCCAAGTTTCAATGTGAAACAAAGTAAGACTGCAGTGTTAAGAAAAGATTCTTGGAAAGAGCGCTTACATGGAACAACTGGTAAAGCCGTGACTGAGGCACTGACTTACTAAAGCAGATTCTTAAAGAGAAATGAGATACGGCCTGCCCTAAGCATTCTTCAGTAAATTACAGTTCCTAGTTGAAAAACTTAACATGTGCATAGGTGCAATATTTTGTGTTACTTAATATGGGTTCTGCGTTAGTGTTAAAATAACTGCGTGTTACAAATGGATCTGCTTTTTCTGTGCAGTTGGGTAGTAACAAACCTCTGTTTTGGTTCCCGTTGAGATGCTTCCAAGTGTGCTTTTAGTAATGCAACGTAAGCGTAGTGTCATTGTCATAACAGCATTCCACCCTCCATGAGAAGTTGCAGCAGCACCATGCGAAGATGCAGTTGGTCCCTCCCTTACGTGATATTGGTCATTCCAGCACCGTGTCTACAAAATTTTCTGATGGCTGTGTCGAGTTTCATGAAATTTTGGAGAGGACAAGCGTACTGAAAGAATATTAAGGGTAAAGAGGATTCAGATGAGTTTGCAGAGAAACAGGCAAATACAGAGTTGAGCTGATTGGGATCAATGAATTTTTCCAAGGAATAGAGAGAGTCCAGGTGAAACTATCGAATGTTACTTCAGTATTTGGAGTATCCATTTACTGATGCTTCTGCAGTTACTGCAGGGTTTGAATGTCATTGTACTGGTGCTTCTGCAGTTGCTGTAGAAACTTGGCTCAGGCTGTCTCCTTGCAGCTCTCCTTGAGAGTAAGAACTGCTCAAGGAGAGTTTGTCTGGACATGGGACTCAGGGGTACGTTTATTGTTGTCTTTCACGCTGTGATCTGTAATCTTTATTTTAATATAAATCCCTTGGCTAGCTGCTTTTCTTTTGCTTGTAAAGGTTTGATCTGTACGTGGTACTCACAGTAAAGGAGTTCTCTTGTCCTAGAAGAACAAAGACTTGCTTTCTGTTTGCATGGGCACTACTGATTTGCAGTGGTCGACTGGTTTTACTGCCAGTTTTAGCAGGTGCACCTTGTCTCAATGAGTTCTCTTTACCCTCATCACACAGTGCAGTCGCAAGTCTCATGCACAGTACATAGAAGATTGAATTTTGTCTGAGAGTTGAGTAGTACAGGGATTTGCTGTACTTTCCCTCTCTTTCCTATTCCATTATTTGTGCCCCTCTTGTGTTGCACTTGGATTAGATGATCGTTGTAGGTCCCTTCCAGCTGAAAGTACTGTATTCTGGCAAACTCTGGAATATCTCCTGAAAAGGCTTTTTGTGTGTGTGTGTAGCATTTGTGTTGATAGATTGGATAGTAGTTCAGTAATATGTGTGTACA
Source organism: Psophia crepitans (assembly GCA_013399095.1). NCBI lineage: Eukaryota > Metazoa > Chordata > Aves > Gruiformes > Psophiidae > Psophia > Psophia crepitans. The sequence goes on along the minus strand of VWZZ01008338.1, from coordinate 866,203 downwards.
AAATACAGACTTAAGTTTTCATATTTCAGAATGGTGGAACAGATCAGAAAACTTGCCAGTCTCTGTACTGTGAAAGGACTCTGTAGTGTTTGTTCGTGGAAGTGTGCAGAGAAAAGCTTGTTAGTGTAGGAAAGATGGAAAAATGTTTTTTGGCTGCTCTTGTTGAGAGAGAAAAATATCTTCTAGGTTTGTCATGAGGTTGCAAAAACGTGAAGAATGGGGAGATTGGAGTGAAGGGGGAGAGCAGGCAAAACTCACGCAGGGTTGGTTGGTAAGGCCTTCCGTACCTAATACTTAGTATGAAGGCTGGGGTTTTTTTTGATCAGTTGATTTTTTTGTTTGTTTTTTAAGAGAAGAATGAACTCCCTTATCCTCCACAGCCTGCTCCTATGCTGCGTAGAGCTTTAGAAATGCCAAGAGGCAGAGACAGTTGCCTTTGTGGTGTGGTTGGGGTTTTTTGTTTGGTTGGTTGGAGTTTTTTTGCTTGTATTTGTTTTTTCTCCAAAACCAAACAATATGCTAGAATTTGGCATCCAGAGTGAGATGCTTGATGCTGAGAAGCGGGCCGCTTTATAGAATGGGGCTGCACAGCTCTCCCTTATCTTGCAGAATGGCTGAAGTCCCTTGCTAGTGTCCTGAAATGTTCTTATTTTTCTGGCTCCAGTGCTTCCTGAGAACAGACTGTGTGTGTCCTGCTGCCTAACAAAAGAGGGACTCCATTGTCCCTTTTTGAAAAAGGACACATAAGGTTCCTGAGTCCATGTCAGATTGACTTTGAAGAGAGTGGAGTGCTTCAAAAATTTGATGCCTGAAAATAGGACACATTCTGAGTTAGATTCCTGAGTTTAATCACACCATATTCAGAAACTGAATTGCTAATTTGAATCTCATGAATCTACAGGTAATTGTTGTCAAGTATTTACTATGACAGTTTGCCAAGCTGGCCTGTGAAGGATGGCTGTGGTCCTATGAGGGAGAGATTGAATAGCAAAAGCAGCCAGCAGTGCAGTGGCTGTTCGAATTAAACTAGAGGAGCCTAAGTAAAGGGTGGAAAGCTAGAAAGGGAGAGGAGAGAACATGCTCTGTGCTTGGTGTGTATAGTAAATAACTACTTTTCTGAGTCCTACCACTGATTTACGATGGCATTGGGAAAGTAATATAAGTCATTGGGCAATGGGCTCTCTTCTAAATGCGAACAGTGTAACATTTACACCTATTACAGCAATTGGAGAAGTGATGTCTATGAAGTGTTATGAAATTCTTGTGCATGTTGCTACGGTCTGATTATTTTTTTTTTTTGCTAATAAAAGCATGTTGGAGCTTGATGCTGCAATCAAAGTAGAAGACACTAGTGTGTTTTAAGCTCAGCTGTTAAGTCCAGCCTGAAGATCGCTATCTCCCACAGGTTAGCAATGAACCTTGGGTGGTACTGTGTGCTTACTGGTAGATGGAGAAGTAGTTTCCCAGATTTCTTTGGTTTGTAACGTCTGGACTGTTTCGTTCAATTTATTGTTCATGGTGTTGCAAAAAACGTCGATCTCTTGAGCGGCTGCAGAGACAATGCTACTGAACTTGCAGGGATTGCCAGTTGGTTCCACAAAACAGCTCGGTGACACCTGTGTGCTTTGCTCAGTACCTAGTTGCAGTGGTTAAGAATGAGATCAGAGAGTCTAGAAACGCGATGTATTCTCCTCATGGTAAAAGGGAAAAAATTACCACAACCACTTTGAATTAATAGAGTCACGTAAGTAGTGTTATGCAGCAAACCGGGCTTATTCTCCAATGGACATAACTTAGATTCCTCTATTAGCTTTTAATTTTCATGGCGATATTCCAAGAGGAGAAAAACACTGCTAAGTTTTGTTCTTAGCACAGAGATAAATGGAATGTCTCTGTCACTTCTCTGAAACCATGTGTTGAAAGGCATGGTGTTTGGTTTTTTTCTAACGGTTTTGCAGAGTAATAGGACAGAGTATGATGTGGATTACAGAAGACACATGCTGGGTCAGTTTGAAGTCTGCCAAGTTCTAATTTGTGATTTCTAGAAAATTTAGAACAGAAACATCTGAGTGCCTGCAGAAATCATCATTCTAAATTTAACCTCTGGATTTTGTCTCAGTAAAGCACAAAACTGTCTGGTAGTATTTGTCCACTGAATTTCAGGGACAATCTTTTCTTGTGTGGAGAGTTCTGCACTGGTGGTTCTGGTTCTGGCATTCTTTTCCTGCTCCTGCAGCGTACGAGTTTGTCCTGGTTTCAGCAGGGATAGAGTTAGTTTTCGAAATGATTTAGAGTAAAATGTGAAGTGAAAAAGTGTCAGCGAGGTTCAAGTACTTCCTTTTTGTTTCTCTCAAAACAAGCAAACAGTGTTTGGAACAATGTTCTTTCACCTTGTTACTGTTTTCTTTATTGTATTTCTGCAGTCCATTAACGATGAACTAACTTTTTCAAATGTTTCTTACTGGCCTCGGACCCTCTGCTGCAGGACGTGTAGGAGTTTCCAAATATGCCAGAGAAGGCCCAATACAGAGACTTTTTTGTCCACAATAGAGGAGCCATGCGAAGGGAATAGAAGAGCTGGGAAAACAGCAGAAGCAAGTGCTCTTCAGTGCACAGAGCAACACTACTTTTGTGTTAATGAGAAAAATTCTTTTATTAAAAAAGTTTCATGTTTTAGAGTTGAATTTTGTTTGAACTCTGGAATAAACTTGATTGACGGCATTATAATCTGATGTTCTTTTACCACTGAAGTATAGTTTGAGGCAGTGAAACACAAGCAGGTTTTTGTGCTGACCGGAGCGGAGTTCAATGTTCATGTTCCTTTGGTTCTTGTTCTCTTTGCTGTGGTGTCCTGTAATAACGATGGCGTTGTGACATGGGCACAGATTTACATAGGTGGCTAAGCTGGCAGTAAAAACGTTAAGACCCTAATAAAGCTTCCTCGTATCTTCTCACTGAGGGATGAAAGGTTTTATATCCTATTGCCCAGCTTAGGGGAATACCATTGGTTTGTACAGTATAACTGGTTTTTAATTCTGGTTTTGATCCTGCCCTCTGCTGCTTGAACGGTGCGCTCTCCTACCCTGACAGTTGTGGCTTTCCAAGTGCACCTTCTTTTGAAAAATAAAATAAATCCCATCAGCGTTGCTTTTAGGAACAGCAGGTTTCCTGTTATTGGGGGAACTGAAGTGGCTAGACACAAAATGCAGTTAATGGCCCAAAATAAACGAACTTAGATTGTTTTTCCTCTAGTCTTTCCCCTGATAGTAATTTCAAGTGTTACTTTTAGCAACTAGAGTGTATGAAGGGAGCTTTGGGGAGAAAGTGAGAGTTTTGTTGTTGTAAATCGATCTCCCTGTAAAGCTGAGAGCATTTTCAATGCTGCTATTGATTGCACAGTCTGTTTGCTGGCTCAGAGAAAACCGGGTGTGCACCCTCTCTTAGACTGGAGTTGAAACAGCTTGCTGTCACGCACTTCTCTTTCCTAACCTGGATGGCACGTTCTTAACTTCCACCAACTCACTAAAAAGCGGGTTCCCGTGGCTGCTGGCAAGCATGTTGCCTCCAAAACGCGGATGTCGATCACAGCCTTTGCTGTTCAGAGACGTGTTGCTTAATGTTGACAGGGAGGACGAGGTACGATGTTGATTACCTGATGTAAAGAACAGTGGTGAATGGCAAGGACTGAGGAAGCCTTCTATTTACAACTGAACTCAAAGTGTCTTTCATGCTGTTGTGAGTTTTGGAACACTGGAGATGACGTTGTTACCTATGAAGAGAGATTAGACTAATTCCTAGCCCTATGAGAAATTTGAAGAAAAGAGACTAAACCAGCAAAGTTGTGTCCGTGCTCTTGGAAGTGACATCCAGGTGAGATTGGCAGATTTACACTGATAGCTGCTTTTTTCCCCAAGATTTTATTTGGAATTCAAGATTAAGAAAAAGATTGAATGTAACTTCTCAAGTTCAAGATCAATTACTTACGTAATTGTGTTCTCCATAGACATTGGAGAATATAGTGCTACAGACACTCAAACATGATTTCACTAACTTTTTAAATTTCAATATCATATTAAAAATAAGCCAACAGAAAAGGCTGTAGGATTCGTTACTTATCTCGGGAAGTTCTTAAGGGTGCGACTGAGAGATACAGCTTGCACTGAGACACAAATTCTGCAACCTAGATTGTGGTCTTTAAACTGAGCATTGCCTCTACTGATGGTCCCTGCTAGAGTTATCCTGGGTGGGTTTTTTGGTTTTTTTTTTCTCCCCTTTTACACAGCTGTACTGTGCTGACTGGAGAGAAGAATAATAGATGAGTTTTGCAACTGAAGCTGGCAGATCTGACAGCACATGTGTGCAGCATAGATCTGCTGAGGCAAGAAGATGCTGGTTTAAGCCAATTTAAAATATTTTTAGACTCTTATGGTTTTCCAGGGAAATAAGATTTTCGTATATATATCTATATGTTTTGTAAATCTCTAAATATGTTTGTGACTCTCTCTTCCTCTTAGCCAAGCTAGGATTTCCTACTAGAAAACTTTGTTCAGGACATAATTAGTGGGCTGACGTCACTGATGTCAGACTGATGGTTCTTTCTCTGCCATCTAAGGCGGTGATGTGGTGGTGGTTTTTCCTTTCATTGTGGATGTTGCTAGCTTTCATGCCTAAATAAGCTAATTCAAATCTTTTGGTAGGGTTATTGCGCATTTGAAGCAAATAATTGTGTTCTGAGGCTGAAAATTGATGGCAGCCAGGGTACTCTTCCCTAGAGAGATAGTCCCTTTGCTTCTGTTCCAGGGGTTCTTCCACTGTATCCTGAATCAAATTTGGTGGCTTCGGCCCCGCAGATAGTATTTCTACCGTTCTCGCTCTGGATGCTTCCATTACTAACACTGATTCATTGGTGTTGAATGCTGGTTTTTTGGAATGTGATTTTTGAAAATAGTTCTACTAAAAAAACCCCTTTCCCCTCTCTTTGGTGTGTATGACTTACAAAATAAATTTCAAGTCAGTCCAATGGAAGAAATTAATTAATTAAACTGCAGGTTCTGTTTTGTTGTAGCTGAGGGTGCTGTGCCTGCCGAGGGCTGCAGCGAGCCGAGTGGTGCAGCAGCCAGGATCCTGCTCCTGAACGGGCCACAGCCGCAGCACTGTGAAGGAAGAGGGTTTCAAAAGAGGAGGCTTTTGTTTCCAAAACAGCCTAAGATCACACAGATCTTGTTTCAGATTCTTGTTTTGTTGCTTCTGTGGCATTACATGTTGTGACATTGAGCTTCAGACTTTGCTGGAAATAACAATTTAAGACACAGGGAGAATGAGAGAGAAACAAACTGAAAATAACAGGGTTGGACGGATGAGAGGGCAAGGAAAAAAAAACCCCTAAAGCAGCTTTTAGTAACCTAGAACCTTTGAAAAGATGTTCTTTGACAAAATAGCCAATTAGGAAGTAAAAAACTAACCTGAACTTGTTAGTAGTCATCGTGGAACTAAAACGTGGTGAACTGGTCTTCTCTTCCAAATCCTTTTAAATCTTCTCTCTTTAATTAAAAAAAAAAAAAAGGTCACCAAAGCAGCCAGACTGAGGTACTAGAAAATACATTTAAGTGAAGAGTCATGAATGTTTAAACTGGCTGAAAGACAGATGTGCCCAGTAGCCAGTGTGGATTTGCAATATTGAGAACGCCACCTTCTTTACACAGTGACATTGGGGAAGAAATTCTAAGGGAGAAACTGTTGCTTAAATTTCACCATTAAGGGCTGCTGAAATCTTAGAAGGATAGCATTTGTTCTTAAAAACTTCTTGTATGTTGAAATTGGAAGTTTACAGGAAATTACATTACAGTTTAATGTAAACAGGAAAATGTGAATTGCAAATATAGTATTTACATTGTATTACTTGTGAGAAAGAATTACTGAATTTGTTTTAATTACAACAGAGGTTTAGGATCCATGTTGCTTTTCTCTTTCATCTTACTGATTACCAAGATATGTATTAGCTTGAGATGCAGAACAGCTAGTAGAGCAAACACGTTTTGCTGTTGCCTGGTGGAACTGATGAAAAGTGCAAACCACCAATACAAGCAGATCTTGTTTTACTGTAGGACAGCTTGTTCTTCAGTCTCTCTCTCTCTTTTTTGTGTCCTTTTTTCCCCAATTCTATTTTGTTACCCGCATGGTGAGGGAATGCCATGACTACTAGCCTTTTCCATGTGTATGCCTTTGGCCTCACAGTTCTGCAGAAGTCACTTTTAGGTGGAAGAATGACATCTTGCTGGCCTTTTCCCTATGCTGGCTGTGTGTGTCAAATGTAGTTAGTTGGTAGGCTGCAGCTATGGGATGTGAATCACAGCAGGAGAGAAACTGGGGCACTGCAGCTATTTCAGTTAAGCTGAAGGGTGCTGGGGAAGTAATGTCCCTGTTCGTCATCTCTTAAACATTGTGACTGCTTCCCACTATGGTTCTGGAGCAAAGAAAGCCTCACAGGTAAGGGAGTGGACATAAATGACATGGACATGGAAGGTATCCAGGAAGGTCTACAAAGCTTTAGTGCTGGGATGCACGAACAGGACAAGGCTTGAGTGGCGAGAAGCCCAGCATGGCGCTAAACTGCGCTGTGTGGTTGAGGAGGTAGAACTGTGATTCTCTTTTGGAGAATGTGATGTAATTTCAGGCCTAGATCCAGAATTTTGCTTAAACCAGCTCTGTCTCTGGAAAAATGACATTGCAGATGGTGAGTGTCACTGCAGTGTAATGTTATCCTTTTCATTAATTTAGTCAATTCTTCAACTGTAAATTAATGTAGTCTGTTATGAATTTCAGATGATTTTCAGTCTGGATGTCAAATTATGACTGCTTCTCAAACTGGTGTGTACTGCACAATTTCAGGTTTCCATTGTCCCATTTATCCAGAAGAGCAGGAATGCCTACGTTGGGGTGCTAGAAGTCAGAAACCAGTTTAACATTGCACAGAAACTGAGAATCCAGTGGTGGTTTCTGCCTTGTCTCAAATGAATACTTTGCTATTAATTATTTATGTGCTGTCTAATCTGTGAATTTTTATTTATTTATTGATTTTTTAGGACACCTGCCAAGAAGCACTCCCTTTAAGATGTTTTGTTTTCTGTAGTGCTCACTTTTAGAGGCAATTTGGGTTTGGATGTTTCTGACTAGTTGAGCAGGAAATACATTAAACTATTAATGTTCAAGTGTCAAGTTGTTACTTAAGTCTTAACAGCCAGTTTTTAACTCTTTTCTGCACTTGGTCTGTCTCTACTCAGTCTTGCATCTTGACGCCTGTACCAAGAGATGAAGGCATTTCCAACATCACGTCACTAGAGACCCTTTGTAGCACTAGCAGTGACTGGTGTGCTGGGTGTTGTGCAGGTGCCAGAGAACATGAGGCCATATGAAAATCTGGAGAGAGTGAGTGATGTAAAAAAAGAAAACACCTTGAGGATTGCAACTGGTGTGCTGCTTTGAAGACCACTTAGTTTGGTGGTTTATCTTCCTGTCCTCAGTAGTGAATAGCAGATTAAATCCTAAAGGAGAAGGATTTCTGTTCCTTGCAAAACTATTTTCCTTCAGTATACATTATAATTTGGCATCTGCAGTTATTTCTACTAATGTATATTTCTCTCTGAGGTTGGATGGTGTGGTTCTGTATAAAGTAGAGCATTTTCTTCTCCAAATGATTGTATATATGCTCATACTGTGCCTCTGTTCCTTTTTTAACCTTCCTGTTAGGCTAGTGATGATTTCCCCTTAGACCATATTTTCTTCACCCTCCTTCCAGGAGCTAAAAATATGAGCTATGCTCTGCACATCCCCATTCCCTTTTACCTTATACATTAATCTAGATTAACTGATTGTTTGGCTTTCATTCTCCAACTTCTTTAATTACTTCACCGGTGTGATTTATTTCGGCTGTTTTTTCATTCCTTGTTCTACAGTCTGGCGGGGAATCCATGTGTTCCCCCGGTTTCAGTAGGAAGTGCTTTGTTATATCTTTGCTCCAAGGGTCCCAGGTTCTCTGTCCACGCCTGTCCTCCTTGGCACAGCTGAGTCTTCTCCAGGAGGTTTCAGTACCTTCCTTCATGCTGAGAAGTGGGCAGCTGGGGTCCTTGCACTGAGCCTTGGCAGAGCTCTGGACCTGGGTTGCTCCGTTCTGGTGATCAGGGTGCCGTGATTGCAGATCCGTCTCTCCAGCGTGTGCCTCCCTTGTCTCTGGCACTTGTTCAGGCTCTTGGGGCTGACAGAGGCTGCTCCAAAGAGCTCTCTGAGCACAGGAGCCTTTTCTCGAAATACGAGAATTCAGCAGACAGGAGTAATACTCGATTCAGGTATTTGTTGTATGAAGTGTAAGAATTTGCCAGAGGAGGTACCTTTCCAGCAACTGTAGCGTTGCTGTGTAAGTATTCACTTGGCTGGAAAATTCCAGTCTTCTGAAGGCTAACGCAGATGCAACTTTGCCAGGAAATGCATTACTTGGAAGATAATAAAACTCCTATGAATATACAGTCTCCAGTTGTTGGAAGCAGTCTGAGTCTTATTAAATGTATTCCAGTGTTACAATAGCAGTTCTTTACAGGACGTGTATGGGGTTGTGAGTGGCAAGGGTTCCTCGTCATATGGTGGTGAAGAACGCAGAAACCGTTCTGTACGGGGAGTTGGGATGTAAAATATTAAATATCTGCAGAAGTAGCAGGTCAGTCGTACTTGCAGATTTCTCTGCCCGGTGCTCCTCACTGAATCCTCATGAATTGTATTTCTTATCTGTTCCGCTCAGTTTGTTGATACTTTTAACATGAGGGAAAACTATTTTGATATTTCTCTGTCAGTTATTTTGACATTAATCAACATTGCAGATCTTGTTTTGTTTGGTGTCTGGGTACATCATAAAAAGAGTTGCTGAAAGAGTTCAATTACAATATCAGCATCTCTGCCAAATGTATTGAGCTGTTCTGAAAAGCGGCTTGTCTTTTCTGACCCAGATACACAGTTTCCAACTGCGGGAGATGCTGCCAGAAAGACTCTTGGCAGAAGGCCAGCAATAAAATTATACTGCAGAAAAACACAACATATTTTCAGCAACACTTTGTGCGGTGTGACGAAAAAATTACCTGTCTCCTGAATGCAAAGCAGAAGTTAAAATAAACTTCCAATTTGAAGTTGCAAGCCTCTTACTCTGACTTTTAAAGGTAACGAAAAAGGATTAAAAATTCCAGTTCTTCTCTAATCACGGTGTTTGACACACCTCAGGCTGGGTTAGATACCCACTGGTTTGTTAGTAGCAACCTTAGCTCTGCTTGCTGCTCTGACGTAAGCTTTGAGGGATCTCAGGGGGTGCACTCTGAGCAGTGGCTCTCATGGGCAGGTCCTGGTATAACGGTAGATCCGGAGGGTGGAGGGTGTTTTTAACGCTTCAGATGAATTGTTGGATGTGCCTTCTTGATGTACCATTTAAAACCAATTTTCATGCTGTTCTACTTGGCCTGGCCAGGTGCCTAAAGAGCAGCTCGTTGCAATGAGGGTTTGGAGGACCGGAGTCGAGTGGCCCTGGCTTCCTCTGCTCTGTCGCACCAGTAATAACGCTGCGCACAAGGCGGCACCGCGTGCTGCGAGGGGACGTCGGGATGCCAAACGCTGTTCACGTTTCCTCTCTAGAAGCTTACAGCTCCCTGATTCTGATGTTACGTTTTAGCCCCCGTGAGTGCAAGTACCTGTTTCTCCTGTTTTCACTTTCCGCTCAGAACCGCCCAAAGGTAGCCAAGCATATTCGTTACTTCTGGCTGTTTAAATGTCAGTCCCTTGGGAACACAACTGCCAGATGCAGGAATATTCCTACTACAAAGGCCTCATCTGAAATTCTTTTCCTTGTTTGTCTTGTGCCAAAGCACAAACTTCCTCTGTGAAGGATGGGATGTTTAATGGAAACATTGTTAGACTGTCACGGTGTTTTAATAACATTTCTGATGTGTCAAATCCCCGGTGACTTTAAACCACGTTGCAGACTCCACTCAGCTCCTCTGTGGCCTGGTTTGGAGACAGCAAGTATTTACTCTTGTTTTACACTTTAGGGCCACATGATGCCGTGGTAGAGTGACTTTCTCAAGGTCACCAAGGTCTTGGTAGCTCTTCCTAGACGTTTTCTTGCAAGTGTGGGTGGCAGCCCCTGGGTAAGACAACCATGCGTTTAAATGCTCTGCTTTTTAGTCTGGGCATCAGCTCTTCCTTCCCTGCAGATGCAGGGACAAAATCCTGCTATAGCCTGGTAGTAAAATGAGACTGCTGGATTTGTGGAATTGCTGCTCACTTCACATAATGCTTTCTGATATGTTTGGTGCTGAGCTATGTTCTGCTGCCTTAGTCCATATGGTTGGAGCAGATTTGATTTTAGTTTTCCTTCATTTAATTCTGCATGCTGTCAAATGTACTTTGTTCTGTATATTGTGTCTGTGCTTTTATAGTAAACTCCTTCCTGTTCAGTGCTTTTATTGAAAATTTTCTCCCAAAGTCTGAACTATATTGGGTTTTCACTCCTGTGCGCCGTTCTGTGAAATATGCTTAGGATGTTAATGACTTGAAAGATGTTGTACGTCAGCTTCAACTCAACTTTCAGGATTTTTTCCCCAGCTTTCTGAGTTTTATAATAAAGATCCCTTCACAACTCAGCTGTATATGCCCTGACGTCAGCTGTTTGCTGCTGAGACAAAGGGCAAGTAGACTCAAACTTGTAAATACCTTCATCCAACAACTTTTACTTGTCACTGATGCTTGAACCTGTCTTTAAAACAAGATGGTTACTCCCTGCTTAAGGCAAAGCATTGAGGGGTGTTGGTGGGTTTGCTTCATCTGTCCAGTAGATTAACCCCCCTCATAGCTGTGAAACGCTTTGTTTCAGGTTTTCAGAGAACACCGAGAAGCGCTCGGCACATCCAGAATTGCACCCTGAGGTGTGTTTGTTTCCAGAGCTTGCCGAGGAAGTTTGCAGACTTGCCCTATCAACAGCAGTCTGCTCAGCAATTTACTGAAGCACCAGAATTTGCTCAGCCAGCTATCTCTGTCCATCTGCTCTCAATACACTGTACAAGCTGATAAGCAACAGCTTGCAGTAGTCTTCAGAGGGAGGCCAGGCTGGAGTGTTGCTTGGAGTCTAGAGACATTGTACTGGGCATATGCTGAAGTCAGCAACACATTCCAGTGCCCTGCTCTCTGCCTGGAATTGCCAAGTTACAGTTACCAGAGAAGATAGCAAACTGAAAATGTGAGATGTAGGAGTCCAGGGAAGAAGAGCATGTGAAGATAGCTGGAATTTAGTTTGAAGAGAGATCTAATTTGAACTAGATACATGATCTGGAAACGTGTCTCGCAAAAGTCTCCCTAGCTTGCCATCTGCTGACTCAAAAAACGTATTATTATTCTAGAAAAGCAAAACAAAAAGACCTTGTAAAGTGTCTGGTTGCTTCTGGAGATGGTGAAAGGCTATGAGTTGTGGAAGAGCTTATGACTAGCTCATAGTATAAATAGTGCCAAAACAGTAGTCTCTGCTTATTTTTCCTCCCAGCTGCCCCTCCTTGGCTTTCAGGATCTCTTAAGAGAAGAATCTTGTCCTACAAAAGCAAATCCCTTTCTTTGTTAGAGTCTCAGTATACCTTGGTAGGGTATATAACCTCCGTGAGAAGAAGTTAGGTCCTTCAGGGTTTTCAGTAGCTTGCTTTTCCCAAGTATTTTTAGCATGACTGCATTTAACTCTCTTGGGCTTTCTTCCTTGGCAATCTTGAGCTGCTGGAGCAGACAGGCCCCTGCATCGTGTTCTTGTCTGGCTGCTTTTTGTTTTACCCTAAAGTCAGCAGTGCGAGATACAAACAACTATTAGGCCCTTGCTGCCAAAGCTATTGGTCCCATAAACCTGCTTCGTTCCTTCTTACCTCAGAAAATAGTGAAGCAGGATTTGTTGGTGCCTTTCCCCGGCATGTTCAAATCTCTATGGGATGCAACATTTTAATTATTCCCTGTCACACCCCTGAGGTTCAAGCACCTACTCGGCTTTCAAGGCATCTCGCCTATCCCTCTGCTGCTGCCAAACATGCTTTTAATCTCTAACAATGTCAGGATTCTCTGACAGACAATATCCAACATATTGCTAGAGAAGGAGGATCGACGTGCAGGAGAAACGGAAAACATTTGAGTGTGTGTGTCAATCTGCAGAAATTTACTGACTGGGTTTCCAATTGCTTCAAAACGTTGCTGAAAAGCTGATGCAACAGTATGTGCAGTGAAAGGAAAACAGGAATTTTCTGCAAGGACTGGAGTGTCTTGCTCTGCAGTGAGCTGATGCTTCCCTCGCTCGCGTTACCTGCTCTGCCATTCTGCTCCGCTCTTGTCTTACAGGGCGTTTATTTGGGGTTCCTTGCGCTCCCGATGCTGGGGTTTGTTTCCTGGTTTGACAGGAGAGGACTGCTCTTGCAGGACCTTCTAAATGTTGTGTGCTGTGGAAAGCAGCACAGGGGCAGAAAAGGCGGGGCGGGTGAACGTGCTCACCAGTCTTACGTCTTCAGTTTGTTGTAATACGCTTGTCTTTTTTTTTAACGTAACAACTTAGAGTTATTGCCACCTGAAATCTTAGTTCTTGTTGTACAGCATCTGGCACATTCAGGATTGAGGGCTGCCCCGGGGATTTCAACGGATAATTACTTTTTGATAATTAAATATAGTGTGTTTGATTCCTATTGTGCACGCAGCCCAAAAATAGAGACTTCTTGAGCTGGTTTCCCGTAGAGCATTGGATCCAACTGAGGCGGTTTCACGTAGAGCGTATCCGAGGCGTTGGATTTTCTGTCTTCCTCGTATCAGAAACTTGGGTTGCCAGGTGGCTGACAAACCACACTGAGATAAGCTCTAACTGGCATGGGAAAGTCGTTACATACGTGTGGGCACATTACAAAAAGTTGCTTTCCACAGTGACATCTGCTCGTTGTTCAGGAATAAATGTTTCAGTGCCTGCCTCCCATCTTGCAGCCTGCTTGCTTTAATCAGTGGTTTGGCTTAATGTGCTGCCTTGAACACTTATTGGAATTAACGTGCCGTTTCTTCTGTTTGAAGCCGTTTCTCTCTTTGCAGGTGAATTGCAGGAAGTGACTCCCAGAGCATCTTGGCTGTATGAACTCTTGAGCTGTCAAGGGACTGAGAGGCTTATGAAGAGGTTCTGTCAGGCAAAACAGTGCTTAGCAAAGACACCAAGGAGGAGGGAAAAGGAGAAAGGGAGGGAGAGAGAGCTGAAACACTAACAAACCATGGTAGGTATTCGTCATCTTCCGTAGGGTTGCGTTAAAAATATTGTCTGTTGACAGTCTTGCATGGGGCCTGGTAAAAACAGTGTGAGGGGATTTTCTGACCTTGCACTAAATTAGGGATGGTACTGCATGTGTTGAGCAGAGCAAATGAGGTTTGATATATTGTCAGCCTCTTAAAACCAGAGAGTTGTCTTGTGAGCCTGCATTACATGAATTATTAAATACAAACGCAGGGGATGCTCATAAGGTTTTCTAATAAAACTGGATTAGCAAGCTTTAGCAAACAGCGCGGGTGACCTTGAACTTCAGATTGCATAACCAAATGCGGATACTCCCCTTCCACGTCTTCCTCACAAAAGCAAGTGCTGATTACTCATATCTGTGTGTGTGAAAAGCCGATTGATTGTGGTGCTGTGCACGCTTCATTAGTAACGTAGATGAAACGTGCAGGCAAATATAGTCAGTGTGTATCGTTTAAGTGAGGGGTCATTTCTAATGTGCCTGGTATTGGTTGCAAGGTGGGAATGTCTGAGATGTTGAATTTGTAAAGCTGTGTGAATCTGAAGCGTTTTGATGGTAAGATTCTGAAGATGTGTTCACAAAAAGGGAATAAACCTACCCAGTTCCTGGAAGATACCTTTGGAGAGCCGCTTAAGCATATTTGTATATTTTTAAGTCCTAGAAGGTTATTACTGAGAGAATGGAAAGGAGAATAAATGCAATAAATTTTAAATACAGTTCTCTAACATTTGTGTAGGTGGTTGCTGCTGGTAGGCTGTGTGTTTATAGTTATATTAAAAAAAAAAAAAAAGACCCAAGAGGAGACTTTCATCTGTTACACAAAGCGAGGAAGAACGCTTGACAAAGCAGAGTTATCAATATATCATATTTTAAGTAGTGTCCTATTTTGCTATTATTTTTGGCCTAAATTGTAATGACAAATTGATCTTGTCCCTCTTCATTAGAAAAGAAAGCAAGTGTCTTCTAATTTAGGTGTTGCTAAATTGTTCCTGTTTGACTATTTTTTCCTAATTGATAATTCATGAGATAAGAGATGGTGGGGGTGAAGTAATAAACCCAGCTTGGCAGTTTTCACTGCTGAGCTGCAGCTTCTCTCTGTATCCATGTTGCGGAGAAGCCACAAGAGGGACCTCCTGGAAGCATTTTGCAACCTGTGAAGGTACTGGGGATGATACCAGGCCCTGACTGATGAGTTTCATTTATCTCCTCAATTGTCCATCTGGGTAGGAGTGCAGAAGTTAGGAAAGGAATGATGTCACATCAGCCTTCGATGGGAAGGGCCCTAGAGAAGGCAGTGAGCCAGGAAATCAGGACCAGTTCTTTAACAAGGACTCAACCCAGAGGCCTTTGAGATCCTTCAGAGGCCCTTTTTGTCCCTAAGAGTGTGTGCTGCTACAGACCCGTGAAGCGGCAGTGAAAACAAAACCTGCCTGAGGTACTTAATATGTAGGAGGAACAGCGATTTTTGGTTGATGATTCCAAGTTCTGGGAGGCTTTCAGCAGTGATTGATGTGTCAGTAGAGAACAAAATGTAGAGCTGCTCTTGCCAGAGGTCTGTGCTGCGATCGCAGCTGGTCTGGGTCACTGTTGAGATCCAATAAGTCTCATCTGGATGGTGTGTGGCAAACTATAAGCTTCCTAGTGCAGGTTACCCAAGCACTAAGTTTACCTTCCTCAACAATATCACTCAGGATATTGAGTTTCACTGCAAACTCTTTTAATTAGCACTCTAATCTCTTGCTATTCTTTCATGTTTTAAAGAAATTATTTCAGGCTTTTCTCAGCCATTTGTATTTATCCTTGTCTTCATTCATGCCTTTGTAAATCCCTGTACAGTTCGCTAAGCCTCTCGCAGCAGGACTTATTGTTTATGACTTGGTCGGCAGCAGTAACAAAGCCGTAAGGGAACGGCTATTTAATTGTCTCGTTCTAAGGTGTGTTGCCATTGTCTCTAGCATAAATTGAGAAGAGGGGGCTGCACTCAGCACTTCCAGAATTTGTAGAGTTGTATTTGGAGAGAAGAAATGCCTTTTACAAAAGAGGAATTTTCTCCACGTTCCCCTTGTCTGCCCTCCTTTGGGCACGCTTTACCCAGTCCACTCTCACCAAAGGAGGTTTTACCTTTTGGCTTTTCTCTTTTCGCTGATCTATCCAGCTGCTAAAGGTTGACCCAAGCCAACACAGATCCTTGAAATTCAGGAACTCAAGTCCTGCAAGTGTTCCAGGGTGGGGAAGTCCCACTTTCTCTCAGTGCTGCCGCTCACAGCTTGTATCTCCATGAGATGTGGGTCCTTCAGGCAAGATCAGGGTCTAAGTGATTTCTCACTGACTTCAAAGCTTAATCTAAATAAACAAAACCAAGCTAGTCAAGGATGAGGGAAGTCAGAGATGCTTAATGAAACTGGGAATGAAACGCCAGGGGGTTTTGTCCTCTGCTTCAGCAGTCTGACCTCATAGTTAGACAGCCAGCCCATGGCCTCCCTCAAAGAGAAGCTTGTAGGGGAAGGGCAGGGAGAAGTGGGAAAAACAATGAAAATGAGACAAAGACTGGGGGGGGAGTGCATGTCATGAAAGGACAAGATGTAGAAACTCCATTTCTAGCCACTGCAGACAGAGTAACGCATACCGCGGGTCTGCCCCTGTTCTGTATCCACCATAGCTGTATGTGGGCGTATGGAGTTAGCTCTAGTCCCAGACCTATATTCTCCCTTTTTCTGAGCTGTGACCAGCGCACACAGCGTCACAACTTCCACTTAGAACAGACGTACCGAGCAGAAGATGAAATTCAGCTTGCTTCATTTTTGGATGTCTGTAGCAGCTAATCTGATGTATTAGTCCAGACTTCTGTAGTCACGTGTGGGTGGGTGGGGAGATGCACTGCTGAAGCACAATTTATCTCATCCTAAAGTAGATGCAAGGATAAGCTCTGTGCCAGATGTGCCTGGTGGACATACACATGAGCTGCGATCCACATGTGCCTGCGCTGCTGAGTAGCCAATAAAAGGATTGGGGAAGAGTTGAATTTACACATCGAGTATTAGGTGCCATATAACTCACTCAAGGTCTTCTATGTTTTACCAGCTTAAGGCTGATTTCGGCACTGGTGTTTCCTTGCTTGCTTTTTTCGTTTTGAAAGGTATTTAAATAAAGATAAGAAATCACTCCTGCATGGTTATAAAACACTTTCCTACTTCTGTCAGGGAGCGTTCCCATTCAGGCAATGTCCTTCTATCGATAATCCAATAACTTTGTTCTTTTTTTCCCCCCCCTGTTTCCCACTTCATAACAGAGATCTATCCGATCTTTTGCTAATGATGACCGCCATGTAATGGTGAAACATTCAACCATTTATCCATCTCCAGAGGAACTTGAAGCTGTCCAGAACATGGTATCAACAGTAGAATGTGCCCTTAAACATGTCTCTGACTGGATGGATGAAAAGAACAAGTCTACAAAGTGCGAGGGTGATGTGGAAGCCAAGGAGGAAGCTGCAGAAAGCAATGCCAAGTGAGTGAGTTGAGCCTCATAATGTGTCGCTGTACTGCTCTGAATGGTTCCTTTCCCTCTAAATAAGAGTTGCAGTGTTATTTAGTTCTGTTGCATAGGAATGTTCACAGAAGGAAGTGGATATATTTTGGCTTTTTGAGGTGGGAGCATGTAGGGTGAGTGCAGGGAATACTAATAAGCCCGATATGGGCAGCAGTTGCTCTCTATTTCATTATTTATTTTGCTGCAGTGTGAAGTTGCATGCAGCAGACAAACCTTCCAGAAATCCTAAGCGAACATACATCCCTGTAACACGTGAATGCAAATCCACGACCGTGTCGCTTAGGGGCTCCTTCAGTCTCATACACAAGAAATGATTTTTATAAGCTTTATTGTTCATCCAGCAAACTGATTTTTCTAAGGATTTCCTGCTATCGTCATGGTTTAACTCCAGTAGGCAGCTCAACGCCACGCAGCTGCTCGCTGAACTTCTTGGGACTTAACCTGGTGACATCTGTAGCGTAACTTGTGCCAGAGACCAGTCAAACGCCTCGTTCCGTTTCCTTTGCGATGGTGCATGGATTTTAAGGAAGTCTGCTGCTACGTGGGCTTTGCCTAGCAAGTTCTGGTATTAAAACTGGTAAAGAAAGTGTAAGCTTTTTCATGTATATTTGTTATGCTTTCTGACACCTTCTGTGGTGTCAGATTTATTGAGGCCTCCTTTAATTCTTGGTGTCCTGGTTAAGTTGTTCACATTTTGGGACAATGGAAGTATAGCCCGCTCTAGCAGAAAGAGATGGAAGTACAGACCCTGTGTATTGTATTCTTCTGGAGTAAGATACGATTCAGTGTAAGTAACGGACAAGATCTAACGCTGAATCAGGCAGGCTGTATCAGTTTTTAAACTGAAAATACAGTTTCTTGGCGTAGCATGAAAGAGCCAGTGATCACCACTGTATTTATCATTTATTCCTAAATGCATAATGACATACGAAAATTCAAAAGAGAATTATTGCTTCTTATTTTATCATAATAATGTGATTCTTAGTTATTTCCAAGTCCCATAAATTTTTAGAGTAGCATTCAGGAATCGAGGTGCGATGCCCTCCTGTACCTCACTACCTGGACGTACTGGAATTTAGAAACCAGAAGTTAACTGAGGAAACTTGGCTGGCTGGGAGGAGCAGAAAGCATTCGCAGCTTGATCTGGTGTCCCAACAGTGCTGTGCATTGTCCAGAAAATTCCTCAAGTGTTCAGAGCGGTTTTTCGCTGGTTTCTTTCTTGCCATTTTAGCTTGTCTTTGATTTTTCCTTAAGACAGCGTTGTGGGCTGGGGAGCTATTGAAAGTAACTACTTGCTCCGCATGAGGTTTAATGCAGCACCACCTACTCGGAGTGCACTGATCCACATGGGAAAGGCTGAGGGCGTGAGGACCGTTGTGTGACAGCCTGGGCAAAGCAAATACCCAAACGGCCCCTCGCTCACATGGTCCCTAACGAATATGGAACAGACACAGGTTGGATCGCTTGTGTAAGGCCAAGCTGTGTTATGTCACTTCTGGTGTGAAGTGTAGTCTAATACAAATAGCAAAACACTTAAAATTGTGACTGTTTTTATATAAATTAATGTATAAATTGGTTTAAGACTGTGTGGTTTTATTGCCACCAGAGAGTCGTCGTAGTGGATGACGGGCTGCTTCTCCGCAGCTGGACGATTAAGCTTTGCCATCTTCTCAAGGAAGGTGTCTGAGCTCAGAGGTTTCCTGAAGAACAATATTTCCTGACATGCAGTGTGCTGTGCGTTTTGTTGGTGACTTCCCAGCGTCACGGGTGTCATTTTTAGGTGTCTTCTGATGTGGGCAAAGCACAGAGTGTGCAGAGTGGATTCTTCAAAATTTTTTTTGCTACAAAATCCAAGCCTGCAGTAAACGCTTTTGAGAGAAATGGATGGCCCTGCTTTCACACGCCGGTGTGCAGGACTTCTCGGGCTTGTGCTCTGTTAGAAATTTAGAGTACAGTTTTTGTAAACATCAGTGTATTATTTATACATATAAAATAGTTTCTGTATTCATGCATTTGTTTGGGACAAATTATTTTACTACTCACTTTACAAGCTAAAAGGGGCTTACATTGTTGAAAAATATGTAACTTAAAATATCTTTATGCTAGTTACAAACCACACCTAAAGGAGGCCTGTGTTTTCTCACATGTTTGCATCCTTGAGGTGCTGTTAAAGCAGCATAGGTCCAGGGTGGAAGTTGAGCTGTTGTTTACTTTTGGAACAGTTTTTGTCAGTTTGCTGCTGGCTGTTCCAGGGATAACAACTCATTTGAGATTTGCCGCTTTGTTTTCTGCGTCATTCTGTCTTTGCTTCTGTCTGTTGTTTAAGCATCTGTTCCTGCCTTTCCATTTAAAATACACAGATAAAGACAGAACAGTTATTACATTAAGATACTCCTGAGTGAAGTGGCCTTCGACGGCAGTGTGGCTGGTTTGGGTTCTTGGGGTGGTTTTGTTTTATATTCCGTCCATCCCTCCGGATGGTAGGAATGATGTCAGCGGGACACTGCCTTTTTGGCTGAGGTGGTTTACCAGGTTCACTGATGACTTCTGTGAGTTTTGTAACGGTGGCGTGCCATGGTGTGAGGTGCAGCATGTGGCAGTAGCTGGTGTTGAACTGTCACCGACGTGTTTCTTGCATTTTTCTTGATGTAATAAATTCTGAGCCTACTAAATTCTTTTTTGTTGCTGTCTGTGTCTTGGTATTCAAAAGTGTTCTGCTGCTTTGAAAGTTGTTCACTCTGGCTCTTAAACATTCCCTTAAACTATAGCTGGAGACTAAGAACTAGTAGTCAGACCTCTTTTCCTCTAGGTTTCAGTGGTAAGACTTCTTGAAGGAGTTGTGCCTGGAAGACTCTTTGAAATTAGAAGCTTTCCTGAAATGTCAGTTTGTAGTATGGGCTAAAACTTGTTTTTTTAATTTAAAGATAAAGGTTTGAACATATAGATCAACCAAAAGAAACATTGAGAAGGTGTGTGGCCATGCTTGAAGCTGGAGTGTCACTAAAAGACAACTCAGATCACTTCTGAAAACAGGATTCCTCTCAGAGTGCGCTTCTAGATTAATAATTCTACTCTTCTGGTAGATATGCAGATAGTGAATTTGGGCTTTTTTGAGCTTTGTGACTTGAGCTGGGCAACTTCTGTGTTTGCATGAGTTGCAAATTTGTGCTCCAATTAATTTTTTCATAGACTCCTCTTATGCAAGTAGTTCCTATGCGTTTCATTGTCTGGGCAGTGACAGACCACTGTAGCACAGTATTCAGTCCCATCTGCTTATCTTCTCACTGTGGTAGGATTATACAAGTATTTTGAATGTGAAAACACCATTTTAATTACTCCAAATTGTTTCGTTTCCAGGGATCAAGGTGGTCGGACCTTGTGTGGTGTTATGAGAATTGGCTTGGTTGCAAAAGGCTTGCTGATAAAAGATGATATGGACCTGGAGCTGGTTCTCATGTGCAAAGAAAAACCCACAAAGACCTTGTTATGTATAGTTAAAGACAATCTCCCAGCTCAAATTCAGGTGAGTTAATTTAGGGTAGTCCTCTAAGAATGGCTGATAGCACCGCAAGGTTTGAACACAGGCTGGAATCTGGTCCAGGGAAAAAGACAAGTGATATAGATTGAAGAAATATACTTTGAATCTGGGACAACATCTGGGGGGTGCTACATGTTTAACATGGTGACATGAAGTAGCTCTTCACAAAATTCAACACCTTGTTCCTGTTGTTGCCTAACCCCTATTTGTGTATCAGTTTTCCTCTAGTGGCAGCTAACCTTTCTGTTTGGTCACTGACCCAGCTGATTGTTTGCTCTCTGGTCCAACCACTGACGTGAGCTAAATTCCAGTCCCGGAAATCTTCCTGCTCGAGCACGAAGTCTGTCTGTGGTTGGTGTCCCTGTCCCCCTGCCTGAACCTTAAGTTCCACTGTGCAGCTGCTTTGCTTCGCTTGGGCTGGTCCAAGATAAATAAATGCTTCTGTGGTGGTCACTCATGTTAATCATGAGCTCATAATTCTTTTTATTTATGGCTATTTAATTCTGATGTTGGCATCCCGTAGGCAGCACTTACAGCTAATAGTGGTCTCTGAAGCAGCCAGGGATAATTCTGTGTCGAATAATCCATCCAGCTTCCAGACTGACATACGCTGTTACCAAGAGACTGTGCCCTCAAGTATTCTGCTGCAAGTGCCTCTCTCCAAACCGTGTCCAAACTTGATCTGCTTTTCTCCTGATCCGCTCTCCTGCCTTGGGTTTATTTCCACACAGACAGAATGTGTGTTACCATTCCTGACAGCTGTTTGTTGTCACTGTTCATTTGTTCACGTAAAAGGCTTGTTTTAATGAGATAATGTTGTGCCTGCAGATGGGCCCTATCCCTGGCTGAAAATGCTTAAGGATCTCTTGAGTAGTAAAGAGTTAATTTTCCTTGTTTGTAGTGAGGCCTGAGATGAGAAGGATTGAAGGTGATAAGAAAAGGTAGCATATGCCTCAAAAAAAAGTGAGAGCAGCAGAGCAGGCTTAAAAGATGTGAAGACCACAGTAAATTCAAGGGACAAGTAGGTAAGGCCCTATGGGGAAGCATTGTGAGGGGAAGGACTACGGAAAACATGAGGTGAGAGGAATCTGACTCATGAAACAAGCTGCGACTTTCATGGGCACAAAAGACAAGGGGAGGTCCTGCAGATGCATCAGAGGCAGGAGGAAGAGGAAGGTGTGGCCTTAGTACTGCACAGATAGAGATGTAAACAGCTGCTGCTTTGAGGGCTAGGAGTGAGCCTAAACATTTTCATCCCAACGGTAAAGGAGCTGGAGGAGTGCAGATCCCGACAGAGAGGGAAGTTAGAATTTACATTCGATATGTTCTGACCATAGGGTCTTGCTGCAACAAACTCAAACACAAGGAATAGCTTTAGGGCTCAGAACCATCTGTGGTTGTTATTGTACTTCTGGAGGTTGAGAGACATCCCAAAGGACTCGCCGAAAGACCTGCAGATACAGATTGCTTGGGATGACTGACACATCGCATGTTAATGGAACAAATTATAGGGCACTTTGCAGTATTATCTACACAGGAAATCTAAGAAGAAATAAAAAAAAAAATACTGAAAACAGTTTTAAAAACGCTCGATTGATTGGTGTGCTGTCAAGAGAGGAAGGTCAGGTTTTCCAGGCCTGGGGTTGGTATTAGTGAGTGAAGTGGGTGACAGTGTTGGCTTGCATCCAGTTTCCAGTGCTGTGGGGAAGGGGGGAGAGAGAGATGGACGGACAAGTTGGAGAAAATCAGACAAGTGAGACTGAGCACCTAGAAAACCATGTGATTAAAATTGCCTGCTTTGGGAGAGTCAAGACCGAAGGCAGGTGTAAGGGTTAAGACGTTAAAGGGATTCAGTGTCTCACATGGCTCCCAAAGGAAGGATGAGAAATAGTTGCAACTGTAGCAGGGGGCAATTTTCTTACAAAATGGGACATCTACATTATGTGTGTGGCTGAGAACCGAAACACACTACTTGGTGGTGAAATTTCTGTTGCTGGGGTGTCTGGAGAGTATCTTAGGATTGGTGGGAGCTGGCCAAGGAAAACTTCGTCGTACTTCATGGCCAGTGCACGGACTGTGTGAGCTGGTGTGTCTGCGGCGCTGGAACCTGTTGTCCCGCTGCACTGAGTTATGGCTGTGTTGGTCCTACTGCATGGGAGCCCTTCCACATCTAGAGGCAGCGTTACCCAAGAAGTGTGTATTTATGAAGAACGAAAGTTGCTGGTGGTATTTCGCAGACTAGCAGCTATGAAAGTCAGCTTCTGTCTTTATTTAGAAAAAGAAAAGTGATAATATAGTGGAACTACTTAATATTCTCATTAAATTTGCTGCAGACCTTTTTTCTTAAGCACATTCCTGGATGTTTTTTCTGTTTGTTTTAATGAGGGAGGCAATGCCTTATTATTGCAATGTCTTGTAGGCCGCTCGTTAATTAAGAGGTATATGCGCGCACAGAGATTCTGCAGCTTTTCAGTTGATTGGGAGATTCTTGAAATCTTTCTTGGTGACTTTCAGAAACTTACAGAAGAGAAGTATCTCGTGGAGGAGCATGTAAATGAAGCAGCTATTATTATTCGTAACACAAAGGAGCCCAAGCTAACTTTGAAGGTGATACTCACATCCCCCCTCATTCGAGATGAAGCAGAGAAGAAGGAAGGAGGTACACAGAGCGTTTTAACTTGGTTTTGAGACTGTTCTATCTAAATGCCCTGACTGTGCAGCACAGGGTTTATCGGGAAGTTGGTTTTTAATTTGCATCACGTATTAACTAGATTGGCTATTGCCACAATAGGTTACGTTATTTGTGCCTTAAAAAGAAAACAGTCACATTATTTTCATGTAAATATGCATAGTTTTCGTTTACAAGCAATATTGCTACAGTGTTAACTTTCACATACAATTAGATCCTAGTTCTCCTGTCTTTCAGACTTGGTAGTTAATTCTTGAGCACCCCAGTGCTGCACAGTCTCATTTTCATATTAAGTCAGTCAAGTGGGATTGGTTCGTAGTATCTTGAAAAACTCATAAAAATTGTTTCTTTTTACGTAAAAAAAACCCCCTCTCCTGCAAAGCTCACAAGTACGTCATCCTGGCCCTCAGTTTTTATTACTCAGTGATGCCTATGTGTGTTCCTGGCTTTGGGAATTTCCGAACTGGTGAAGTTACAGTGCTATAATACAGCACTTTTGCTTCTGAATTGACCATTGTACCTCACATCCTTAGAGCAATATAGATATAGAAAACTGTAACGTAGTTTCTTTCTGTTCCTTCTCCCTGACTGCCTGATGTCGGTATAGTTACGTGCCCCTTGTTAACGGAGTGTTGACTGGTAGTGTCGATGAGGCTGGAAACAAATCAAGAGAAATAGCGAAGAGCAAATGTAGCCGTACTTTGCTTTATTTTTTAAATCTTGTCAGTAATTTCTGCTTCCGCTTCCCAAACCTGTCCCTAGAAACTTTGCCACTGGATGATGTCAGACCTTTGACCAACTGGCCACTCTCTGTCATGACAACTGAGGCAGCTGGGCCCACGTGGGCTAGGGAACTCCCTGTCGCTCTCTTCCCATTTCTAGACTTGCCACAAGTCCTTCGCTTCCTCCCTCTCCCACCTGAAATGCCGATACAATGAGAAATGTTGGTCAGTTCCCCTCGCTTGTACTGGAGGCGAGGGCAGGAAGGATCCCTTTCCAAATGAAACGCGACACTGCGGCAGCAGCTGGATGCAGAAAAATCTTACAAAGCAGATGAATGGCAAAGATTCCCAATTGCAATGTCTGTTCATTCTCAAATTGGTAACCACACTCTTTTGCATGACCATTAAAAATAAATCGTGTATGAGTTCAGTTGGTCTTCAGCTTCCCGGAAGATGCCGAGATCAGCCCTGTAGTTGTTGCGGCTGATCCGTGTTTGTGAGAGAGCACAAAGTGCGGAACAAACGTTCAAGTTAAGGGATTTGTAAGATTCTCACAAGGGGACGCAGCTTTGCACAAAGGCTCCCGTCCAGGTATCTTCTTGCAAAGAGTGGTGCCGTTGTGGCAGTAAGCTCTGGAGACTCCTGAACTCACCTCAAACTGAATGAGGATTTGGATTTTTATGCTTTCTTATGTTTAAAACATAGGCGTTCACTTTGTTTTCAGTATCTTAAAATATTTTTCAAAATTCTGTACTAATTTTTTAAATCTTAAAGTGGTTTTATTGCCCTTCTCCGAGCCGTGTTACGCTATTGTTTCTGTGCAGCCGATGAAGATGGGGAGTAGGGTAATGGCTCTTGTTTGAGGGCCCAGTTTCTTTGACACTGATTCATCGCAAGTGTGCAGAGATACAATGGTATTTCTTTCCAAAGGTATGTGAAATGTCGTGCAGGTGTCACCAGGTAAATTGAAAGGGGGGCAGAGATAGTTTTTCATAGTATTTCCAACCACTTTTGGGTCACTTTCAGTTCAATTAAGACCAAAAAAGTTCCATAGGTACTACCAAGGGAAAACACTCAGAGAAACTGCCTGATGAAAGCACCTTGATCTGAAGTGTGCTTGAAAGTACTGCCATATTTTTTCAGTACCCCCAAATAACACCAACCAAACATAAATCTACTTTCTATGCAGTTTTCAAACCTGGTTTGAGTTTATTCTGTACGTTCTTTTGAATGAAGGAGCGGAAAATGCTCGTCACCTTGCCTTTCATCTCACGTGTAAGATCTGGGCCGCTGGGTAACTGACCAAGGTTTCGGTTCGTTCGGTGCGATTACACTAATCTGTCCTCTAACCAGCGGCAAGGTTAGGTGCAACCGGCCTCGTTACCAGTGCTCCCATTTGTTCTGTAGGAATGCTGTGTGTGCCTTCATGCCCTGATGTCAGAATGTATCAAAAAACATCCCTGGATTTCTCTTCAGCCCCCACCTCCTTGGAAAAGTGTTCATGTTTAAGACGTGGTGTTTGTCCTATTTGTTTTTGCTGCTTGTTAGCAAAAATAAATAGCAGAGCAGTGTGTGTGTGCATTTGGTGTTTCTCACAAACGGCTATCCATAAAGCTCTGCTTTCTCATGTCAAGTTGAGAAGTCAAGCATCTGAAATCCCTGCATTTTGCATCAGTTAAAATTTAAACTTCTTAAGAAACTGAATTTTTATTCATAGCATCAAACACAAATTGGGCTTTCCAGACCAGACTGTTGTAGCTTGCAAATCAGTTGTTACTGAGTGCACAGTAACAACAAGCTCGTGTAATAATAAACAAGTTAATTTACCAAAGTGGGGCTGAAATCAACCTTCCTCCGGGAACCGCTGCTGCACGAGCAGCCTGCCTGTGCTGCGCTGCTGGGCAGCCGCAGCCGGTGGTGCTCCAGAGGCGCCTTTGGGGGCAACGAGCCTCGGGCTTACCTTGCCCCTACAGAGAAGACAAGGCTCCTCGTAAGGCTGGCTGCGAATGAACGAAGCAGGCAGCTCCTGTGTGAAGAGAATGCATACAGCAAGCGGGGAGAGAATTACTGAAGGATTCATTCTGTGTGGCACAGCGTGAGCTAATGTCAGGGCTTGATCATTAACTGTTTATTCAACTCCTTGTATCGTTGCCCCTGTTAAAACCACAAGAAAAGTTAAAGCTTTGCAATCACATTTGGAAATTTTGATTGGGTCTCACTTTCCTGACTGGCAGAGCATGAAGAAACATGCCATTCTCCCGAGGGTGTCGAAAGGGAGCCTGCTGCAAGCCGCTCGCCCTCTTCACTGCCTGTTCTCTTCATCTTTCTGTTTAATAGAATCTTGCTCCCAAAAGCTGGCTGACTGCAACATCTGTGAAAGGTGCTCAGGACACTAGGACTGAATTTCCAATTGGCAAAATTCTCAAAGATACTTGTAATTTAGACCTTTGGAAATAGCCTTAATCCTGCAGGAAAAAGTAAACAAATGAACTCTTGGGAGAACAGCACAGGCTTTTTGTTCACCTGCTGACAGGTGACACATATTTAAAGGAAAAATTAATTTCCTTTGTCAATGGCTGCAACACGCTGTAGCCAGGCCTTGTACAATGCTGAATAAAAGTCTGTAGGCATTTGAAGATCGTTTGTTGCAAAAATTAACGATTTTGCAATCAGTCACCTTTGCCATTTCTAACGTTTTAAAATAAGATTCTGATCATTCATTGACAGTAGTTGTTTTATACAATACAGGAGCTTTAAGCAGATGTTTATATTGTCCACAGTAAAGTTTTTTTACAGAACTATGGATGTACATTAAGTAATTGTAAAGATTATTCCTGAAACTAACGAAACTGCAAAGGAAATTTAGAAGCAAATCTTGTGTTCCAGAGTGACCGTTTGTGCTCATAGAAACCCAGTGCTCTGAGACCTTGCAGCTTGTATTTGGAAACCAGGCCAGAGGGGTGATTAATCCCAGTGTTGTAATACTGTTGATGAGGGCGATACGAAACAATACAAATATCTGCTGCGAAGTTCATTGGGGCTAGAAAATCAGCTTATAGCACTTATGTCTTCTGCGGGCAGCAGAGCCAGCAGGGGCGAACCGCAACTGAACTGACAGATGAGATATGTGGTTCTGTTCAGTTTTACACTGGTTTTGGTTTTTTTTTCTTTCGGCTTTGGGCTCTTTTATCCATCATAACATAATGTGCTTTTACCAGGATACCTTCCCACTGAACGGCATAGAAGGGGAAGCAACTTTAATGTTAAAGATGCAATTACACGTGCAACCAATACAACCCAAAGTGATCCAAAACGGACTTTGAGATGTTACTACTAAATCCTACTACAAACTGATGGTACTTTTTTCTCCTAACTTGTCCTCGTATTTTAAACATCTTGCTGGATTTTGCTTATCTAGCAGAGTCTTCAATTTGGAATGGATGTTGTATTTCATTCAGACCTGCGTAGGTCTCAAGACCTGGAGAATTGACCATTATGAATAATGAAAAGACTATACTTCTAAATTACTTATTTTGAAATAAAGAGTAATTGTGTATTCATAAGAAAATAACATTCACAGTTTTAGTTGAGCCATGGATTCATTTAGTTCTTCCAATATGATGTTCTGTCAGCTAAAAACTAAAGTCTTTTTAACCTGATTTCACAGATATGCAAAATCTGTCATTTGTACAGAGTTTCCAAAGAATCTGGCTGCTAATAACTTCTTAGCATAAAAAAATAAATAAAATTTTAAAAAATCAGGGAAGAAAGGACTGATGTGTAATATCCCTCATTACAGAATCTGATGTGACTGCTAAAAGCAGTTTGTTGCATGCTGGATAAAAAAAAGAGAAAGGAAAAATAAAAAAAAAAATTTAAAAAGGAAAGAAAAAAAAGGAAAAAGTGTAAACCTGCACAGAAGATATCAGTGTCTTGCTCTCAAATCCTTCTTTGAATTTCCACTGTCGGGAAGAGATGATTTTTACAAGAGGGGACTACCTTTCTAATCTGTCAGTAATCTGGAAGTTACCAAATTTACTCACTTCTTTCATATGTTCTGGCTATATGAAAGACTAATCAAACTGTAGAACATCTTACTGGCATTTCTGGTATATTGCTTTCATGGAGTTATGTTGGCTAGTACTGTTCATGCAATAATATTTCAAATATATTCAATGTTTTTCTTTGGAATTCTCTACAACTCCATGGATGTAACATTTTCTACTTACTACAAATTTTTTATACCCCCCAAAGATATCTTCCTCTTGTCAAAAGAAGCTTGTCTCTTTGAAATTCTCTGCCACTTTTGTGGGGAAAATGTCACAGAGAAGAGGAGGGGAAAGCCTAGTATGACCCAACAAAAAAAAAAAAGTGCTATACAGCTATTTTCTGCCCTGAAATGTGTTCTACATTTTTAATAAGATCCCAGATTGTCTGTAGCAGTGGCCATCTTTATTATTACTATTATTTTACAAGGAGTGAATGCCTTTGCTTCTGTTGCACACGTGCACATTTACTACCTTTAATGGCTTGTTTAAATTAAATAACACAGTGCACTTAAATTCTGGGAGTCTTATTATCTCATTGAGATGCTGCCGCTCTTTTTGTATTGTGACAGAAACCCCTTGGTCAAATTGTATCTGTCTCTTTTTATCCCGTTTTTACCAGTAGATAATGTTGCGATGAAAGATCCTCCGGACTTATTGGACAGGCAGAAATGCCTGGAGGCCTTGGCGTCTCTGCGGCACGCCAAATGGTTTCAGGTTGGCTATTTGTTCTTACCTTGTTGTTATTGTAGCCTTACGAGGTTTAATTTGAGACAGTTTTAATTTTAATGCCTCTTTAATTTCTGACTAGTCCCTCATAGAGCAAAGGTCTAGAATTCCGAATTCAGCGCTGTACTGTGCAAGGGCAAACGTGACAGGTAGACAGCCAGCTGGTCTAGAGTTGTCATGAGGCTACAAAAGCAATCTTGACATTTTGCTTCCTTTTTTATGTGTCTCTCTAAATTGAAGTACTTTACTTTTATATAACTCTTTTTATTTTGCATGAAGCTAAGTATTACGTAATAATAATTTAAAAATCTATCCCAGGACTCTGTGCATTTAAAAAGAAAAGCAAAATTGAAGGCCAGGTTTTTGCAGGTGTATTGGAATCATTCTGTTTGTTTTAGGCCAGGGCAAATGGACTAAAATCATGTGTAATTGTCCTTCGTATTCTGCGGGATTTGTGCAACAGAGTCCCCACATGGGCACCACTGAAAGGATGGGTAAGTACTGAAAGAGCTGAAGGCCACGGGGTCTAGTCTCAGATCTCCTGAGAACTGTAGCAGTGTCTGGATAGGAGAAAACTGTGTGTTGTACAAAACTCCTCCTTAAACCCCCCTTTCACTTGCTCCCCACTAACTGTTACCTGTGTAGAAAAGCGCTCATAGGAAGGAAAGAGAACGCAAGTATTTGTTCAGTCTGTAAGATGTGCAGGTACCATGGAAAGAGGCATAAATGTTGTGGGGCCTTGCACATCCTCAGGGATTTGCAATAGAATCCTACTCGTTGCTTCCACATTTAGCTTTTCAAAAGTATCCTGCTACCGTGATGGTGCTGCTCCTTCCAGAGGACACTGTTTCCCATTAGCAAGTTTGGGAAAGGCCACATGCTCTGCACATCCAGAGAGGAATGCTCTGGAGGTCAGTGGAGGGAGTGTTTTCTCACATAGACCTGATAACCCTTTGAGAGGAGGAGAACATTTGTGTGACCTGGCTTTAGAAGGCTCTTCCTGTTAGACTTCCTGGGCAGGTAGTGGAGAGCAGCTGTTTTCCTCAAAAGGTGACTCAGAGCAGGGAACAAATACACGTGCCGTGAGCTGTCCTCTGGGATGGACGTCTCTGTCAGTTAGACCTGTAGTGGATTAAAAATGAAGTAAGCTGATGTGAATATTCTTCCCTTTACCCCTCCGTGTTTAACTGCAGTTACAGTTACCCTTGTGTCCATACTAATCACAATTTAATGTCTTCTAGCCACTCGAGCTTATATGTGAAAAATCTATAGGTACTTGTAATAGACCTTTGGGCGCTGGGGAAGCTTTGCGACGAGTGATGGAGTGTTTGGCATCTGGAATTCTGCTTCCCGGTAAGGGGCCAGATTAACTTCAGGAACACAAACGATTGAGCAGGCAGCCTTAACATTTTGCTATTGCTGTATTAGATGAAAAATGTCTGCCTTGAACTCCTAACCCGCAGCGGAGCTAAATGAGTGGTTTCTTGTTTAAAATTAAAAAAAAAAAAAAAAAAAGTTGCAGGTTTGTAACTGTTTGAATGAGTACTTCTGAGGTGGGAGAAGTTAACGGGGAACATTAGGGGTTTTTTTATAAATTAAGCTCCTAAGGTGTTGCAAACAAATAGACCTAGTGACCGTATGCTTTCTACAGTTAGTGGAAATCTACATATCTTTACAAATTATTTGTTTCTTTAAAATTACTGCTTTCAATTCACACTATTACACGTGTGCAGCACTAACCCTGGTAAGTTCTGCGGCCGTTGTTGCAAGGGAGTAAAATCTTGGGGTTAGCTTGCTCTGTACGATGTTTTGGAAAAGGTATGCTCCCCACTCTGCTCAAGACTGAGCCTAGCTGTTGCAATATCCATCAGTCCCCATTGCCATATTGCTTCTCATTTGCTCTCAGTAATGTGCTTTGCCTCTTTCCCCCCTAGGAGGCCCTGGTCTGCATGACCCCTGTGAACGGGAGCCAACAGATGCTTTGTCTTATATGACAGTTCAGCAAAAAGAAGCCATTACGCACAGTGCTCAGGTAGAAAACTCGTATGTCTGAGGAGCTAGACACTGTAACAGTCAAGATTTCAGCTCATTAATACAACTTATTCTCTGCTGGGATAGCTTATTTTAGTGGCAGTCCTGACAGTTCTTCTGGGGCGCTGCCCTGGAAAGGTGAAATGATAGCTCGTGAGTGCACGAGTTCAATGTGTCGGAAATGTCGTCCTTACAAAAGGCAGCCCGGTGTCAGTGCACCACTTGCCTCCCGGCTCAAGTGCTTATGGCACAGAGCCCTTGAGTAGGCTCCCCGTCGATGTGCCCTGTGCTCTGTATTACAGAAATGAATGAGTTTTAAAATTTAAGACATTAGCATTTTCTGTGGCTATCATAGAAGACAGCTGTAGAAGGTGTCTTCTCATAGAACTGGTTTTGTGTCTACAAACCTAGTAACTTGGACAACTGAGGTAAAGTAGTGCTGTGATGTAACTTATGTTTCTACTGTCACCTTATAGCATGCCCTCAGATTATCAGCCTTTGGTCAGATCTATAAGGTTTTGGAAATGGATCCCCTCCCATCAAATAAGTCATTTCAGAAATATTCCTGGTCAGTAACTGACAAAGAAGGTAGGTGGTGTTTGCTCCAAAAATCACTAATTGGGCAGTAAACTAAGGGTTCATTTAGAATGGGTGAATTTCCTGAGTTACATGCTATGAATGCAAGGTAACAGCTTTTCTTTGTGTTAAATGTGTTAAAATGTTTCATTGTTAGGAGGAGATCTGGAAGTACCAGCAGAGGGGCAGCTGCAGTACAGCTAGAATATAGCTGATGATTTTCTTTAAGCACAAAGTCTTTTGAGGTCTGAGAAGTAAAAGTAGTGTTTATGATCCTTATGCTGGAGAGGGAGAGATTGTAGACTGGTTAAAATGCATATAGCAACTGTCCATAGTAAGAATTACTCAAGAATTCTTCCTAGAGGACAATATATATCTAATAAAAATAAACTTCCATGTATATTTTTTGTAAAAACAACACTATTAGAGTTCTTCCCTTAGACTAACCGTAAAAACCAGCAGTGCAGAATTACAGCACTTATATCGCACATGATATTGGGACCAGACAGCTTGCATGGCATGGTACAGTGAGTAGTAAGTTAATACGGGCTTACGTGTAGCAAGAAGACAGCTTTGACTGGTGGTTGAGTTCTTTTCATTGTAAACGTGCAAGGAACAGTATGGGACTAATCAGACTCCTGCTGTGGAATTTTGTTTTTCTAATAGCATATCCATATTACAAGGAAATTTATACCCTAGGTACGGGCTCATCTGCTCTTAAGAGACCATTTGAAGATAGTGTCGGGGATGATAAAGATCCAAATAAAAAGATGAAGCGTAATCTGAGGAAAAGTAAGTGCAACACTTCTCTGTGCTGTTTTCAAAGATCTGTTGTACAGTGGGAGCTGGTTTAAAAGCTTCTCTGTGTTGGTGTGGAGTAGCGTGTGGAGAAGTAGTCTGGAACAAAAAATGTTGTCTTTTGTCACCCTGTATTTGGAATGTCAAACACATCTCTTATTGTGCATCTGAATTTCCCTGACATGTTTTACTAACTGAATGATTTGCATTTTTAAGAGGGGTTACCCATCAAGTTACAGTAAAATTTAAGTTGCCCAAGCAGCTGAGGTAGTGATAATGTCCCTGTATTGTGGCTTGTTTTTTCAAAATACGGCAGTGACTTTGCTGTGCTAATATTTGCCTTTTTGCATTCTTCCCCTTCTTGACCTAGCTGTTGGTCTCTCAAGATCTCCCACATGAAAAATGAAATGCTTATTCTATAAACCACTGACATTACCTGTATGCACGGACTGGAAGTGCCTCAGCGTTGTGTGGATCCAGTCAGTTCTGAAGGCTATTTTCATTGTGCTGCTGTGGTGCCAGTTCTGGATCTGGTTCCTCAGTCCCTACAAAACTTGTTACTTGTTTTGTAGCAGCCAGGAGGAATATAGCTAGCTGCAAAAACAGCTGTGTTAACAATATAAAAAAATGGGTAATTACAGTTGTTACCCAGTAGAATGGCTTATTAAAGACCTAACAGCATTATGGCTGCCCTCAACATCTGAGAGGCTGAGGGCTTTATACAGACAGGGGGTCCTTCAGACAGACAGAAAGCACTGAAATGCAAACTGTTTCATTTTTCTGTTCATTGTGTTTTCTTCATTTTCCCTTTTTTTCTTTTTTCCCCTCCCTTCCCCCCCTACCGCCCTTTCCACTATCTTGTACTAGTACTCGATAGTAAAGCAATAGACCTCATGAATGCTCTGATGAGGCTGAACCAAATCAGGCCAGGGCTTCAGTATAAGCTGCTGTCACAGTCTGGTCCAGTCCATGCCCCAGTCTTCACAATGTCTGTAGATGTTGATGGTACGACATATGAAGCATCAGGACCTTCTAAGAAAACAGCCAAGCTCCATGTGGCAGTGAAGGTAAGGCAGCCTGAAGTCATCTGGTAACCCCAGGTCTTGGAACAGACTGTATGAAATATGATTAGAACATGTAATATGCAACCTCAAAATTAAAAAAATGTGGATGAAGCTGGGCTACTGCCTGCATACCCTGAACACGTGATAGTGAACATCCCTGCTGCGTTGCATGAGGACAGTTCAGACTGCTAAAGTAGACTGTGCCTGCTGGGTTTCTGGGACAAAACAAAAGTTTTCTATAGACAATTCACGTGAAAGAGAACCTCTTTTAATAGAACCGCACTTCTGATAGGAACAAGCCCATCTGTCATTCTGTGCTACGTTTTGAACAAGAATTTCCTTTTTACAAGCTTCATCTGGCAACTTTCTGTTTCCCTTTGATTTCAGTTTTGAAAATCCCATTGTCCCATGTGCTTTCAAGTTCAAAGTGTCCAGAAGTATCTGAGGGAATGTGTTGTTCCTCCAGGAAAAGTAGCTCTCTGCATGTGTGTCCTTCCAGACTTTCTGCCTTCTTTTATTTTGCCTCCCTCCCTGCAGTTTAAAAAAATAAATTAAAAAAAAAACAAATCTTGCCCTGAAAAGCTGTGACTTCTCCGCCCTTGAACCGCTTTGCGTCAGCCAGATCTGTGCTGGTGCCTGCCCAGCTCTGTTTTCTCTAAATTTACACATACACAAATACTGGGCTACACTTCAAAACATCCCTGATTCAGGCCAAGAGGAAATGGGTGGTGTGGTAGACTAGCTTGCTTTTTTTTTTTTTTTTCCTTTTTTTCCTAGCAGATCTGGGTCCTGCTTTCCCAGACTTATAAGAGGGAATAATGTGACCATTTCAGTCTCTAGATCTGACCTTTTTAAAATTTAGAAACCCTGAAAATGCAGCCAGATGTACCACGATTGTATGGGAGCTGAGCCTGGAGTTAGCCGTGCAGTTCTCTGTTCGGGGCTGGAACATAGCGCTTTTTGCGAACTTTGCTCTTGGGGCTAAATTTTCAGGAGAGCTTCAGGTTTTTTCAGATTCTTTTGGGCCCGTGTCTGGTACCTCTGTACACCTAGGTTGGTAGCTGGTTAAAGGAGAGGCTGGAGGATGTTTTGAAGGAACTGATGAGTAGTGCCTTAATCAGGAAAATTTCATTTGCCGTACAGCTGCTGCATGTAAGCAGCATGGAGAAAGCTCGGAGGTGTGACGTGGGTCACTGAGGCAGGCTTACTGCCGGCAGACTGTTACTCTGCTAGCTGGGCAATCCTTCACCTCCCATCTTGGCTCAGGAATTTACTCCATGTACACCTGCTTTGGAATCATCTACCCTGTGGTGTTCCTGAAAGATACAGGGGAGGTGGTATCAGCCTCTGGCTTCAGGGCTATGTTTTGTATGCTGCTAGGGTACCTACCGGCTGTCGCCTGTGGTTTCCTAGGAAACTCCAGAAGTACCATCTCGTAGAAGTACAATGCTTGAATTTTCATAAGACTTTTGTCTTGTTTGCCCCAGTCAGTCTCTTGCTTTGCCCATACACACAGAGAGGGAGAAGTGGCATGCAAAACACTCCTGATACCGTTAAGCAGTGTTGTGCAGTGGATGTACTTCTGAATTTTAATCTATTATTTTACAAGCAATTTTCGAGATGATGAATGATGCTAGAGTAATTGCTATCTTTGAGGCTAAAATTCTGTGTGTGTTGATTCCATGTTTGGAAACCTGGAACTATTTTGCCCATTGCTATTGTGTTTTTCTCCATTTCAACACAGGGAGAAAATGGATTTCTAAGCAATTTGCCTTTATTAAGTGTTCAGTGGACATTCTTTCATGTTGTGATCAGCTTTGTATTTGTTTCTGTACTGCTACCTATTTTACAGTTCATTTCATGTGGCTTTGTAGGTTTTACAAGCAATGGGGTATCCAACTGGTTTTGATGCAGATGTGGAGTGTATGAGTTCTGATGAAAAATCAGATACTGAAGGTAAAAATGAAACAGTGTCTTCAATCTCAAGCAATAATACTGGAAATTCCACAGCTGACACCTCCGCTACCCTAGAGGTGAGTATTGCATAAAAAAGGACATGTGATGGAGAGGCGTGACGTTTGGTTGTTTGGGTTTGGGGTTTTTTTCCTCTTCTGCCAGAAGATGATGGTGTTTAGTTAGGGTGGTAGCTGAGGAATTAAGAGTTTCCTGTTCCAGATCTGCCACAGGCTTTGTGTCACTGTGTGCCTCCTTTCCTCAGATGTATGGCAGGGTAGCCATCTGCTCCTCATAGGTCCATAAACTGAGACAGGCGTTACCTCTTCTCGTTAGCGTGTGCATGTCTTATGACTGGGACAGTTCTGTCTTGTCCAGCGCCCTCGGGCTCTAGTAACGCCAATGTCACAATTTCTGGTTTGTAATAGTGGGTTTGTTAAAAAGCTATACTTGCACAGACAGGATTTTAAACTGATACACATGAAGACCAATGAAAATATAAAAATTTCTTAGGAGATGTTAAGAAATGTAAAACCTAATCCCTCCATACATATTGAACGGACTAGAAAATGCTGCGTTGAAAATGCTTCAGTTTCAATATAATACACGTTAACTTGGGTACTTGTTAGGAAGACAGGTGCTACCAGCAGCATGCTGTGCTTGTTGTCTGGCTGAAGTTGTGGGAAATAGAGTATTCCTCAAAGGACAAAATTCCAGTAACTTTGGCTGAATGTCCCCATGAATCAAGCTGTGATGGGGCTGTAGTGCATTAACTGGCTATTTTCTTAAAGTATTTCTGGTATTCGCTTCTTTTCACCATTGAGAAACCAGATGAATTTAAATTCATGCTTACATGTCATTCCTTTCACCCTTCTCTTCCTGATTTCCTCGACCAGTGTTTGTAACTGTCCCCGGGGATTTTGGAGAAGCATCTTGTGTAAAGACTGAGTAACAGCTTTAATTTGTATATTTGTCTGTCTGCCTGACAGCTCTGTGGCAAGCTCTCTGGGGCCTGTACTGATAAACTATTGTAGATCCCTGCTTTCTTTTTTGTTATAATGCTTTTTTTCCAGGAGTATAGGAGTTTGTGCTGTAAATCTAAATAATTATTCTGTTCTTTAAATACTTGTCAAGATGTTAAAACATGAATTTCTTCAGTTGGAAGGCACTTAATTTCCAGACGGTGCATAATCACAAATACCTCAGTTCACATATGTATTTAGTCCACTGAGATATTTCCAGGGAAAAGAAATGGCAGTATTTTATACTCAACAAACGGACCTGTTAATTTTCCTTTAAAACTTAAATACTACCCATAGTAGTAGTACCCATATTTCCTTAGTACAGTACCCATATTTCCTTTAAAACTTAAATACTTTAAAACTTAAATACTACCATAAGATGGCCAAGATATTTCCCAAGCTGCGTGACTTCGGGATGTTTACACTTTCGAGACACTTTACTTTCAAAGGGCAGTTGTTGGTACTAGGACTCCTGATCTTTATCCAAAATAAAAAAAATGCTTTGGAAAAACATTGCTTTGATCCCTTAATCATCTTTTTCTTCAGTAGCGAGTAGTCATTTGTATCTGTAGCTGAGTGCAGTCTACTGCAGGCTGATTCACTGGTGCACTGCGATCTCGGCTTTACCTTCCTTGCTCTCCAAGCAGTTACAGATATTCCTACTGAAACCTGTGACCCGGGATATGAGACTTCTTCAGTCAGAGCTCAGTAGTGCCAGGATGTAATTAGATCGAGCAGCAGAGATGTGTGCAATGTTGGGAAGGCTAATCAATCCTTCCAGTGATAAAGCCTTTGATTTCAAGGAACTTGACACCAGCTTCAGTGCTGGATACTCTTGGGGTTGAAATTCCAAGTGCAGCCAGTGCGATGCTCAGTTTGCGTAAATGCCAGACCAGGCCACGAGGACAGCGGTGCTCACCCACAGTCATAACAAGGGTGCGACTTCTTTTACAGGACCGTTTGTCCCCCTGCTGTTCTTTAGAGGAGAGGCTTTCCATCCACTGTCCTAGCGGAGCACCCTGTACTGAAGCCAAGGCAGTGTTACCCTAGGCACAGGCCTGTTCCTGGAAAGCCTGCCGAGGCGTACGTGTTGGGAAGAACAAGCTATGGCGGAGGCTTGACACAGTGATAACGCTGGCATTCTTGAAGGGGCTGGCTGTGTGGCACTGTATGCCACAGTGCTGTAGATGTTTGCCTTTCAGGGAGATAAAGGCTCTAAAGCAACACCATAAATGTCTCTCTAGGTAAGAACTCAGGGCCCTATACTCACAGCAAGTGGCAAAAACCCAGTGATGGAGCTCAATGAAAAGAGAAGAGGTCTGAAGTATGAGCTTATCTCCGAGACAGGTGGAAGCCATGACAAGCGCTTTGTGATGGAGGTGAGTGAAGCAGAGTTACACGGTCGGTAGGTAGTTTTATTAACAGTGTTTCAGTCTGTAGAGTTGCTTGCTGCTATGGTTCAGATTCTTTGCACTTTGCTTTTTGCAGTGTACATCTGTGGTGGTGACGTTTTCAGGTTTTTGTATCTGTTATCACTCTTGTGTTGATTAGACCGGAGAAAGAAATGTCTTCTGCTTTAGGGAAAGTACAATGAGAATTAAAACTGGATTCTGACAGCCCAAAATACATCATGTCTTGACACGAGGAGGAGGGAAGTAGAAGATCTACAGCTTGACAAAAATACCTGATTTGCAAATTTTGCAAACATACTTGGTAACCCTATGTCAGTGACCTGCTCTGAATCTCCTGTTGCCAGCTTACCAGGGGCATTTGGAGTGACTGTAGTGGAGAGTTAACTCACTTGATTTCTCTTCTTCATCTACTTGTGCTATCTCTGCAGTAGCACGGGGCTCTAAAGTGGTATGGGGTAGCATCCCAGTTAAACAGTATATGAGTAGTGTAGGTAAAGATGTCGGTATATAAGGCATTGATAAAGATCAGGGGAAGCCTCAAATTTTCCTAAAACCCGTATTTCCTGATGGCATCATTCATGTGTTGAGAAGCTCAAGATGGTCCTCTTTGAATTTCACTTGCAGTTTCCAGATTCCTGTTACCTGCGATGTAATGGTTCACAGGATCACTTAGGTGTTCTTTATCAGCTACATGATCTAGAAGCAATAAACATTTTTTTCGTTACTACTGAAGTTGTTTATGACCGGTGGGTAGGGCATGGCATAAACTCATGTCTCAATTTTCAGGTAGAAGTAGATGGGCAGAAGTTCAGAGGTGCAGGCCCAAATAAGAAAGTAGCAAAAGCAAGTGCGGCATTAGCAGCACTTGAAAAACTGTTTTCTGGGCCTAATGCAGCAAACAACAAGAAAAAGAAGATTCTTCCTCAGGTAAGAATTGTTGTTTGCTTTTTGGACCACTCTGTTGTCACAGCTCTGGGTGGTTTTGTGATACAGGAACATCTACATGAAGCAAGTGATTTCAGTCTCTTGTTTTAGGCACCCATGTAAGGTTTCTATTTTTATTCTCCTGCAATAATTGTTGTAGTGTAACAGTATAATCTGATAGCTGGGTAAATGTTGTGGGAAATACAGTAGAAAAGGAGACACAAAGGAAGAACTAGAGGTGCTGATTACCTGGAGGAGATACAGTAAGGTCAGTGGTTCAAGCAGTGATGATCTGTTTCAGGCCAGAGCCATAGCGCACTCCTTCATGGTGTAAGACGCGTAGACTTAGGGGATAGGTTGTTTATAGCCAGGCAAAGGCTTTAACTCTTGGTTCTGCACCTTTTTTGCACCTTTGCAACTTTTCAGGTGAGCCATTTTGTTTGGTGAGGAAGACTTGTATAGTAAAAAGCTTGGTCTTGTCTATTCGGTTTAACAGCCACAATGATCTTGCCAATCTATTAAGGCTGAACAGAGCAGAAACTAATCAGCAGTGCTCTTCCTCCAGAGGACTACAGTCTGAACTAAGTCCCGAGGATTACAATTCGTCTCTTGTGCAAGTACATTAGAATTAGGATTTTTCTTGTAATTTCGCGCTGGAGCAGAATGTATCCTAGAATACACTTACAGTCAACTCTTACTTCTGGTTTTGTTCTGTAACTAAAGTCCATTTCACTCAGACTTTGGCTAGGGGTATTTCAGTTGCCATTACTGTATTGAAAGTCTAGTAAATAAGAAAAACACTACCTCACAGGATAACCTTCCATGTGCAGTTAAGAGATGAAAATGACCTCCAAGTCAGGCACTTCCTGAATTCTGATTTTTCTTTTGTTGTTGTTCATCTGTTCTTTTTTCAGTAGGTCAGTGATGGCAATAACTGCCAAATTTGTCTTTTGAAATACCTGGATTTGCATGATTTTATTGTTTTCAGGGGGCAGTCAGGGCATCTAGTACAGCAAAGCTGTGCTCTGGTGCAGTGAGCAACACCAGCTTCTGTAACTCCTTGCTGCTGTTT
This sequence comes from Psophia crepitans, assembly GCA_013399095.1. NCBI lineage: Eukaryota > Metazoa > Chordata > Aves > Gruiformes > Psophiidae > Psophia > Psophia crepitans. The sequence continues at coordinate 826,762 of VWZZ01008338.1, read as the reverse complement.
CGCTTGTCAGTGGTGACAGTAGGAAAAGGAAGGCAGCATTCTAGTAAAGCTGGGTTAAAGCAGTCCAGTGTTGTCATGAGGGGGTTCTTTGGGGTGAAACCCTGGCCCTGCTGATGTTACGTGGGTTCAGAGTAGCAGGAGAGAAGCAAAGACAGTGTTGTAGATCGAGGAGAGGGAGGTGGGAAAGACAGCAGCGAGGCACAGCAGAGGAAGGGTCAGAAGCCACTGGTGTTTGTTCATGGCCACGCGACCAAAACTGAGGTGAATAACGCAGTCTGACCACGGTGACTGCCAGGGCTGAGTGGAGTGACCGTGCCGGGCTCGGTGTGTGCTGCAGTCTGAGCTGGTGAGCGAGTCGCTTGGTTTCTGTCAGTCAGTCTTTAGGACAGTACAGCTCCAGTCTGTCCTTTAGCAAGGCTGGCACATCAAGCGTGTTTAAAGAGATTTTTAGAAGGTGGTGAGTTAATGCAGATGGCCTTGCCTTTCCAGCAATGCTTTCACTTTCTGATTTGCTGTTTTTTATTACTTTGGGCAGACTAAAGGGGTTGTCAATACAGCTGTTTCTGCAGCAGTCCAGGCTGTTCGAGGCAGAGGACGAGGTGCTTTAACACGAGGCGCATTTGTTGGGGCAGCTGCTGCTACTGGATACATAACACCAGGTAGGGCATGATGCTAATAATTTCATTTTTTTCTGCTGGGGTGTTCTTTTCCATGTGTGTCAGTCACCTATGAAAGTGATTTCTTCAGCTTTAATCATCTGAGATGAAGCAGAAGGGAGAATTCATGGGGCTTTAAATAAATCAAAGAGCTGAAAAACTGGCAGTACCTGTCCTTTGTGAGTGTACAACTTGAAACCTGGCATGTACAGCGCACAGTTATGGGCATAATGGCTTTCCTGGCTTTATTGTTTCATTATATGTCATCTTCATAGTTCAGTGCCATGGCACAATTCCCAAAACTCTCTTCCTAGCTAAGAACCTCCTGGATCATGTGCCCTTTAGCATCAGGAGTGGCTTTCCCAAGAAACTCCTGTGGGAGATTAAGTTGGCAGGCCTGGGAGTCACTGTGCTCGCAGAAACTTTCCATATGAATTCTACATGTGAGCACAGCATCTATTAGTAGCTTCTGTGGTGACCATTCAAAACACAACAAAACCCCAAAACAAAAACAAAACAAAACAAAAAAAACAAACCACAACACCCCACCAATCAACAAAACAAAAACCCCAAACTAAAAGTGCCGCAGCCCATAAAAGAATTTCTGTTCAAACTCTGGCTCATGTTAGTTTATCATCCCTGCTGCATTGTTCTGATTAGCAGAAACATCTTTTGAAATCCAAGGATCTTCTGGTTCACGTTGATCCTTGGTGCTTTCCATACAGAACAGGTATCTCACTGCTGATTCCTTGGGGCAGATGTGGAACCATCAGAGGCAAAACTGTTCCAGCTTGAAGCACCAAAGTGCTCGACTACTGCTGGCTGGTACAAGATAGTGTAGGGGTTTCTGTTGTGGTGGTTTTATTATGACAGGCACATAGAGCATAAGGTGTGCAAATGTAAATGCAAGAAAACTGTAACAATGTTCACTTTTTCACTCCCCTTATTTTTCAAGTGCATTGTTCTTTGTGATTCTCTGTGACATGTCTGAGGCTTGCAGGTGATACGTGGAGGGAATTAGACATTGTTCTTGGAGTAAGAATCACAGATTTGTATGAATGAGATGCTGGAGATTCCTTGGTCAAATCAAACCCAATAGCTTCCAAAGAAATTAAACTTTTATTCCTCAGGTTTTCAGATTACAGCATGAGCTCTAATTGTACTCTTCAGCAGTTCACACATGGTAATAGCATAGCCCTGTTGTTTGGTAAAGTTGCTTCCTGGCACGCAGTCGACAGCATGTCGTCTTCATTGTTCCTGTATGTTGATGTAATTATAAATATTAAGAAACAGTAATTCATTTTTAATGGCTGTTAACATTGGTTTTTTTGAACTGTATTTCTGCCTGAGGAGTCATTTATGAGACACTTTAACCTGCCAGGGGCATGCTTCTTGCCAGCATGGAATTACTCCAGAAATAGGTTTAATTTCCCAGTCTCTAGTTGTTAAGCTTTTATTGGCATTGGCCTTCACAGTGATTTCTCTTCATCCTCTATTCTTTTCGGAAATCTCTTGCGTTTTGTAATGGACAGAAGCAATCACACCAGAAAAAAAACCTGTAAAGCCTTCATGAGCTGCTGAGATGTAATAACCAAGATTGGTGTTACCACTGTTGCTTTTTGTCTCACTCCAGCGTCACGCTTAGCTCTTTGGACAAGAAGATACCGTTCTGTTTGCCTCTAGGTGTTCAGATGTCCTTGGTGAAACTTTGTGTTCCATTAGAAACGGCAGAGAAAGCAGAATTCACAGGAGCTTTGCTGATGGTCATGTGGTATCTGCCTCAGGCATCGAGCATTCCCCTCTTTAGGATGGAAGCTGAGGAAGATGACTGCTCTCTGCATTAGACTGTATTTTAGGAAGAACATTAGCAAATGTGGGGTGTCTGGATCATGCCAACTCCATGCTCTGACAGTACAGACTTGAGGGCTTCAGCTGAAAGAAAATGCTAAGGAAGTGAAATACAGAATTTAACTCTCTGGTGCTGAGGCGTAAGAAGGTCATTAGCTAGCTTCTTCAAGCCACCACATAGCAGGATTTTAGTGTTTTCTGCAACGCTGCGATGTATTAGCCTGAGTTTGTTTTTTCTGTGGTCCTGCTTCACGTATGGAAAGGGGTGTCCCTCACCCCACCATGTGTTGGTGTGCAAACACTCTGTCTTCAGATACTGTAGGAAATGAACCCCATCCCTTGTCTGTTTATATTGCAGGCTATGGAGCACCGTATGGGTATAGCACAGCTGCACCAGCTTACGGTACGTATAGCTCAATAATTAACAAATTAGAAAATAGATAGAAACTGTTGTGGCAGTCCAAATGTGGCAGTCCAAGGAGAAATTCAAAGAGATTAAAGCTCTTAAACCATGACGACAACAACACTTCTATGCCATAACCTTGTGGTTCTTTTTTGGTTGGAGTAGCTTTTTTGCCTATGCTTTGCCTGATTTGTGGAAGGACTGCTTGTTCTAATTGCCTGTTCCCTTTCATACTGAAACTGAATTGAAGTAGTTTTCTTACTTTTTACAGCCAATCTGTGCTCCATTCAAAGACTACCGAAGGGCCTATTTCAGCATCTCTGACCAATATTTATCTAAATGGCATTACAGTAGTATTGGTGAAATGTTTGTCCCCAAGTGTAAGTGGCTTGTGGACAAAGGTCCCTTAGCACTGCCAACTCTATCAAATCTCCAGTACAGTCTGCGCACATACACCTGGTCCCCCCACCCCCCGCAGGCCAAACCACTGCTGTTGGGTCAAGCAGAACTGGTTTTGTGTAGCTCGCACTGTTAGCAGTCAGATTGCAAGGAAGCTAGGACGTGGTAATTTGCCACAATACTAAGAAACATAGAGATTTAAGGCTGGCAAAGCACTTTAAAATAAACTAATAACCAGAGAGCTGTAATGGAAGGGTTTTTCTTAACTCAGCTTCTCCCTACCCACCGGTTTCTTCTATGCTAGACTAACAATGCATACCTCTAACTGGCCCTTTTGGTTACTTTGAATGAGGTTTATGTGGCAATGGGAGCACAGCAGTTTGGAGTCAGTGATATGTCCTGGCGCACAAAAAGCAAGCCCACCAGCACCAGTCCCGCTGCCCTCTCCTGTCACAGGACTGGCTGAAGCCAGCTACTCAGATGGCGAGTTGAGTACATTTCAAGGCCAGCAGTTCTTCATGTGGGAAACGAAGCCCGCAATTTGTTATTAGTTTTCTAACTTCTGTAGCATTTGTAACACTTGTTCCTCTCAGCAGTGCTGTCCCGTTGAGTGTACTCTGTGTGTTGTCTTTTGTGTGGCATTACACAAGGGGCAGGTAGGTGTTTTCTCAGGGGAAAAATGAAAGGAGGTTTAGTTTAGAGCTTCCTTCGTGGTATGGATTTTTTAAAAATCCTGTTGGTTCTTTCCAAGCAATAGTCATGGACTATAATTAAGATGAGTGGTATCTGCATGGCTGTGTTTCTAGAAGCAGGGACACGCAGTGACAAAGGAAGAATCCTTTCCCTGCTGAAGAACAGAATACAATTGTTACCAACTTTCCTTGCAGCTTTTCTTGCTTTTTTTCATTCATTCCTTCTATTTTGTGTTTCCTCTCATGACGCTTATTTTGGTAGCTGGATTTTAATCACGTACTTGTGTATATGTGACATATCACTGACTTCAAAGCATTGTGGAATTGAATGCCCCCATTTTTCACATAAAGAGTTTCTGTTTTTAATGTCTTATGATTGTGATGCGAAGTACTGGGATAATGCTTTTTGGCTGTAAGGTAAACATGTCTCTTTGCCTTTGTAAGCTGTTGCATGTTGGGAAACTTCACTTTGATCATCTGGTGCTCTGGAATACCTGCTGTTGCTGCTTTGTGATTTCTAAATGGATACACAGGTTAAATACTAGAATTTAAATAGGCAAGATTAAAAAAACAAACAAACATTTAATTGTGCAGAAGTTTGCGAGGCCACAAGAACTCTAATAATAATGAAATCAGGCAGATATTAATCTTTCCAGATTTGCCACTTCAATACAGGAGAGGAAATGCAGAATAATGAAGCAGATGCAGAATTTACTGTAGGTGCTTGATTTTTGGCTGACCTACCTGGATGCTTATCAAAACTGCTGAACAGTTTCCCTGTGAGTTCTTTTATGCACAGCAGTGCCTGTGTAGAATATCTGCAATTGTAACTGGCCTGTGAAATTAACTCTGAACATAGAGCGAGATAGTAGAGATTAATTATCACAAAGATTATGAAGTAGAGCTTCAAGTCCAAATACAGACTCTGCTTTTGAGAATATTGCTTACTTTAATTAACCAAACGCCAGGACAAAAATAAAAGTGAACTTTAAGTTAGCCATCTGTTTGAAATAGTGCAAAGTGTTGAAGTTCTACTGTTGATGGGGCTCTGCACCCTAAAATCACACTGATTGACTGATCTGGAAAAGGTTAATGAGAACACTACTGTAAGCTCTTATCTGACTTTCTTGGATCACTGAACTTATTTGGAGTCCTCTCCCTTTCTTCTCTCTGTAGGTTTACCCAAGAGAATGGTTCTGTTACCAGTTATGAAATTCCCAACTTATCCTGTTCCCCACTACTCATTCTTTTAGCAAATGGCAGAAGCTAATTCCTATTGATTGAACAACACAGTACAGTACAGAATGTTAGAAGAAAAAAAGCCTTTTTATCCTGTTTTCTTTGAACACATACTTGAGCAAAGTCATTTGTAAAGAAACATCTTTTTCCTACTTTTTGATTTTAACAAAATGCAAATTTAGTTCTCTAAAACTTGAAAAAAAATGTTCTGTGAAATGTTACCTCATTTTCAAATAACTTATACCAGCCTTCTGTTATAGGGAAGAACTAGAAGCTTAAATCTTACGTTTTAAATGAAGTATCCGATTATGTAAAATTAAATTTGTGAAGGATGTATAGAATATAAAACACTGATCACAAATAAACTGTTTTGTTGTAACACAAGAGTACTGCCTGTTTCCTAATGCAGTCATACAGATTCAGTTAATGACCTGTACTTGTTGTAGGGTTATTAAATGCAGGGCATAGTTCTTTAAAACGTAAAAAAAAATAAAAATAAAAAAAACCAGACCCACACAATAGAAACTTTACAGTTAACATTTAACTTTGTAAATATTATGGTGTGTAATAAATTTAGTAAAATATGGGTTAAAATATTGTTTTATCTTATTTTTTATAGTTAAGCATCAGTACCTGAGTTTTCTTATAATCGTTAAGATCAGCACACTGTAACCGTGATTTTTAGACGCAGTCTTCGTTATCCAAGAAGGCTTTTCACTTGTACACAAAATACTGAAAAACAAATGGAATTAATCTTAGACTGTCTCTCTGTATTAGGTTACATTCTGTGAAATAAGTACTAAACAAAGGAAGTTCCCACAGAAGGACTCTTGTTCTGTAATTACAGGGATACACAGCTAAGTCCGTATTGCCCAGAGAAAGGACGACAATAATGTTACAATCAGGTTCTTTAGAGCTCAAAAGCTCCTTGTTTTCCTTTCATTTTTACAAAAAAAAAAAAAGAGAAAAGAAAAAAAAAAAAACCAAAACACCAGGAAAAAACCCAAACAAATTGCACTTGTTCTTGTGGCCTTCTTCACTTTTTTAAGATTGTCTGCCCACCCTTGATTTTCCATCCACCATTTCTACAGAAAGCGTTTTAGTTGTCAATCTTATATTGAAACAAAGGGTTCTCCTTTTCCCCCTTATGTTTGTAAGAATCTAAAGCAGCAACAAGGTCCCCATGAAAACTTGCTATTTAATTGTCCCAGTTCTTGTTGAGTGCTGCTGTGGAAAGTGACACACTTCAGCCATAGGCCAGTACTTTTATAAGAGTTGGTGCTCAAACCGAATGAATCCTCTTTCCGCTGAGGAGTGTGTGCACCTCTCTGAAATTCCAGGCTGTCTCCATGTATTGTAGACTTCTGCATAAAAACTGCTGTGGGCTCTAACGAGGGATTTGAGTAGGCTTTATTAAGGTATCACCCCACAAAATAAGCAGCGTTGCTGGCTGCACTATTCTACTCAGACCTCACTTGTTGCTTTTCAGTAGGTTTGCTGTAGATCATGCTTTTTTAAAGACTGCCTTTATATACTCTGTTCTTCAACAGACTCTGCTGCTGAAGCAGGGGGAGCTTTATATATGAAGAGGGTGTAAGAACAGTGCCTAAAGCAATGTAAAGTTCCTCCTCCCCTACGCCCCCCGTTATAGGGAAAGAAATTTTAGAAAAGCTTAATAAGGGGTGGCTTACGTAACAAGCTGCTTTTCTTGGAATTAACTGCAGCTGTTATTCTTAAGCGAAGTATTTGTGCTTAGGAATGTGCTTATATCTTAAATGGTTGTCTTCTGCCGTAGCTCTCGCTTTCGTTTGGTGCTGGTGGTACTTTAATAAAAAATGTAGATCTATTGACAAGTAGTGGTGAGCCTGCTGTGTCATCCATGCGCTAGTGTTGAAATAAAGAGCAGGGTCTTGGGGAGGTAGTCAAATTGAGTGGTGCTCGTAAATCACTGATACATTTTGCTGGCCTATGGATGAAAGGAAGCCATCACGGAGCAGAAAAAGCATGGCTGATAAGAGCCCATTTTTGTTAATCAAATATTCATTAAAAGAATCTTTCCTCTGCACACTTTCCCCCCCACCCTTCTCTTTTGGAGTTCCCCTGATTGGCAACTGTTTGTAGTTGGTTTTGTTTTTTCTTCTTTTTTGAATCCCCAGCTTTATAAAATTTCAAACAAAATATTCTCTGAACCAATTCTATCCGATGAACATTTGTATGCCAAATAACTTGTTCTTATTTCAAAAACAAGGAGGGCGCTATGCTCTTTTCCAACATGATGGCAGTCATTTCAGATGATTTATAGAAGTCATTTTTTATTTTTTGTCATTTGTTGGGAGTTACTAACCACATTGTAAACTTGCCCCCTTGCTGCATATTTTACATTTCTCTGCTTTACTGAAAATATGAATGAGCTGTCAGTTCTTTGTTTAGAAAGTGGTAACCTTGGAAGTGTTAGATGTTTCAATACCTTCAAAGACTTCAAAGTGCCCGTTTTACAATGAAAATTCCACTTGCAGCTGAAAGAGCAGAGAAATTTAAATGGAGCTTTAGCTTCAGCCAGTCTCTCTGAAATTAACATGAAGTTTTTGCTTCTCTGCTCTTTTCCCACTGTAGGTGGTTTTTTCATTGACAGTCCCTATTGCCAGCCTCTCAGCATCGCACCTTTTATTATTCACTTGGGCCCTCAAGATTTCTTCTCTGACTTCTAGAACCATCAGGTTGTGTGGCTCGAAATGGCATTTTGTACATGTCTTAAAAGCAAGAACAAACGTGGCTCGTTTTGAGGTTTCTCAACTTCAGACATGGAATCTGAGCTTTTTTCCTTTCTTTTTTTCAAGTGTTTTTCTCACTTCTTGAACTTTGTTCCATTTAATGAAAAGCAATACTTACTCCAAGCCACAGTCCTTTCTTTGGGTACATAGCAATAGATGTGTATATATATACTTCTGATTATTTCTTTACTCTAGAAGGGAAAGACTGGTGTGTCAGGGGGGAAAAACCAAACACCAAACCAAGAAATGAAACCTAGCAGAGTGCCTGCTTTAAGCGTGAATCCTGTGTTCACTTTCACTATTTAAGTACTTCAGAATTTTAATATTATGACTGTATTTGCATGTTTCCTATAAAAATTGCTACAAAGACTTGCAGTGGTTGCTCTTGAAGCAGTAGTGCTTTGTACCATTGTACATGTCAGCAGACATGAAATGTAGCAAAAAGGCAGTACAAAAAAAGTATATATTTTTACCAAAATCTAACTAAATTATATATTTTCTCTCTCTCTTTCTCTCTTCCCTACATCATTAATATGAGGCACAAAAAGGGTAGGCCTGAACTTGACTTTAAAATGGATTGCTTTTGTGTCTCTTAAAATCATCACCAAATGACAGGAAAACATAGTATTTGGTAACCATCCAGTTCAAAGAACCTTGCTGTTCTAAATTTACTGAGTTTTTTCCCTCTTCAAATATTTGTACGTTGGTGTTTTTAGATTGTGAATCAGCAATCAGCAATAACTGAAAGGTGAATGTTTTTTTTAAATGGTATTGGAACATCTATATGTTGCAGCTTAAGACTTCTAAGCAGTTTTCAGCAGGTTAATACCACTTTATTCTCATTCTCTCCGGACCTTCATAGCCATATGCACTTGTATAAAATAAGCAGAAATGTAGTGACTGTAAGCTGAGATCGTGATATAAAAGGTAAGAGATTTTATTTTCAGCTTAAAGAATATTTTTATTGTTTTTTTTCTAAAAATCTCATATACCTGTGACAATCTTGTATATGGCACGTTTTTATTATGTCTTGTTTAACTAAATGTTTAAACCGCTAATACCTAGGTCTGAATTCCAACTTTGTATTTTCTAAGGCCACTTCCAATACTCCACTTTTCAGTTTAAAAAGAAAATATTACTTAACAGTTTTAAGAAATTGTTTGGTTTTATCAACAGACTGTTCTCCTTCAAATAATTTTCTCTTGTGTAGCATAAAAAGCTGAGTTGATACTGCTGTGTGTCAGGCAGCGCATGCCTTGCATACCTGTGGAAAACATTTGGGCAGGTACCAAAGCCATGGCCTGCGCTGAAAGCCATACCATAGTTATAGGTATGTGAAATAAAAATGAGAGGTGGAATGTGTGATATTATCTAATACAGAGAGAAATTATCTCCCTAAACTATTAAAGCTAAACTCCAAATGAAGAATGAAAGACTTTGATGATATTACAGTTAAAGTCTGCAGAGATCAGATTTCATTAGGCCAAATGAATTCCTGAAGCAGCCAGGTTTGCTTTCCTCTTGTGGGTGCAGCGGGAGGGGAGGAAGGCAGGCAGGCAGTGATTTAACTCTGCATGAATAATTTGCTTAGTTGTGGTTTTCTAAAGCTAGAAATTAGGATACAGCCATCCATAAATAATTATTTTCAGTTCTGTAGTAAATGTTTTAACAAATATTTTACTTGGATTAAAATGGTTTTGGATTATGACCTATATGGTGCACATGATATGTGTAGTTTTAAAATACTAGATTTTTTTTAATTTGCCTTTATATAACCTTGCGTTATGCAAAGTTGCATAGTACAGTACTGCACAATTGCAGTACTTGCAGTACTTGAAGTTGCTGGAAACAACTCTTTTTATATAAAAATGGTTTAAAAAAAAAAAACAGAGGGGGGAGGGGGTTGGTGATGTATTTGTATCGCATTTTAGGGTCTTCATTCAGAGATGAAAGCGTAAAAAACCCTGACTGATCAAAGTTTATACTGATGTAAAACAGGAAAACACTTGAAGTAGTATGGAATATGTAGTAATATATCAGGCCTAAAGCTTGTTTTGCATCAAAATGTAACAGCAAAAATAACCTTTATTTCATTTCAATATTGAAAACATCAAAGTCAGTAAATAACTGCATGTGTAGGTTATCCATAACTCAGGATACATCTGGATAGAATTCATAGGCTGATACGGAAAAATAGCTGTTAAATATTGTTAGCTTTGCTACTCCTGGCAGAACCCTGATCTTGCCAGTGGCCTATACATTTGCCCTGGGGAAATGAACTTGGGGAACTGTACCAGTGACTTGCCCACGAAAGCACATAACCATTTGATTACATTTGCAGGTGCAATTGATGAGCCATCAGAATGTCCTTGCCATTCAGTGGGGCAGGTTTTTATCTGCTGTTCTCTTCACGGTGCAAACCTGGGGCTTGGTCTGAAGCTCACTTAAAATTCAATTCATTCTTTCAGCCTGTCAGGCTAAGCAATCCTGATAGTGGAGCAGCAGGCTGCTCCGTTTCCTTCAGAAGATGGTATTTTATATGCGTCAAGGCAATGTTAAGGTGCATTATAATGAACTTCTCTTGAGTATTCCTTTCCTAGGCTTAAGTGATGTCAGTCTGACAAGCACTGTCCAGTTCAAGGACTGATGAATAAAATGTCTTTCTGATTCTTACTTGATCTGTTTCTTTGTGGCCTGTACTTGGCAGCTTAATCCATTTGTATTGGATTCCATCAGAATTGCTTTGACTGTGAATTTCCATATTTTTCTGTCATTACTCTTAACTCTTACAATCCAAAACATTCCACTCTTGTGCATTTTTTTAAATTCTCACTTTGTTGGATTTTTTCTTTTTCACTGAAAAGATACTAAAGTTCTCGAATACATTTTCGTTTGTAATACAGGTACTTATGTCCAAAATTTGTCCCCTTGCCTTTGCTGCACCCCCTTCTCAGTAGGACAGACACATTTCCTGACACCTGAAATACTCCGTGTACTTAAGACTCCTAAATCCTGGTTTACGCAGCCACTTGGAATCAATGATAAGATCCTAAGCTGCAAGACTGCCTGGGAACCCATCTCATTGACAGTGGAACTTGAGCAAAACATTCCCATGTATTGAAGTGTCACTGACATAGGCTCCTTAAATGCCCAATATATTGGCATTTGAGAGAGGAGTTAAATTCTAAAAGTAGGATTTTAATTTGATGAGTAATTTGGGTAACATCTGCTTGATCAATGTTGCAACAAGCACTGTTTTGCTAAGGCAGAACTAGAAACTCCTTTCTTTTGCACAATACTTACAGGTTTCCTTCTAAAAGCCTCCTCACAGGAGCATGGTCTAAAGTACCTTTTCTGTGGGGTTAAAGGTCTTTTTTATGGCTACTGAGCTTTATATTTCTGGATATACCCGACAGCCCAATATGTACACCTGGTTCTGTATGTTTTGTGCAGCTGCTAGTACCACTGCCCATTTTGTAGGACCTTCTCAGTGAAGCAGAACTGCTATTTTATAGTTTGAATTTCTGGTTCATGGAAAAGAATTCCGACAAAAGTTCCTTTCAGTTAGTATATATATAAATAGGACACCAGGGAAAGTCTGTGTCTGTACACTTCCCACCTTAACTCTGGTTTTAGCTAACCAGAAGATAGCGTGTATTTTGGGAGATGGTGTCTGACACTTACAGGATTAAAAGAAGCCAGAACTTTGCAATGAAGAGTTGCCCTGTTTAATGTGTTACCTGTATTAGAGGTGAATAACATTACCATTGACTTTGGAAGAACAATTGAGCTTCAGTGGTCTGCTTGCTTAACACTGAGTAAAGCGAAGCTATTTACAGGACGGGGAGATTAAAATACAGACTGCTCCATGCTTACAATAGCATTTGTTTGCCTTTAGCTGCTCCTGTGTACAAACCCATAATCAGGCAGGTATGTGCTTTCACTTTCTACCAGTTTGGGTTTCATGGGACTACGTGAAGGAGAAATGTATGTATAACCAGCCTGCTGCACTGTCTGACTTGTCTCTGGCCCATCTGCCTTTCAGAGAATTTAATCCCAGATTTCTTGTGCAGTTGTAGCATTGGTCTAAGAGCAGCATTGATACGACCTTGCCGTGAGGTCATACATTCTAGAAGCAGTGTTTATCTTTGTTTTGAAATAGGTGAAAGCTAGACAGAATATTTTTCAAGAGACACCTGATAGTATCAAACATGTGATACAAATCAGCTGGTAGATCTCTCCAAAAGTGTGTAGGTCTGCAAGGAGTTGGCACCTCCATTTCACCAGCTGCAGTGGTCAAAGAACTCAAGTTTTAAACAGCAGTCTTTCAGACAGAGACCCTTAAGTACTGCGTACTGCTAACCACACCTCAGCATTCTTTCTCCAGGCAGGTGACTGACAGCTGGAATGCTTGTCCTTTTCCCATATATGCAACTGTGAATTTTGAAGAAGTAAGGTAATTAATAAAGTAGGACTTCAATCCTACTTTGCCAGCCATATGAGATTTCTCCAGGCATGTTCTATCTAGACAAGGTTGTAAGGGAACCAGATTGGTTTGGAGGGCTTGGCTAGCTGAAAGCATGGTACACAATGCTTCCTGCCATCATGTCCTGTCTCTGCCAGCACTTGCTGTCTTCCTTAAGCACACATTCAAGAGTTGGAACATGGTGACCTTATTCCTGGGCATCGTGCCACTTGAATGGAGGGAGGCCAGCCTATACTCATGAAGGGAATGTGTAACACGTGGCCTCAGTTGCCCAAGCAGTTTCTTTTGGACACAGTGCACATTCCAACTCTCACAAAGGCAATTTAGTGCCTGGGTAGGTGGTTCCTAATCGTCTAATTTGCTGTCATGTAGCCAATGTGAGCTAATTAGATGATTCAGCAATTGTCATGGCTCCCACTGACTGTCCTGTAAACCCTGCTGCTGTGACTTTCAGTGCAGTTAAATACCTTTGTCCCCTTTCCCTGCCTTTTCTGATCACCTTGTAGCATCCCAGTAAATAACAGATTCTCTCAAATTATGGCATTTTTACATAGAAGTTTCTAGATTCTTAAAAACTTTTAATCAGCCTATGAAGAGCTTCAGAGAAACAAGTTTTCCTAAAATATTTCATCTTATTCCTGTGCCAAGGGACTATTTCTACTCATTTACAAAGATCTGTGAAAACTACTCTGGTATCTCTGATCTCTGGAGACTAGGATTCTTTGAGAATACTTGCCTTCTGGAAAGAAAAAAAGATTTCAAGTGTGTCTTACTCAATAAAAGACTATGCCCCCTAGCCACTGAAAGAACTTAATTGTGGAAAAGTGCACAAATACAAAATTATTTAAGTTTTTTTCTTCTTTCATTAAGCTATTGAGAAAAAGTTCCCTGACCACAAGTTCATTGCATTATTAAGGAAGTAGAAAATCTCGGAAGAGTGGCATGGAGATTTTTCAAGTGGTCTAGGGGAAAAAAAAAAACACCTCCTGTTTGTTGGTTGCTAAGTGATGGAACATCAATCTCCTGGCACTTCTTCGAAAACTCCAAGATAGCAATAAATGTGAGCAGTTTTAGCGTACCATCCCTGATCCAGTCTCAGCAATATCCTTGGAGAATAAGCCTAGCAATCGCTGTCTTTTCGGTCACCAATCCCCTGAAAGAAAGTGTCCCTTGCTTTATTTGTAATTCTTCATTGGTACCTCGGAGAGCCTGTAGATCATCACAGTCTAGAGGTCGGATGTAGTATTTCAGTCTTTACTCAGACAAAATTGCAAGTTTCCCCTCTGCTTCTTTTGCTTAGTAGACTAAGATAGGATCAGTAGGTATTAGAACTTCTTGCCTTTAGCTGAATTCTCTGTACACAGTTGCCTGTTACTTAATCAAGGGAAAAATATGTCCCAGCTTCAGACGAGTTCCAGGTCACAGAAGCAGCTTACAAAAGAGCTATTTCCGGTAGCTCTGGGAAACAGCACAAGAATTCCACTGCAGTGAATTCTTTTGGATACACAATGAGATATGTAAATATGAAGTTCAGATTGTTGTTCTCAGTCGTGAAGCAGACTAGGACCTCTCCTCTCTGGTATCAAAAGAATGAAAATGAGCTCTGCTGGACTCACTGAGGAGTTCTGTTAAGAGCAGTTGTACTGTTTTAAAAACAGTAACTCAGTTTGAATGTTCAGGACATAGACCCTCTTGGGCTTCCTGCTGAATAAATCTATTGAAAAATGATATACTTTATTGACTTGTTTAAAGCAAAGGGATAGTGTCGTTGCATCCACTGTCTATAGTATATGCGACAGCTTGTCTAACAGCTCATTGGTTTCATTCTTCTGTTTTAACATATCTAGTTTGCTGTGCATCTGATCCTTACTGTAAAGTGGAAATTGTGTTTTAGTCATTTTAGAGCAATTCACTGGAGAAACTCAGCACTGAAGTCCTATGCCTATGGATTGTGGCAGCAGTTTTCACCTGTGCTTCCTTTGAACATTAACCACTTAAGCTAGTAATTAAGCATTTAACATTAAGAAAATTGTCATCACAAAGCTGTTTTATTACTTAACCCCAGAAGTTATGTCTCCTTAGCTTTATTTGTCTCATCTAAATCCATACCTATTTATGTCCACATTTTCTAGTGCTCCTGAAATACCTTCATTTTTTCCATTCTGTTTATAGAAATGGACTGAGTTGTTTGTAACTGATGTTTAAGATAATCCAAACCCATGAGTAGGACACATATGCCTGTTCCTCTAGTCTGGGGTCTTCTAGGAGAAAGGGTGCTTTTTCTGCTAGGCCTGTCTGATACCGTGTAGGCATGCAATGCCTTACTAAAAGGAGCTCTGTGAGTTTTGTAAGAGAAGAAAGTTCAGCGTAGCGTAAGATCTAAATTCAGTAAAGTGGTGGTTTTTTCCAGTTGCTGTGGCTGCATGAAACAGACCACGTGTTTACCTTCATGTTTAAGAGGATTCAAATATCCAGAAGCAGTCGGTGGAGATGCACAGTTCTAAAGCAAATTTCTTATTTTGGATGTTGTTTTATCTTATATTTGGTGCCTTAACTCTGTACAACCTAAGGTCATATATACTGTATCACAGGTAGTTCAATAGTTCAGCGTACTTTAAAAGAACCCATCAAGCCTAGTCTACAGAAACTGTTGCAAAGACTGAAGCCGCCTCAGTGGGGGAGTTCTCTTCCATGTTTAATTAATAACCCATTGATAAACAAGAGTTGCAAGAATTTAAAGAGCATATAAAAAAATTAATCACTGGTTGAGACTGAATTTATCTCATTTCCAACTTCAAAAGTTTGTGGCAATACGATAATTACAGGTACAGTCTCTTCTATCCTGTGTAAGTAAACATCATCAAAATCTTTTATAGCTAGCCAGAAGTGCATGTTTGTGAAAACCTCTGGACTGTGATCTCTACTAGAAGCTACACTAATTCTGAAAGGCATTGATTGAATGTAATTGGCTATCCTTCCTTCATTGGTACAGGGGAGTTGGAATGAGTAAGAGTTGCAATTAATTTTAATTCCAAAAAGCCTCATTCCTGCCTCTTACCTGGATCTCGCAGCTCTAGGTGCCTTACACTGCTTTGCAGTTCACGAGGTGTAGTGCAGCTTCTACTTGAACACATGCTTGCTGAATGTGTCTGGTCCTGGTAGAAAGGACTGAGGGAGACAGTGAAAAGAAAAAAAATGAAGCTGGAATGCCCTTCTCCAGTCTTAAAAGGTTGAGCATTACAGATAGGAAATTGGAGGGAAAGTTGCACCGCCTTTTCCAAGTCCATTAATACAGTCTGTAGTAAAACCAAGAGGTTTATGCTTACTGTGGTAAACCAGCAGCCTTAGTATACTAAAAGGACAGGGAGATGGTATGTTGTTTTTTTTCAGTAGTTTATAAGAAATTAGGTAAGAGGTTTAAGCTACCCATATAGCAGGCTACAAGCTGCTTGTCATGTTACTACAGGAGATTAATTTTTCTTTCTGTTCAGTTAACAAGTCCAAGGTGGAAGGTTTTCCACAGGACAAAGCGGAACAGGAGAAATCCAACTAACAAACTCTATTTCCTGATGCAGCCCTATCCAAAACAGAGAGACTGCTCCAGGCAGCGTATACAGCATACAACTCAATTTTGGGAGGGAAAGGAATAATAGTAATTTCCCCAAAAGGAATACTAGTAACTTATTTCTACAATGCCCACAGTATTCTAGACAACTTGCTTGGACACAGAACAGCATGGCAACAAGGGAAAACAGATACTGCTTCCACAACTGCATGTTGTAATGTATATATTTCAGGTCACCACTATTGGTGTAAGTAGTTATGACAGAGTAGGTTCATCTTACCAGAAAAGCCTATTTTGACATTCTATCTACTTCTATTTTTTTAAGCTAGAAGGGAATTAATTACAGCACTCATCTGTTTTGAAGGGATTAGAGCAGAAGGTAAGTTTCAACTTCATACTTTGAAGCTGCTCTGAATGATTTGATTAACAGTGTTCCATAGAAACAGCCTGATGTACTTATTTATTTTCTTTGTGCTCATTTCTGTGTTCTTAGAAAAGCACAAGCTTGTGTAAGCATAATCAATACAAAATTACTCAGGGTACTGTGTCATCTCAGCAGTGGACACTAACTGCATCTTAAGTCAACAGGCACATATAAATCAAGTTTAATTAAGAGGAACAACATCTTGGCAGGTTTTGCTTTACTACTGGCACTGTTACAATTTAATGATCTATGCATATGGAAATGTGTGTATTGCTGCACTCCCAATAGAACTTGTCTGTAAGGGCATCCTGTAAACTAACAAAATATAGTCAGTGTAGGAGAGAGTATACTTTCATTAGTTCCACAAAAAACTATTTATAAGCAGACAGAAAGTGATGCTGCTCAAAGCAGAATAATGATGGGCTGAAGAACAACATTGAGCAGTACAGCTTTTGAAAAGTTAGTGATTATATAAATTTAATTACGAAAATTCTAATTTGCTGTACAGACTATTTCTTGTGTTTTCAAACTAATGTAACTGCTTCCCTGCTCAAAACAACAGGATAAAGACAAGTGTAGTTTTCTAATAACATCTATTGCATAGAAATACACATACACTGGAAGAAGACGGAGGCTGTACTGCAGAGAGCGTATTCAACTACAGAGCCATTCTCTGGGCAATGCTGCATAATTTAAGAGTGGGTAAATAAGCCTTCAGGGACAACATGACATAGAACAGATGTTGAAAAACAAAACAAAACAAAACCACAACAAAAAAGCACAGAAAAAAGCCTTGAAGCTTTGTCCAGTCATGTATTTATTCTTCCCTGATAAAGGGACAGGTACATTCATATGTGCTTAGTTATACATCAGACATCACAAAGGTCCTTAAGGACAAGGGTTTTAAAGCTAGTCTCCTTTTGGACAGAAAAGAGAGGAAGTTGACTCTGTCTTCCAGTTCCAAAGTGCAGTATCTTATTTCTGATCCTAACCATAAGTCAATATTTATTGATCAACATGACTAAGCTTTTTAGGTCAACAAGCTCTCTACGAAGCAATTCTGTTCTCTCAAGCCTCTGCAGGGGCCAACAAGTGGTGCTTAACTACTACTTCCACTCCAGAATGTCACCTGTCCTCCAGTTCTCCCAAAGCCATTCTGGGATACTTGCACTTCTAAGAAAGCAACACTGCTGTGGGGAGACTGTCAAAAGCACCGAAATACTACAGCAGAGCAAGTCCCAGTGGGCTGTATGCTTTTTGACGTCCTGTGCAGTTCTTAGTGACAAAGTTGAGCATGAAACCTGTACTGCCAAAGGTACCAGCCCCTTAATGAGAAGGACATCTGTCAGAAGCAGTCTTGGAAGTAGAGATTTTGAGGAAAGGCTGGTGATACAAGTCCCACTCAGAAGCCTTTTTTTTTTTTTTTAAATAGTTGAGTTTTCACCCACCAAAAATCACCATCAGTCAAATCAAACAAAACAATGGCTGCTAATTTGGACTGAAACATTCACCCATATATAACCCAAACTACCCCCACCCATCCATCCAAAGAATTCCTAAGCAAAGAATCCTCAGAAGGCAAAGCCCTGCTAAGAGTCTGCACACTAGAAGGCAGACAGGAAATCTGGCAGTTCACATTATACTATAATGTGACTTTTCTGATGACATTTGTTTCTACAAGACAAGGAAAAGACAGAGGCAGTGCTTTGGGGCAGTGTTTCATGCTCAGCAGGTTTGTAGAGGGAAGGAATGCAATCCTATAAATCACTTGTACTGTATTTCTGTTTCTAGACTTGAATGAATTTCACTTTTCCTTTGTGGGTCAGCATAGTAAACATTAAAGTAAAGGTCTATTTTTCTAAATCTCTTTCACCAATAAAGGTCTGACCTGCAGCCAGCAGATGGATTTATTTATCCGCAGAGGACAGAGTGTTTATTTTTACACTAAGATTGGATATGGCATTGAATAACAAGTATGACCTTTGAACTATCTAAACCTTAAATACCATTAAGAAATTCCACAACTGAGTAATATGGTGGAAAATTCCATCTTTCTTCCCAATAAGTATCTTTCTCTAAAGACATTACCCAGAATTAAACTTCCAAATGAAGTACAAGAGATCCTTGTGGTCTAATTACAGACTACTTTCAAAATATTTAAGATTTCTCCCAATTTGTAATCTGTAGAGAACAATGATGATTAAACTATTTCTGACCATACTGTAAATAAAGCAACTTCAAATAAAGTAATTCAGCAACAACCTTAGCTATTTATAGCATTAAAATGTAATCTGAACATTCAAATTGTCTTAATTTGGTAGCAGTTGAGTGGGAAGAAAAATAACTGCACACTGAATTTTAAATTGAGCTGTATCTACTCACTAGCCAAAAAAGCCTGCAAATGTAAAGTAAATGGAATGCTCCTTGTATGTTAAGTTGCTTCCTCACGTGATGCTGTACCCTGTACACTCGGCTTCATTTGGCTTCTGTGTTGTGGTTTGTACGCCAGCCACTGTTATTAACTGTACACAACACTAAGATCTGCACTGTAATCTTGGTTCATTTGCCACTGATTGTAACCCAATGCTACAGAATTCTCTGTATATAAAACCGTAACCATGTCCCATTTGCTTCCAATAGCATACAATAAAGGCTTATCTCTGTAAACAGGAATTATGGCCTTATGACTGGTTTGAGGGGGTTTTTGTTTACAGTGAGTTTACTAGCTTTAAAGTTTTTTGAAGCCTGGGAAGCCAAACCACAGAAGTCCTTCTACTTTAGTCAGGTAATAGGCACAGCAGAAAGGGGAGACAGGCTTCCTAAGAGTGCAGTTTTATCAGAGTTGTGACTCTGAGATGGAAACATAAAACATATTTACACTGTAACAAGTAGAATGCATTCCTTCACAAAGATGGCCCTGAACAGAGTATGCAGGACTGAGGTTGTGCAAGGGCTGCTGCTCACAAACACCGCTGGGTGTTAGCTAATGGAAGCAGTAACAGGAAAGCCTAGAGAAGCCCAAGGCTGCGATGAGACTAGCCAGGAAGGCAAGTTTTACTTCAGAATGAAATTGGGCATTTCCTAGTATTTAGCTAATTAGAGAAACTGGGTGTCTGTTTTCTTAAAGAATAAATTACATATATAATGAACGAGTAATATCTCAAACTTTTCTTCTGCCCCTCTCATTTCACTGTATCTCCTAAACAATTACATTCCTGTGGTCCCAGTTTGTTCTCTGAGGTCTGAAGCAAATCTGAGCAATTTCCTTAGCCAGAGCCATTGAGGGCAGGAGTTGAGGATACCATGGGAATAATGTGACTGTTGTTTGCTTGAGGCTGCAACTCATGGTAAGATTTACTGGAATATACAAGTATATCCAGTTGCCTGAAGTTACAGAACATACATTTGCTCTAGAAGGGAAAAATAAGAGAAATCATTTTATCATATGCTCTTACCTTTTCTTAAAGTGTTTTTTTCTGGTGTCTTTAATTCAGTATTTGAAGTCTAAGCACAGAGGTCATTAACCAAATTCAGAGGAAATCAGCTTTGAGGAAGGATTGAAAACTGTTGTGAGCTGACTAAAGTTGAGATTGCTCTTAATAAAATGAGATGTATGGAACCCCACAGATGAGCATGTATGATGACTGAAATAAGTCTTGGTGTGAGACTTTTGCACTCAGCCAAACAGTGTGCAGCCAGCTGAGTCTGCAGATGTGCAGCAAACAAGTCAGTTATGCACGTAAGAGCTATTGAGGGAGCACCGTACCAAAACCAACTAAACCATGTGTCACTTAAAATTTAGAGCTGCATCAAATATTTAGCAAGTAAGATCCATAAAGAACTTGGCCATAGTTAAAAAAAACAACCATGATTAACACTTGGCTGAAACTGAGGTCAGTTTTACGCTATATATCAGCCTAATACTATACCTGTGTACATATTTAATGTTAGCTAGCTTATTAAGAGATCATTCAGAAAGCTACCTCAGGATTATCGTCTCAGAGGTGCTGAGAAGGCCGACAGCTCTTCAGGAGCAGCCTGGCAATTGCTGGTCAGTGACAGTTAATGAAATGCACTGGGCCCGCTCCAGGAGCTGGCTGACATTCTGTGGCCTCACAGGAATGAAACAAGGGGTAGATAAGAGAATGGTGCGTGGGAGGAGTAATACAATATTGAGTCTGGACTGATAAAGGAGGTTGGCATGTCCATCCTTCTTCACTGTGAAACTGGCTGACTTCTCCTACTTAGTTTTATTCCTGTCCTGCTCTAGCAAACCTAAACTTGCCCGGTTACACAGTGTCTTGCTCGGGAGAACAGGCAAGTGCCATTTGTGGCCCCTTGTACTCATTACTGTTACCGCCTGTCCCCCCTGCCCCCTCCAAACCCAAACAAACAATACCCAAGTCTGTCTACTTTTTCTCAGCATACTGCAGTGTCTCTCACTGTCAACCTGCAGATGAATGCATGCAGTGAAATCTGCAACAGAAAGCTCCTTCATCATGTTCAGGCCCTCACCAATGTTGTTTGACTGCTCTAGCCCTATCCGTGGCTGGCACAGCTCTGGAGGAATCTATGCAGAAAGAATGATCTGCTTAACAATCTGCCCTTAGGACAAGGGGCAACGGGTTCAAGCTGGAGCACAGGAGGTTCCGGGTTAACATGAGGAAAAACTTTTTCACCGTGAGGGTGACAGAGCACTGGCACAGGCTGCCCAGAGAGGTTGTGGAGTCTCCTTCTCTGGAGACATTCAAAACTCGACTGGACACGTTCCTGAGTGATGTGCTCTAGGTGGCCCTGCCTTGGCGGGGGGGTTGGACTAGATGATCTTTCGAGGTCCCTTCCAACCTTTGTGATTCTGTGATTCTGTGAACAATCAGGACACCCAGCTTAGCTTGATGCAGTTAATATCACCTTGAAAAAGTGGATTTGATTACAGAGGAAGCAAGAAAAAACAATTTGTTGACTGATGCCCATGCAACTAACAAGCCAGCCTGACACTTCCACATGCAAAGTACTGCCGCATCTATAAACCTGTCAAAAAAAAATAAAAATCAGAGAACTAGCTCTAGTCTCGCTTTACAATAAACACAAAATACCAAACAATGGAAATTCCAGGTCCTACTGTCTCTGAATTTCAGCAGCCTGATATTTCTAGATGTCAGTTCCCTTTTCTCATGAATAAGTAACAGATCCCAAATGCAAGGTTTTGTAACAGGCATTTGAGACACTGAGGGCTGACAAAAGCTCCTGTTTACTCAACAGCACTTTTATGGCCTGCGTACAGCAAACACTAAACCAGCCCTCATGCTCATCTACTTTGATGCTGGTCTGTTTTAAGAGACTTGCAAAATGGTAAAGAAAAGCAGTTAATGTGGAGGGAAAGTAGAGGTCTACTTCCAAAACAAAAGTAGGATACTTAATCATCTCTCAAACATCTATGTTCCCCAGGCTCACAGACACCTTCCACAAGGCTGACAGTTGATGATTCCAGATTTCCTTAAAAAAAAAATAAATCCAAAGTCACTCATTTCAGCATTTAGGTTTCTTAAAACTTATGTGCACAACAGTCTGAGCCACACCCTACTCACCACAGGACCCATAACTTGGGTGACAGCTACTAGTTGTCACTCAGAGCAAAGACTTAAGCATGGGATCAATTCCTACTGTTCCACAAAGAGCCTGTAAGTAGCTAGATTATGAAACTCCACTGGATGCCAGCTGTAGTGGTGCAAATTTCATCCTCAGACCGGAGTCCCACACAACTACTGCACTCTCCTTCAATCCCACCATCAAGCACCTTGTCTCCCCAATGCCAGAGGCGTTCCCGTCCCTGCTGCTGAACTCCCTACCGGCACTTCACACTTGAGCATTGCCTATCCTTACAGGACCAGCCTTCAGTAAAAGAGAAGAGTAATTTCTTCACCACAGCTGTCCCCTCTGCTAAGCAGCACAAATTCTTTGTGAACAGCACCCCTATTTCTGCAAGAATCAAAGTGTCACCTCACTTAATTGCTCACGACATAATGCTGACTTCAGTTGTTTGCTGCAGGATTGAGTTCCAGCAAGTCAGCTAGAAAAGAGTTCTTCTCTTTCCCATTTGCTCAGCTGTAAATTACCCTTCCCTTTTGTGACCCCAATCCTTGGTACACTCAACTGAAAGAAACTGGAGCTGCTAATGCTTTCGGGGCCTCGAGTTCCTCTTCACTTTGGGCTATATATTCCAGCACATTTATTTGTAAAGCTACAAAAAAACCTGTGTGTACTCTTAATACAAAAAGGCCCTTTCTTGCCCCAGGCATGAACACAGTGCAAAAAGCTACAAAGGCCTTTGGGTGTCAAAAAAGGGTCACATACCCTAACACAAGTAACACTTCCCTCTTACCCTTTGCTTAGGGGCTAACACATACCAAAGATGGGATTTGCTGCTTGCAGTAAAGGCAGACTTACCCCTCTGCTGGTTATCATTTATTCAAAGGGATTTATTTTTTTTTAAATCTGGGTAACTTCCAATTACAGCAGAAGAGGGAAGGCTACAACAGGGCAAGATGACAAACTATAGCTCAGTAAATCAAACTATGTTGCCCTGCAAAGCAGTTCCATGCAAACTCCTGTATCACTGACACTACAGGTCTTGAGGCAGCAACACGATTTTTGCATACAGCACAAAGCAAGCACCGAGACAGGGATCTGAATTGCAAATTACAGTTCAATTATCCCAGTTTTAATGAACAGTTGTGGTTTTGAGAAAGATCCTGTTACATGTTGAAGATCCATAACTTCCTCTGTGTGCAGCTTGGGAACTGCAGAGATCTGTGGGTGCCTCAGTTCAGGTTGTAAATAAACAAACCTGAAAGCCGAAGATGAGACCAAATCCCAGTTGCTGGAGGAAGGGCGAGGAGAGCTTTCTCCATCTTGTATTAATACTACCATTCCAAAAATCTTCCTTATGCTGGTTAAGGGTAAAGCCAGATTGCAAGAAACTGCTCCAAACTGACTTTGAGGGCAGCGTTTCAATGCAGTCTGAGAAGAAAGGTGCTCTTGCAGAGAAAGCCAAGAGCCAGTTTGCAAGCCTCAGCCTCAACTGGCAGACCTCTTTTGGTCAATTCATCGCATCTTGGCAACAGTGAAGGCAGAGCCCTGCCTGCACCCTGCCTGGCTGAGGCTGTTCCTACACAACAACTTTGTTCTTGGAGATGGAAGGCACAGAATCAATAAGCCATTCCAATGATGCCACAGTTACAAAAAACAATCTGTCCCCTCACAGCTCTGGCTGACCTGTACAGAAAGAGCAGTATCACAGATTCTTTGTCATTATTCCAGTCCTTTGTTCTGTAAGTTTTGTTCTGCAAATTTTCTTTGGCATACAGCTGAGGGTAAAAACCACAGAGCTCCTTAACAGAGGCATCTGTTTACAAAATCTGATAGGAGCCCAACAGAACTGGGCTGCAAAGACCAGGCTGCATGTCTGAGCAGCTATCTCAGGATATTTTATACTCTATTTAATCTCTCACCTTGCTTGCTATGTACAAAGGGCACATGGAGTATTCAGGGTTGTCTGGGACAATGAACTGGCTTATTTTAATACTGGAATAAATTAAAAATTACATAGCCGAAGCGAAAGACAACACCCTCCCTTGCAAAAACAACAAAATAATAATAATAATAAAAAAGAACAAACCACTTTGGCCAGACTAGCACATAGATTAGAAAAATGCAGCTGTGTTCAGGTGAAAGATGATGAATAAAATAAATTCAAGTACATTATATTATTCTCACTGAGAACAAATTAATGAAGACTTGGACAAAATTTAGAACCTCCCAGTTACACAGCTTATTACTGGCCTCCACCCTCTGTCCTAACCATGGAAATGACCTGTAACTTTTAAAGACACGAAGAGATCAGAGCAGGCTGTTGAGTTGCTAGTGGATTCTAAAAACAGTCCGTTACTGTAGTGCTGAGACTGAAGGCACCCAGGAGCTCTACAGTTTGCTGTTCGTGTCTGTGCTAGCAGCAGACATCTCATCCATAATTCATAAAAGTCTGGCACAGGCTTCCATAGCCCCTCTGGCACGCTGGGTTTTTCACTGTACCATGCAAAAAACACCACAGGGAGACGCACAGTCGTCATCGTGTAGAAACACTACCCTTTCCTCTCCATGCTAGATGAGATCTTGTTCCACAAGTGATTCTCAGTGGGATTATGCAGGAGTCCTACCATGCCCTGAGTAGGTGGAGAGCCACACACATACCAATCTGTAAGAAACAAGCCTTCATCCTCCTCCTCTTTCCCATCCATTCACTCTGGTGCACCAGGACTGAATTAT
The DNA here is from genome assembly GCA_013399095.1 of Psophia crepitans. Taxonomy (NCBI): domain Eukaryota; kingdom Metazoa; phylum Chordata; class Aves; order Gruiformes; family Psophiidae; genus Psophia; species Psophia crepitans. The sequence goes on along the minus strand of VWZZ01008338.1, from coordinate 801,954 downwards.
CATAAAACCACTTCTTGAAACTAGCATAAGCCTTCAGGGCACAGAAGACATTAAGTCACTTCCCTCTCTTCTTCTCAGCCAAAAACTGTGCCAAAACCATAGTGGTTTTCTGTGGTATTCTTAAAAGAATAAAACCTGTTTGCTCACATCATGAAAGCTGATAGTGGCACAGCTCTTAGTCTCATCTCAGCAAGTATTTGACTACTTTTTCTCAGGCACAGAAACTGAATGAAATCTGCACAGGACTTTTCTTCTCCCTAGGTGGTATAAACTGGCCAGATAGATTAGAAAACCCCATCAGGAGTCATTCTAGTGTCTCCTCCTAAAATGCATTTAAGAATGTGGGTCTAAGGCTACCCTTTACCCTGGATCACACAGACAACTCTATGCATTAACAGATGCTCACAGCAGGGAGTTTAAACACACAGCTTTGATGTATTAATGGTATACACTAACTGTACACACTGCATGATGACAGCTTCTGCTCATAACTGGCAGCCTGCAAGTCTCATCACTTCTGCACCTTCTGGAGTCTGAGAGTCCAGAACGGCTGTGATTCCATCAGAAGCACTGTAGAACCTTCCTAAAAATCATTACTTTTGTCATACAAGGCGAATCTCTGCAACACCATAACTAAAACAGCGTGCTCACTTCTGTAAAACAGCCTATACTCTGATCAGTTATGACCTCCAGAGACAGTCATGTACAGAGTTAAGCTGCACACCAAAGGCCCGTAAGGTGAGATCATAATACAGCAAGCAAACAGCTATGGTCACATCACCTCCAACTGCAACTTCAGTTACTCAAGCCCATTAAAAAATACTTTCACCCTAATGCTTTAAGGTAAATGTAGTTTTTCATATTCTGAAAAGCTTTTTAACTATTATGTGATAAACTTTTACTATAAAGTTTGCTACACCTCATCTCAACCAGTATTAGAAAAGCAAGAGAGTAACTGACTGACTTATCAGTACTCTAAGACAAGTTCATGATGTAGTAAAAGTACATTCCATAGATTTACTTCCAATGCACTTCAATTTTACTACACTTCCTGCTAGCCCATCCTTTTCGTACAAGGACATAACGCAACTTTCAGAACAGACTCAGAATAACACGGAATGTCTTGTCACTACTCCAGGTATTGCTCAGATTTTGGATTTGCTAAAAGGAAATGAGGGTTCACACAGAGGTTGTTGCTAATGCTGGGCACCTAATATCATTAGGTTCCTTGGAAAACTCCAGGCTTAATGATTTGAACATTTCTCAACAATTCGTTCAAACAAGTAACAGTCTATAAAGTTTAGTGACAAGGGTCAGCACGGTGAAAGCAAGTTTTCACAAATGCGTCTCTCAGATCCAGCTGTGCCAAAGCAACAGGTCCCTGACCCTGGCAGCTTTGTCACCGTCACCCTCCCAGACGCCATCAGGGCCATGGACTTCCCAGCTGCATGGCTCACAAAAGTGCCCCCAGCCTCTACCAGGCAAAATCAGCTGCGTCAGTTTAGTTACGTTGCTGGTCTGAACTAACCACTGCCATTTTGTAAGAAGAAAATTATAAACCACTACCAGCTGCTCTGCTGGCAAATCAGTGTGACTCACTATTTTAACAGCCCACAGCAACTGGCATCCGAGGGCAAACACTTCTGATGTTGTATCTGGAAGATGACATCTATCCAGAATGCTAGAATGTGCTCCTCTTTCTTCCATCCTGGAGGAAGGGAAAATTGTAACACAAAATAAACCGCAAAACGTATCTGGAACACACATTTGGTTCAGAGTTGTGCATTATGTGTCATGTGTCATCTACATCTAGTTTAGAGTACCTTTGAGAACAGAGCCTAAGCACACCCTTCTCTTAGAAAAAGCTCAATCAGCAATAGCATATCTCCAAAAAAACCAAGTTGGCATCTTTCCTACATCACCTACCTACAGAACATCAAGCTCCTGGCACAGTTATCACACAAACTTTTCACTACAAAAAGTGAAAAGCAGCATTAAAATACCCAAGTTATCTATAGCAAAAAAAGAATCGTAAGTACAGTGCTACAGGGTGTCTTTACTGCAAAACCGTTTTAAGATAGTCGAGTTAATCCTGCTGGACTGAGTAGAGCCAAAGTGTACATTAAAACTTTACTGGTCTGTCCCTACTGTTGCAAATGGAGGATTTGACTGCCTGAGTACCAGGCTGGCTGGAGATCCGCCCCCTCTCTCCGACTATAGGATTGGGACAGGACTGACCTTTCAGTGCAGTCTGATCATTGTACCACTTCTACCACACTGTAAATCTGCACCTAACAAGATGAAAAATATTCATCTGAGAGTGCGCTTTTTAGCAAAACTGAAGGCTTAGGACTTGTAGAGTTAATGATTAGACAAGGAGAAACTCAGCAAAGATTTGAGTGTCCTAAAGGCAAAAAAAAATCAAATAAATGAGAAATACAGCATGAGAACGACACCTGCAAGAAAGCACCTGCAAGTGTTTTCTTGCTTCACCTCTTCTCTGACATATGTAAAATTAACATGACATGCCAAGCAGACTCAATAATACATGTAGTGAGGATAAGACAGTACAAAGAGAAGTATTATCTTGAAATCTGCATCTCTGGCTGGATGCTGTTTGGCATCCTGACAGATTCTGTCTTTATTAGTTCATTGCTTGAATTACCTAATTGCTGAATTCTATTAAAATAGATTTTAGCTCCCTAGAAGCATAGAGAACATTTAATTTAACATTGAAAGATCATTCAACAAAGATGATTTCTGTTAAGAACCTTGCTATTTAACATTGCTCTTGCAGGGTACGGACCTTTCACAGTGCCATCTGCAACAATTTCATCTATGCCAATTGTGGCCAAACCATGTAATATAATTACTCAATTAACATAAAAGATATTTCAAAAAATTGGTTAGCAAACTGCTTCTGCAGTCCTCAGGGGGAGACCAGATAAATCCTATTCTCCTTCCATTACTTCACTGAATAGAAATCAGAGAAGTTCTATTTACAATAGTTCTTACCCTACATAAATACATACGTATGCACTACCTGTGTAAATGCATAAGCTATAGTAATTTTTTTCCCAAACACATAAGCTACTGCACAGAAATAGCTTCCTTTTACACATCTATACAAGCATTCCTCAGTGATTTTAAGATTTAGAGAAGATCTTTTTTTTTTTCCTTATTCAACCTCTCTGTACTTCCAGCATCAGAATACAACCAACATTCAGCAGAGCCTGTAACAGGGAGGAAGAAACCATGAACTGCCTTAACCTGCTCAGCAGTTAGTGATTTGATTGGCTTCTTGTTGTGCAGGGTCTCCATGGGGAGAACTGTACAAGGCAGCCACTCATCACATTGTAGATCAAACGGTTCAAGTGCACAGTGCTTTATTAGTTCTCACATCCTCTTTCAAAGCTTTCCACTTCAGGAGGCCTCAAATCACCTCTCAGCAAAGTTGGCGCAAGAAAGGAACAAACCTGTCTGTGACTGTGACAAGCTGGCATTAAAATTACCCCCCAGAATAGCCGGTGCTGATGCAGGAAAAGAACTTACCACCTTCCTCGACCTGAGGGGCCTACGGTGTTCTCTGCAAAAGAAGAAAAAAAAAAAAAAAAAAAGGGCAATTTAAATCCCATGCAAATTAAGAGAAAATTTTACTTCTTCACAAAGACTATTAACGCACTACCAAGTTCAACACTGGTTTCCACCAAATCATTATCAATATTCAGTGATTAACATTTTCTTCTAAACCTCTGCCATCTTCTCTTGCCCTGGTGCTCTCCAGACACAAGCACGTGGCACCGCAGATGCCGAGAGCGCTGAAGGGGAGCAGCCTGCTGAGGGCATCCCCCATAGGCGACGTGCGGAGAACCAGGGAACCGCCATGCTAAAAGGCCTCTGCTCCCCTCACAGCCTCAGGATGGGGGTGGCTCAGCAGCTCCGGGCAGGCTGCTCTGGTGTGCTCGCATTCAGCCCTTCCTTCCCTCCTGGGCAGACCCAGCCTTTCCTCTCACCACCGCCCCTTTCCCTCGGCGCACCACCATGGCACAGTGCCTCACCTACCACGAAACTTCCAGCAAACAAGATGGCACCATGGAGAGGTTGCCGGATGTGCAAAGCCAGCCCCATGAGCTGGTCTCTCAAGGGCTGCTCCTGCTGCCAATCGGAGCGCCAGCCTATCAGAGATCGCTCTGGGGCCAGCGGGCCTGCGCCCCTCTCCTCAGGAGGGAGCCATGAGCACCATGAGGCAGCGGCCGCCATGGCCTGGCTTCCCTGGGTCGGGGAGCTGCACCCAACAGGGATTTCCTCTCTGCAGCCATACGAGGAGGTGCCTGAAGAAGCTGGGGTGCTCCACACTGCCCCATCTCAACTAAATCAATCTCAATCATCTGCAAGTTAAACTTCAAAGTCAGCTCAGTTCCACTCATCTCTTGCCTTCCAACGTTACACCCACGTCCGGCAACAACTAGGGTTTCTTAAGAGGGCAACCACGCTTTTCACACAGTCCGTGCGACTGGAACAGTCCTGTAACTGGACTGCAGCTGTGTGGCCAGATTAAGTTAAGAAAAAACCTGCAGTACTGGATTACATATTGTCCCATTTCATTAGCGTGCAGAGAGTGCAGCAAAATCAATCCTCAGTCCTCAAAGTCATGATGGACGTGCAGCAGTAAATTCTAGCAAAATTTTGAAGGTTTTTGTTCGGAGAGTCCTTGACTTCCTTTGGTAATACAGAAGGAATAATACTGCACAATAAAAGAAAAGTGGGGGGAAAAATAGAGAAGAATTTAAAATAGAAGGCAATTGTCACTGTGCACATAGATGCCACATTTTCATTATTTTGGTATTTAAGGACCTTCAGTTCAGTTAACTGGCTCGCACTAGCTTCCTTATTCAATCAGGGCACTGGCCCCGTGACCAGGACAAGCCACCGGCCCCGTGGCGCCGTCCCTTCTCCCGCCGAGGGCTGAAAAACCTTGCTGGATTAAGCTCTTACGTTAGGCACCTCTGCGAAGTGTCTAAAGTTAGGCTGGATGAATGCGAGCCAAGCTGTTGAACAGATGGAGTGAAATCCTCCTCTTGATAACAGGAACTTTGTATCACTGCCACGGCTAAGAAGGGCAGCTAAAAAAAGTCAGGGAGGTGGTTATATAAATTTCAAGAAGGCTTACCAGCAGTGCTTAAAGGTAAAACTTTCTGATAGACCTTGAATATCCACTTCCAGCTGTAGACCCTGAGTAGCCAAGAAGTTCTGCAACAAAAATGAGATCATAACACTATAGCTAGGACACTACAAGGACGTAGGAACTTACTGACGCGGCACAAACATGCAAAGCTTTAGCAGTTTGGAGCCTGGAGCACCCGAGACTTAAACCCAGCATCAGCAGAGTGGCGCTTGTCTTGAGTTCAGTGCACAAAACCAGCTGAGAGGTATATGTCATCAGAAAATTGACAGACTACCAGCAAATAACCAACCATCTCCACGCCAAAAATACTACCAAATACACTTAAGTCCTTTTCAGTTACAAGTCTATAAAAGACTCATGCTTATAGCAGCTCTGACTTAATGTCTTTATTCTTTTCCCTTACTCATAGTCTTGAACATCTGCAAATACATCTTTCCCCATCTGAAAAATGACCTGCTTCCTTGTCTTTCACGTGTAGTTGCACTTTAAACGTGCGCCTCCGCACAGGATCCGTTTCCCTTAATTAGCTCTGGATATTTTAGATGGAGTCAGATGTGAAATACATTGGCAATACTGATTTTCAAGCATCAAAATCCTTCCAGCAGATATTAAAAATCATCCCATAACGACTGGAAACGGGCTATAAAATGTTTCTTATAAAACATACTGAGGAAATTAGTTCCTCATTATGCATGTTACAGGTCCAAACTAAAATGGGGAATATATGCTGCATGCAATTTTGATGTAATGTTTACTTAGACAGTGAAAGAGTTCTGAACAATAGAGCCACTTTTCCCCTCCCTTTAAGTATGTCATTTTTGGAGGAAAGAGGAAGCTACATTATTTCCCAGTTCCTTTGGGAAGGTAAGTGGATGAAGTGCTTTGGGCCTGAGTAATTCCTTCTTCCCCCCCCTGCTCCCCCATCCCATATTTACCTTCAAACTTTCTCCAAAAGTTGTAATTATTGAGAAATTGCAGAGTCGAAGTTACCAAGAGATGCACCTCTGTGAAAGACAAAGCAGCAAAGACTACGCACAACCGTATAATGCCATTCTCAGACGTACAGTTAGAGAAGTGACAGCGTGGTAACAGCCTCCTAGAGCAGGGCCGCTTTCCGAGTCACCTTTAGTCATTTTGGTGACAAAAATACATTTTTACTCCTTGTTATCTCTGCAGAACACACACAGCCAGGGGAGCCTGCGCTGCACCGTGACCCAATTAGCGCAGCCACCCAGGCGCACAGCTAAACCCTACGCTCAGCTATGACTAGAAAACACTAGTGAAGACGACGTGAACGACACTTGACCCCACAGAATTTGTTACTGATGATGATAAGCAGAGCTAGCCTACATTTATTTTGCAGATCTAAGCAGAATTTGGAGGGCCGTGGAAAAAAAAAATGTTCTAAATTGGACATGTTTGAGAAATACTGAGTCACAAGCCTCAAGCTGCACAAGGTCATTTTTGCAGTTTCTTTTTTCAAAGCAAACCCTAGATTTTATTATAGAAAGCAGCGTTGGCAACACTTAGAATATGCAGTCTTTTTTAGCAAAGCCCTTTGCAGCATGACTGTAGTTTCAGTCCTAGAGAAGCTTGCAGATGCCACTGCTTCTACTTTAAGAAGAGAACTGGCTTTATATCGCAAAGTATTTAATTAATTTCATGTTAAAATGAAATGAAACAACAAAATAGTTATACAATTTTACTAGTTTATATTTCAATTCATAAAGTATACACACTGCAACTATGCTACCACAATGTCCACGCATCTAATATTGATGGAGTTACAGTTGGTTTTTTTTTTGGTATTAAACAATAGAGATAATGTATGCAGTTAAGGAAAAAAGCTTGGACATAGCATGTTCTATTCCGTAGTTACAGAGTACATTAGCTAGCATTAGTACAGTAAACAAGAAAAAGGTAGAAATACAAAATAAACCAAATATCTTTATATACAAACCAGTGCCTCTTATTGTTACCAGCTTATACTCACACTGCACACAAAATTTATCCACTGATGCAATAGATACTTCAGCATAACACAAACCATTATAAATTAAAAAATTACAAGGTGCAAAACTCCATTCTACAGCTTTCTGGTGAGAACTCAAAAACAATCCAACAAATAAGAACTCCAAGCACGTTTAGCACCTATTAGTGCAACTGCATCGAGTGTGAAAAATGACCTACACAACCTCTGAACATGTTACCAGGGAAGCCAGCTGGATAGCTACAGAAGCTCGCAGCTACACTCACGCAGTGATTTTTGCCTCATATATATCTCAGTTTATTGTTTCTTTGTCCCATTCATACCTATGTGCAAAACTAAATCCTGGAAGCTTTCTCAGAGCTTCACAGAAGGCCTGCTACAGCCGGGTAAAAACAAACAAACAAAACAAAAAACAAAAAACCTGACAAAAATCAGACAAAAAGACTCAATTAAATGTCAGACCATCCACATAATTAGTACGCATTAGCAGTCCTGGTGCTGGGGATTTTAACGCTGTTGATACGGGGATCAAACAATATGACACAAAAGTGAAACGGAAATTTGCCAAGAATTCTGATTATTCTTGTCTAGCACTTAGACAAGTCTCCCGGCCTCAGGTTGTGAATTTGTTTGGCAGCCCATGCCAAAAAAAGCCCAGAGTTGCATAGAATTGATTAGTAACAGAAAGAAATGCCAAACACAGAGATGGATGCTGCATCTACTAAAACAAAGTGGGGTTGCTCGACAGGAATGCTGAAATCATCCCCATTCATAAAGCAAAACATGTCACCTCCTACTCTCCATATCCTACCTCTGGGGACTGCTTTCTGGCACTGATGTAGTTCTCACTAAAGTTGTCTTTTTTTGTTGTTTTCATTTTTTCTTTTTTTTTTCTTTTTTTTTAACTTTGTTAGTGACACTTTTCCTTGCAAATAAAATATTAAAAAAGGTTATAACTGTAAAAAAACCTATCATATGTAAACTTAACAATTAGGGTTTGGTAAGTTCTCGTACCTAGTCTGTGAAAAGCCTCCAGCCAGACCGCAGAATGGAGTGTTTCTCTGAAGAGCTTCAATCTAGCTACATCACCTGTTAAATATCAGTAGTATGAAGATCCCATGTCTAGCAATAAACCCTTTCTTGTGTTTCCATCCTCTTTGTCACTGACCTATTGAAATCCTGACATGCTGTGTTTCTATTTTATTTACATTCTGGTCCTCTCATGTCACAGAATTAAACATCTGGCCAAGGAAGGCAACAAAAGGTGTGGTGTTAAGAAGGTGTGTTTGACAACTGCTTTTCAGCAAGTCTCTTTTCCTTGGACTCCAGTCACTGTTTTAATAGAGCTTATTGTTCTGTTGAACCATGTTTTCTTTGCAGCTTGCACTTCATTCAATGCCAGACCCAAATGGTGCTCCAAATCCTGCAAACGGAAGAGTAATTTCATTAATTTGTTATGTATTCACAGCACAAGGTTATATGACTAACTTAGAAGGCTCTAGGACATCTGCCATCTCTTGGCCACTTCAGAAGTTAAACAAGCCTTACATAAATCAAAAGTAGCACAAGCTCATGAAGGAAAAAACCCCAGCTTTGAAAAGCTAAACAAGACTTGTGTCATTGCCCTTAGTGAAACATTCAGCTTTCTTTAGTACATCCAAACCCTTTAATTCTTTCCCATCTGAGAAGGAGCTATTCCCACAGGAAGTGGACTTTGTACAAACTGATGTTTCTGTGGACTGACATACCAGTTTTAGGCTAAAAGAAGAATGTTGTCATATTTTATGCAAACATCTCAACTACCTGGAGTGCTTTCCAGTCATGTGTTAAGAAATGTGTCTAACATTTGTCACATATTACTTCTTCATTTAACATTGATTGTGAGATAAAGGAACGCATGATTCAGTACTTCGTCAGGGCTTGGATTTCTTCCCAGAAGTTGCAGATCAGTCAGTAAGTACTGCACTGCAGCCAGGCAGATGTCTGGAGGTTGTAGTAGCTGGTAAATACAGTTGGTGCAATTTCAATTACTTTGTCTGCATACGCGAAGTTTCAGACCCAATGTTTGGTTAAATAACCCATGCAGGAAATAGCAGGTTACGGTTTCAACCAACAGGATCAGTTCCAATCCCTCTACAACACACATTATTTCTAGGAACGCAGACATACCACGCAGACTACAAAATGAAGCTCCAAAGCATTACCTGTATTTTACATTCTGCCTCCACAAGCTGCAACTTGGTCTGGGCCAGCTCAAGCTCCATTTCCCTCAGCTGGTTTTTCAGCGTTTCCTTCTCCTCATCCGTGTCCTCATCTGAACCATCCTTGGCAGAACTAGCAACCTTCACACGGCCTTCTTTATTGAAGAACTCCCGGCAATGCTCACAGTCATCCACTTTTTGCTAAAGTAAATACCTGATTGTGAATGCTATCATTGAAGTGCTGGTGATAAATCAAAACATACTCCTGCCTCTGCTCTGGAAGAGCAGCACAACATGAGAGGGACCACTAATGACTTGCAAACTCAGGGACTTCTGGGGAAGCACAGCCAAGCAGGAACTCCTGCCGCTCCCAGATTTATGGGCTCTGGAAACACTGCTGAATTTTTGGTAACACTGTATTGCCACAATAACGGGCTCTGGACCGCCCGCATGTTACTTTATGGTGAAAGATAGAGAAATCTCCTCCAGAAAAAAAAAAAAGACTCCTCAAAAAATTAACAGTTGTTATTGCCCAGCATTGACATTAGTATGTAACCAAGGTAGCATGAGAGGGAGCTGACAGTTATTCATCTCTTCTCTACAATCCTCCCTTTTCTTTTGGAAAAAAAGATCTCCTTTCCAAAACTGTAAGTCACTAAGGAACTCTCAGCCACCATTTTAGCAATAAAATAAATTGTGTGCTTGCGGTTATGATTTCGCTGTGAGATGTAAACATTATAGACTAACAATCTATCTGGTCTCTTACCCGTATTTTCTCAATTTCAGCTTTATTTGCTGTCTGTTGCTTTTCCAGTCGCTCACTCAGCTGGGAACAAATCTGACAAACAAAATTATGTTACTAGACCATTTATAAATGTAAATTTCCTCCAAAATGAGTGCTAAAGCACTAATAAATGCTACTGAGTCTGAGGGCTCTTAGAAAGCCAGGAAAATTGGGATGCCGCATTCAGTTGTCTCATATTCTCATTAAGTTGCACTTATTCTCATTCTCTACAAATTCTTCTATGCCCACAGGAGAAGGTACAGTTTCAATGTAAGTTACTAGCAGTTTGGCCTTGCTAAGGGAGCCAGAAACGGTTAGGAATAGCATGGCCGTTCTTGTTGCCTGTGGGAGAAAAGAACCAGGCGAGACAGAGCAGTAAAACACCCAGTTCATTCCTCGAGACCTGTGTGATGCAGACTTAAGAATCTTGTTTTGAAGGCTATGGGCTCACTACAGAGATACGGTATCAAGGGAGCAAATTCATGTATGATCAGGAGCTTGAATTCCAAAGCTGAATCTTTGAGAGGAAAAAGGCATTTCCCATTTCTTAAGTGCAGCTAACCATTTGATTGAAGAAGGGAAGCTGGGAGAGAACATTTTTTTGGAATGAGGTGCACCTTTGATATTGAATGAGCCCATCTGAACAACGTTAGGCTGTAACCAAGGCTGTGGTGATTGATGACCTAACAAATACCTGCATCAGGGGCAAACAAAACTGACCACCAAGCACCAGGATCTCAGCAAAAGAAACTGCAAAACCAACCATGAGCTTCCCATTTAAAAAATTTAAAATATCCCCTGAAATGCATGGCACAGATGACACTAATTTTCAGAAATCTCCTAAAATACCTGAGAAAGTCTTGCAATTTGATAGCAAACATCATTAAGTTGCACTTACCTGTTTGTAGTCACCAATAATAGAGCTGTTCTTTTTGATCTCTGACTCTGCCTTATCTAGCTCCCTACGACACATTTCCTTCAGCTGCAGAAGAAAAAAAAAAAAAGTAAAGGGTTTATATATTTGTACAGTCTGAAAAATAACTGGGTGGTATTTTGCCCTTCTCCTGAACCTTCTGCTATACTCTGGAGCAGGGAACAATGGTCTCGCCCAGCTCCATGCGGACAAGGAAGAGCTGGCCTTTGGTGGCCATCGTTGTTAGAAAAAATGACTAGCTAAGAGAATAAAGTATTAAAAAAAGAAATGCTGACAGCTGAAGTCCTATACTGCCTCTCCGGGCAGCAATCTCTGGCACAATCTGTGCCTTAGTGATTTCAAGTTAAAAAGCTACTACCCTATGAAGCACCTGGCAGGAAAGCAAAGAACTCTGCTTCGCTGACATCCTCTACAGCAGAAGGACAAACATGACTCAGAACGTTGAGCCCCTCCCACACTTGTCACTTTTTTATTTATTATTCCTGTACTGCACAGACAGAATTGCGAAAACAACAAATGCCCCTAACCTGAGCAGATTCTTCTTCTAGGCGCCTCTTTTCTTCTTCTGCATCGATCAGCTTCTGTTTGGTCATTAGCAGTTCCTTATTCAGAGCATCCGCCTTTTCCTCCGCCTGAAACACAGAGCGGAGCACAGCACTGAGGAGCCTTTCTGGCTGCACCAACGCTGCTGGGCAGCTATGGGCTCCAGTAGGACACAGCCAAGACAGCAGTCTTTTCAGTCTCATTAATAAGGGTCTGTTCGTTGTTATTAATAACAGTAAAACTCTATTCTGAAAATTATTTTCCTAAAAATTGCCATCTGCAATGGCACAGCAGCAACAAATCAAAGTTAACAAAGTATACCCCTACACTCCACCACTCCAAAACTCCTCCTTGAATTCAGGGATTAGTTTTTGCAAAACTGGAGCAGGGATTGCTCCAAAGAAATCCAGTAACAGAAGTAAGTTTTGTCTTCTCATCCAGACTGGAAGCTGACCCAATACATTTTGAAGACAATGAAGGCACAGAACATCTCACAATGTGCAAGATTGACAAAAGACTATAACCAGCTTAGACCTCAGTTCAATTTGCAAACATTCAACCTTGCAATAAACACAGAATTAATGAAAAATGCCTCTAGAACATTTAAAAAAAAAAACAAACCCAGAATTCTATGGCACCTACCAATGGATGTGGGAATGTCTTTATTAAGTCACCCAGAAAATACTGCATGAAATAACACAAGAGTCAGACCACTCTCTCCTCTCCTCCCACAAGAAAAGAGATGTCCCACCAGAAACCATACAATCCTTTTTTACTGCAGTTTTTTTCAGAATAAAGACGTATTGTTAAAAAATCTCAGGCTTTTTATAAACCATTAAAAACTCTTTCTGCAAAGTTAAGACACCTTTTCCTGTCTTACATGCAGCAATGCAGTACTGCCCAATAGGTGTATGAATTCTACATAAAAATAGATCAATAACTCAACTGATATATAAAATCTTCAGGAAGTAGCTGTACCAATTCCCTTCAAAGGAAGAAAATCAAAAAATGAATTTTAGTCCCTTAAAGTCCTGCTGATCCTTTAAAACAGATGGCAAAGGCAGAGAGAACATCTTTTCATGATACATGGGTTTTGAGCTGTTTTAAAGTTAAAGAAAACTGGGATGTGGGAGGCCAACAACAGTAGAAAAATGAAGCCTATTTTCTGGTCTAGTGCAAAGGATATTAGGGAAATTCTTGTATTTCCAAATGCTTTGCTTTGATCTTTTAGGCTGCAAGATTTCAGACGTGCTATGAAGGTATCAGAAAAGGTGGGCTAAACAATGCCCTTCCGTACTTTTCTTTCAGGACATCTGGCTAGTAGAATGTAACTTAGCATTTCAGGATCCAATTAGAAGAATTAATCAGGGTCCTAAAGTAGGATCAAACCTACCTATCTCCTCCTGGGGGATAACCCAAATGCTGCCAACATCATTTACCATCTTTGAAAGCATGACCATTACATATCCAATGAGGTATCTTAAAGATTTTGCTTAATTTTGTTCTCTCAGCTCTCCATTTAAACTATCAATGTAAAAGCATAACTGTGTCTCATACAGGCTCAAGCGGCCACAAATAACACTTAATAGATGATACAAAAAGCTTCTTCAGTACATTTTTTGCTGGAGTCCACCCTCTGAGTGCAACCGCTGGGCAGTCTACAAAGCCTTCTACAAGCTATCTTTAATGAAGTGAAAAAGCATGGGTTACAAGAAGCGAGCATACCAAAGCTTTGTGAAAACCCTGCTTCTAGAACATACTGCTCCAATTCACAGATTTTAACACTACAGAGCAGTAGACATAATAAATGTGAGAGTCGTAAACCAAACCTCATTAAGAGCAACGTTCAACCATTAGCATCAACCTTTACTGTGAGTATTTTTCCAACAAATTTCCAGGAGACTATGGGAAACCTTAAATTCTCTGAAGTAGATAAGCTGAAACGTTTTAAAGCCTGTCAACTCCTGCACTGTAAGGTTTTCAGAAGTCATTTTCCTTTGAGATTTCAGAAATGCACTTATCTTGGTACAGAACAAGAATGGCAAAACACGAGCACTTGAACTCTTCCCCTCATCTCCCCACACAGACAGACTAAATGTGTTCTAGCCTGCCACAAGCATTACGAATGCCAGTACCTTTCTGTGCCTGCGTGCCCTGTAAAAAAAGAGCATATGCTAATAAAATCTCCCAAATATAAGTATGTAAAGAAGGGAATAGGACAGCAAGCTTAAAAAAAAATAATTAAAATTCTCCAACATACAGTGAACCTGACGGTTCCTCCTGAGAGCTCTACTGATATGGGAAACAACCCAGGATGAGTTCACATGGGCAGACTGCAACAAGCCAAACGGAAACCACAGTACCATTTTCAGAGATGCCTAAGGTACCTGAGAATCTGATTCCACTGAGAGCCAGACAGACTCAGACTTTCAAGTTTATTAGGCCCTTTGCAAAAGCCTGTCTGCTGTGAAATCTTATTCATAAGAATACCAGTTGAAGGAAAACAGAATACAGCATCCAGTTATTGTCTCTCTGACAATACAAAGACTTAACTCCTGCTAGACTTTCTTTTCATGTACGCAGAGAAGAAAGCAACTACTTGAGTACAGGCTCAGAACCTCTCTCCTCCCTCCAATTACTCTGAATGCTTTTCAGAGTAATTAGTGTTTCAGTCACCGGTCCCGTTTCCCATGGACCTCTGACACAGGCCTATACATCATCAGTCTGCAATAAGGACATGGAGGGAAGAACTCTATCCCACCCAAACAAAAAACACTCCAGGTATCTCCTCTCCCATGAGAGGAGCAATGAGGAATTAGCCCTGGTACCTTGTCTCCACTAGACAGCATAAAGACATCTTACATTGTCTAAATCTTTTCGCAGAGCAATCTTGCTAGTCACCAGCTCATGTGCAAGATCATCATTTTCTTGCTCAAGCCTCATGTTTGCTTCTTGTAGGCGCCGGTTTTCACGCTGTGGGAAACAAAACAAAACAAAAGAAATCAAGAGAAGTGTCTTCCCAGGTGTTTGCCTATAAAACACAATGCTTACTGTACCTGAGCACAAACGCCTGCCTTGTATCTTAAGTGAACAAAGACAACCCTACCTGCATGAAAGTCAATGAGGACAAAACTAGCTAGTCGTATTGTAAATGGACAAAGTAAATAAAACATTAGCCTTGAGAAGAAACCACGTGTAAATAACTCTGCTCAGCTATTACTTATTGAGCTACGGAAATGGTTTTGAAGAACACAATAGTAGAAGTGTCATTCTGCCATCAATACCTTGCCAGGAGGTTCCTACAAGTACTGATTTTCTTGGCTCAAAATAGACTTTCCATGCTGGAAATAGGCAAGACAGGAGGATCCTGGGAAAAACACTCTGTTTTCTCCTGTTACAACTCCCAGCACGCAGACAGATAGTAAAGAAAGTTTACATAAAACTCTCCAGCTTAACCTATATAAAATGATGTATGTATGTGTGTCTGTTAACGTGCTACATATACGCATAAACAATTTTACATATAAAATTTATTCCTGTCATATTTTTTGATAAATATTTATAAAATTATACACTTACCATAACATACATCATTTGAAATTAGGGAGAGAAGTGCAGGCAGGATTATAGTCAGTGGAAGGCAGAGTTATAAGCAATTAGCCATTTTCTTTGTGTTCGTGGCTTTTGGTGCAACCAATGTGTCACACGAGCACTACAAACAGGCTCTAGTGAAACAGTTGTGTAAGCCCAAACACAAATTCATACTGTTCCTGTTTGCATGGTGAAGGTGGGCTCACAACCACCCCCTCCTGACTAACATTACCAATATAGAGAGACTCACTTCATGTTCACGTAGCTGATTCCCCTGCTGCATCCAAATTAGTCAGAAAACAAAGAAAACAGCTCAAAGAAAAAGGAGTCAAAGCAGGAACTTCCTGCAGGTACTGTGTGCTAAATCGGAGTGGAGTAAGTAAGTGTTACCTCAAATCTTTCTATAGGATCCTCCTGTTGAGCTTGCTGCTCTCTCATGGTATGATATTCCTTTTCATATTTCTTCAGCTTCTTCTGGCTAATCTAAATTAAAGCAGTCCATTAGTTCCTGCCCAGAACATCAATAAAAAGACAATTCAAAAAGGGTTATGGCACAAGCTTTAGGCAACTGCTGCCTTCTACAAAACACGGCTAAGATCTTTACTCAAGTTTGAGTATCAAACCCTTAGACATGGTCAAAAATTCTGTTCCACTCAGTATCACGACAGAAGCATCCCTTCCCTTTGTGGAACACAGAGAAGGTTTTGAAAGGCATCCACAGGAGCATCCTACCTTGGTGCTGCGCAGCTATTTCATGCTCCACATACTACAGTGGCTTAGCTAACAGATTGCCTCAAAAACCACAAGATGTGTTTAATTTTTGAACTAGCATGATGCTGAGGTGCCTTCAGCTGCTTTTTCAAGCTGTAACATCTATCATCCTGCAGAAGTGTTTGGTTTACTTTACACGAGACTGCAAATGCTGAAAGGGCAAGTGCAGGCTCAGCTGACATTTCTGCTAGTGTCACTCTAGCTCAGCAGAAAACAGCCCCGTCCCAGAGCTGCCTGGGTGTCTCGGCAAGCAGCAGCAGCTCTGAAGTATGCCCTGTCCCCTAACGCTACACGATTCGGGAGGCTAGAATTCTGTCCTCAGCTCTGACTGACACACAACGTAGGACAGTGACTCTCTTGGGGTCCCAGTTTCTCCTGTGAGACGGGAGAGAAAGGTGATGCTCCATTCAGTACTTTGTGCAGTGTTAAAGTCCTACAGGGACAGAGGGCACGAGAGAACCTGTAACAGATCCTGACCACATCTCTCCTTGTGTCCCCTGGGCCATGTGCTACAATGGGTTAGCAACACAGACCATGCCAAGACCACTGTGAGCGGTTCACATGCAAGTTAATGTGCATCTATATTAAATCTCTAGTATTAGAAGCTGCTGCTGAACCTTTATTATTATTGCAGTAAACCAAATAAATTGAAATAGCTATGTTTTCTTCCTTGAGCCTTGTCTGAGAAAGACGTTAAACAAATGACAGGCAGAATAGAAAACATGTTTAGTTTCTCTTATCTTTGGTTTTATCACTAACAATCTTACTTGAAAAGAACTGTAGAAAACTGGTAGCTAGGCTCCCTCTAGTGAGGGCTGCACAGAAACATTTCTCTCTGCTTGAGCTGACATTTTTTTGGAGATGCCAGCCCATTTATCTGGAGTCAGTCCAGGCACATTGCAACTTCAGCAGTTATTCTTACTAAGCACTCCAGACAAACCCGCAAGGTATTAACCCTTCACTGACAGAGAACCCAGTAACTTCAGTTGATTATTTCACAGCTCTGCCCCTGCTGAAGCACGGCCCGAATTATTGGGTTTCATACGCCAAATCTCACGCTGTGCAAAGGTTAGATCTTGAGAAGTGAGGAATCCAGCCATGTGAGAGGAAAGGAAGGCGGGCACACCATTGTACTTTCATCTTCTACTTTTCCAAGCGCATTAAACCAGTTTTGCCTCTAGATATCATCAACAAGGTGATCCTGAGAAGATCTGCTGTTGTCACTGATTCCAGACATTGGAGGGAACCGTGCGTGCCCCGGCAAAGTCAGCAAGGCCACTGGGTTTGCACGGTGAGAGAAAGCAGAAATGAACACTGAAGTCCTGCCGTGGATTTTCGGGGGCACAGGAGGCAGCAGTAAGTCTGGTAACTTTTGACTGCAACGTTCAGGAGTGACTTTTATAATCCAGTGTTGTCTCAAGCTGATCACTTACTGACCTCCTTTCCAGCAGAATGCTGTTGCAATCACAATGCCTTAGTCAGGCTACTTCTCCCTTCCTATAAATGATTTATTTTGACATCAGGCCCTTTTCTGCTCAAAACCACTTCCAGATACAGAGCTGGAGATTTCTACTGACAGCAAAGGATTTGCATTTTAGGTCAAAGAAAGCAATTATGTGCAGCACTCCCATCAGGGGCACCACACACTGATGTGACACAAGTGTTCGGCATGTGCGCAGTCCGTACTTCCTCCATAACCTTCCATTTAATCCCCCCAAAACCACACAGCCCTCAAGAAAGCAGTGGACAACAGCACTGGGAACACAGGGAATTTGGGCAGAATGGGAAGAGGAACAAGTTGTCATTCAGAAACATGAAAGGGAAACACACTCATTACGCTTGATCTTAACCAGATGCACGTGCACCATCTGATCTGTGGCTAACGTTAAACGAGTGGAGAGCTAACATAGCTTACGTTATTCCTGATCAGTCTGTCATTTCTAAACTAGTTTCATGTAAGACATGCTTGAACTCTACGCAGACAACTGCAGTGCGTGCTGCTACTACACCAGGAGCACAAGGTGCCGTGAATGTTAACAGCCTGCGGAAGTTGTGTACTGGTGCACGGACGCTATGAAGAACTCCTCTGGTGACTTTTAAGGATAAAGGATATGTTGAACCATACCAATGTATTTGACTAAAAATTAATCTACATGAAAGAAGAAAGAATCACAGCTTCCTTAAAATGCACAAAAGAAATTATCGAAGTTCCATTTAAGAACTCAATTGCTACATCTATAAAGAGGAAACAATAACTTCCTATCTGTTAAATTTTTTTGGAAATTTCACTTTAAGGGCATAGTCCGAAGTGCCCCTATAAAGCTTTGGTTACAATATTTACTGAATAGAAAAGCAATTGACATTCAGTTGTGAGGTAATGCAATATTTGCTATATATAACTGAAGTCTTAATGTCAAAGGCTAGAACTTTTATTTCATATAGTTATATTTAAGAAATAGGGCTTAGTGGGCAATGGAAATCTAAAAAAATCCAAACCAAAACAGCCCAAAATCAAGCAAAAAAACCCTCCACTGTTTACCTCAGTAGTTCAAAGATACAGGAGCTCACAGAGCTCTCTGAATAAATTCTATTAAGAAAACAAATTACTGAGACTAATTAGTTTATGGGACAGCATCTCTCCAGTCTACAGTAGACACCGAACTCTAGTTCCTATGTTTCTACTGTGCTCAAAAAGGGCTCCTACAAGGACCAGAGATGACATTTTACAGTGACACATGGTTTCTGTTACCTAAGTCAGAAGTCTAATTATCTGTATTTCCTAAACACTGACGGTAGGAACAGTTCATCAGGGATTTGTGGGAGAAGTCACAGAGCTGTGCTGACCACATGGAAAGAGAGTCTAGATGAGCTCGTCAGCTCCCAAACACGCTCACGGAAAGCAGCAGGTACTTACAAAAGATTGAAGTTCAGAAACACCTGCACTCAAAAGACCATGCGGTGTCTTACGCCACTTCACAGAGTTTTACAGTGTTTTACGGGAGAAAGACTTCATCAAAGAACTACAGAGATGCCTGAAATTATTTTGTATTAGTGCCATTAGTCATTTAATGTCAGGGTTTTTTTAAGCAGTCTGATTTTTAGTCGCACTGAATATTGTTATCCTAAACCCAGCCTGGTTTTGAGTTTTCCAGAAAGGCCCACATCACTCCGAGAAACTTGGGGCTTCACTGCGTTTCATGTAAAACTTCTGCAATGTCTTTGCATTTGGACAAGAGAGCTGCAAAGCTACGTCCGGAGACAGACATTGTACCCATTAACGACAGGCTTGCAGTTGCTATCACCACATCTTTACCTTCATATTACATGCTAATTCCATCAGCTTTTTTGCATTTTCTTCTGAACGATATCTCTTGGGCAGCTGTACGCGGAAGAATTTTAAAGCCCCTTCAAAGTCAGTCAGTAACAAATCATCCTTGGTAGTCTAGAGACAAGGCAAGAAAAACCAGTAACCGCAAAGCAGATTTTCGTACGATTACCGAATTCCCAGAGACAATAAAGCAACAACAGTTTTGCAAAGCTCCAAGAATATAACCACTTTCCAACCTTCTGCAAATGGTGTTTGTTTCTATTTCTGCAACCTCCTGTTTCCCCACCACCCCACCCCCAGAAGCACCGTGCTGTACAGGGCATGCAGACAACGGCACATGTACAGGAAGTTGTTAGCTTTAAAAAAAACCAAAACAAACCATAGTATTTTTGTAACAGGCATCTTAATTTTTTATATGGTGCCTGATGATGCATAAAAGACAATGTAACATTGTATACTCACTTTTAATAATCCCAGCGCAACGTTAAAGATAACACTTATTCCCTGGAGAGAAAAATAATCACAAAATAAATTAATTTCTCAGTATTTACAAGCCTGGATATTAATCTATTTGGTGGGGTTTGTTGTTTTGTCTAATTTCTGTGAAAAGGAGAACCAGGATACAAGCATAACCGGGTGCTACATTAAATCAAAGGCCCAGAGAATGACTTTGCAAACAATTAGGAAAGTATCTTTACTGGATAGCCATTATAGGCAGTAAAACAATCTTTCAACACAGGTTTTACTATCTCCTTAGTAAACTGAAACTCCGAAATGACGAAGGCACTGTTGTGTACTTTATTTTTTAATGACTAGTTGGTCGGCTCAACATAATTTAATTTTCCCATAGTAACTTCTGAAAACACTGGATTCAAATGCAGCAATATATACATCAACAGATTAAGTTCTGGTAGTAAGAAATCAGGATAATTCGTGTAATGAAAAAGAAAGTGACTCACTTTAGGACAGAGTCCAACATCATATATCTTGCCACCAGTGGTCAGAAGTGCTTTATTTAAATTGCTCAATCAAATACAACCAGTTCCTATAGTGAGTAGTAGCATACACCTTCTTAAGGGGGATCTTTGATAATCAACACATGTTGCTCATCTTATTTCAAGATTCTGTCTTTTTCTCACTAAAATATTCTTTCACTATTACTTTAAAATGATTAAAAATCCCTTAAAACTTCACTACGAGCACATTTACTATTTATGAATCGAAAAATGTGTTTCTAAACAAATGGAACTGATTTTCCTGATACCATCTGCTGCTTTCTGTCACACTGGCACATGGACAAAGCAAGCAGCAGATAGATACAGCGAAAGGGTAAAAGCATCGACCAGGAGATCTAGGAATGCTGAAACCCGTCAGCAAAGGAGACGCAGACAAACGGCCACTTCGCAGGAACAGCTCCAGAGCCAACGAAGAGTGGATGCATAATGGTAACCAGTGAGTGAGAAAGCAAATCGTTAATAACTCAAGGATGCTTCAGCACAAAATGTGGTTTGTTCACTTATGTTAAGAAGCTCTGACTCAAACTACTCTCTTTCAAGTATACTACCAAATATACTGTTGTAAACATGACTACGTACAAAAAAGCTCAATGTAAAGAATTTTGCTCTCTAAATATATGCTGTGAAGTATAAAGAGGCTTCGAGTTTCCATGAGAAAGAGCTCCAAGCTTCTTAGATTATCAGCACGAGAATCAGCTGGGCAATTTTATATGCAATGGCCTCCACGGAGTAACATTCTAGGAAAAAAAGTTTTCATTGCATATAATACAATTTACAAACACGTGGATTTCTCTGCTGTTAAATTCACTCTCATCCCCTGAGCGCTGTACAGAATCATGTATAGATTCAACAGTGTTATAAGAAATAGGAGATTATAATCTTCTATATAGATATTGACTCCTAATTTGTATCTTTAAAATGCTGAGAACTCTTTTTCATTGCAGCAACATAACACTTCTACACAAAAATAATCATCTCGTGCCTAGCTCTGAAAGAACAGAGTAACAAGGACATGAATCAAGACAGTAAGAAACTGTCAAAAGTTGCTAGCAGTACAAGTCTCCAATTATAACACATACCTCACATAAGAGTAAGTCAATAATATGGAAGACCATGTAGAGAGGGAATTTTGCAGTGAACAGCGTAAGGAACCACTGGGAAGCGTACATGTGCGCTTCAAGGCTAATGTCCAGAAAGTGGTTATACAGATCAGGAATGTATTCCTAATAATAAACACACACATAAACATTGAAAGTTAGTTCATAATGGATTGGAACTGTAGCTGAAACCAAAGAACAGTTTGGGTTGGAAGGGACCTCAAAGCCCGTCTATTCCCACCCCCTGCCATGGGCAGGGACACCCCCACCAGCCCAGGCTGCCCAAAGCCCCATCCAACCTGGCCTTGGGCACTGCCAGGGAGCCAGGGGCAGCCACAGCTTCTCGGGGCACCCTGTGCCAGGGCCTCAGCACCCTCCCAGGGAAGGATTGCTGCCTCCCAGCTCAGCTCCAGCTCCCCTCCTGCAGCTTCAGGCCCTTCCCCTTGGCCTGGCCCCCCCTGCCCTGCAACCAGCCCCTCGCCAGCTTTCCCGCAGCCCCTGCGGGCACTGGGAGGGGCTCCAAGGGTTCCCCCCAGCCTTCTCTTCTCCAGGATGAACAACCTCAACTCCCTCAGCCTGTCTCCAGAGCAGAGGGGCTCCATTCCTCGGATCAACTTTGTGGCCTCCTCTGGACTTACAAAACCCAAAGTAACAGAAGTAAGCAGGGTACACCAAGGCAGGCTTCTGTAGCCACCTACGCCTGACAAGACACCTGCCTGACACGCTGCAGGACCTTCTAAGGATGCCGAAGGCTTGCCCAGATGTGGATGCTCAGAAGGACACAGTATCACATGCACAGTGAGTCCGATCACCTCAGCAGGAAACCCAGCCAGCGGGCGTGCTGACGCTGCAAGGGCACCCTGCACAAGGTGCCCGCAGCAGGCTCCGGAGTCCCTGTTATGCCAGGCCGTACGGGAGCCACTCCAACTGGGCAGACACGCCCGCACACTGCCAGACGCACCAGACTGCTCCCGAGTCAACACTCTCTGTTCTTAAAAACCTCCAATATGGATATCCCTCAACCTTCATCCTTACTCAGAGGTCACAAACACTATTCACGTACCAGCTAAATCGCTAGTCTGAATCGCAGGCTGCGATCCACCCCTTTCACCCCTACCTGCATGAGGCGCTCCAGCTGATAGAACTTGCAGTGCAAATCTTCAAAGTTTTGTTTGAAAAGTTCCCTGAGTCCATAATCAAACATGATTTTGACGAGAACACTGAAAGCTTGCTCCTCAGGCATCTGGGAGAGAGGAAAGTGTGATTATCATTTAAATCTTCCATATTGGTTCCGTTTGCCCTTACCTCCCTTCTCCTTCCTCTTACAGAAAGGCAAAACTGTCGCCACTTTTCAATCCAGCCCTATCCCATTTAAAAGTAAACAACAATATTAACGCACAAGAAGAGGTCTAGTGTTGGAAACTGCATTTCATTCTGATTTTGTGGAATAAACCACCTCTCCATCACTTGACTTAAAATACTTCTTTCAGACATCAAGACCAAAGCAGTTTTTTGGTGTCTTTGTTCCAAAACACATCAGAATCTTACAGACTTTGTCACCTATGTAACTAAGACAGAAGCAGTATTACTAGACGGTGTCAAACGCGGTATTTCCCTTATTCTTAATGATATATTTACCTTTTAAAATCACATTATGACATTTGATGTTTCTTTATTTATTAGATGGCATGAATAAGACACACCAGTAACTGCTAATCTATCACAACGCAGCATTGGTTTGGGCAAGTTCAATATCCTTTTCCTGCCAAAAACTGAAGAAACACTCAAAGCTCGTCAGTGTTTAGACATTTTTCCCTGACATGAAAATTCAGTTTTCATATTTCCACAGTAAAGTCTGAGTTCAGGTCAATCACTTGCTCCTGCAGAGGACAGAACATCCATCTCAAGTATTCTATTATTAATCTGCAGATGGAGTTTGTTAAAACTGAAAAATTTGCTGAGACATTCCAAACTGGTAGTGAAGGATTACAGAAACTTGATTTACTTTTCTGCAACATTTCTTTTTAATATTTATTTTCCCTAGCAGCCACACTCCAAACGCTGACTTCAAAAAGAATCAAATAAAAAGAAACTTACTTGACATTTAGCCTTTTTAAACGCACACATTATTCCCAGAAGCAATAACTGTTGTTAAAGAAAGAACTCTAGAATAGCACACGCTTCACTGTTGACAGTCTCTCTAATGCAATGAATATTTTAAAAAATGGACACATGACAATGGAAAAGCTAAAAGAAAGCACCTATGCTTCAGTAAGAGTGTTCAGTTCTATGGGAAAATATCAGCCTTCTTGTTCTGACTCAGTGTCGTAATCAAGAACTAACGCTCATCAAGTAAGTGTTTCACATTACAAAGAACTAAAAGGTTGTTATCATTAACATTCTTTTGTTTCAAGAGAATGGAGTTTACAATCTCTTCTATATCCCCCACTGACTTTACAATATTATGGAAAATCCTCCACTGAAGAACCGACTTCCTCTTCTCTACGGTAGCAGTAATTGCTAAAAATCAGATGGGGAAAAGAAATCTCAAAATACTACTGGGCTTCGGAACTCTGTTCAGCTCCAACTACCCATGCTTGCAATAGGAATGCTGATAAAAAGCAGACATTACTTTAAAAAAAGAATGGCCTATAAATAATTTATACAGATTTCTAATCCTCTCATATTTCCCAAGCATGAGTGAAAATTTTTGCTTCCAATGCACAGTAACCATAAATCCCCCTAGCTTCTGAACACGCAAGCAATTAAAGGATACTACCCTGATGAGATCACTTCTACCAACAACAATTAAGTTTAAAAAAAGCATAATTCAGTATCTTTAAAAAAAGTTAAAATATTATTGTATCCTTCACCAAGCTCTAAAAGCAGGACGCACAACGGCCTACAGTACAACAGCCTACACGGGCAGCACACTGTTCAAGGCAGTGAGACCTAGTGGACCGACATCCCATCAACATCGCAAAGACACTGCTGTGTATACAAGGCATATGGCGATTACCACCCATATTTCTGCCTGATTCCAACAGAAGCATCTTCTAAAAAGCCCAAATCTGGCCTTGAAACCCTTTAACAGAAACATTTACGATGTTGGCTGACACCGAACTCCACGCCTGCTAGTGCCCGTGAGTACAGGCCTGTAGAAGGGGTCCTGAAACAGAAACGCAGTGAAACGAACGCTGACTGGAGACAAGAGTCCTTACGAATACACCACAGCAAGTTTTAAATGTACTCTTCTCTCTCAAAATCACATGATTATTGACCAGCATGCAAGTGGGTGCGTGGCCTGCAACCCTTTGAGTTCAGGAGTTACCAACGTTTGTTCTAGGCAAGTGGAGCAATATTAATTCTTAAGCTGAAAACAACTGGGGAAAAAACCCACCACTTACATGTAGAAGCAGCACAGCAGCAAGAAATGACTGGCCCTGGCAGTAGCCGATCTCTTCATCATAGACAGAGTAGGCCTAAAAAAAGAATCAAGACTTTACAGCAGATCTGTGTCAAGCTGCAAACACAAAGAAAACAGAACACTGCATTGATCATAGCTCCATAAAATTTTTATGGGGTGCATCCATTCCCATGCTAATGAAGGGACAACCTGTATGAAAATCAGTGAGATATAGTGGCAGTGGGTGGTTACAGTGAGGCACCAAGACCGCTGCAGCCTATTAAACCACTTATCTGAGTGCTTTTACCTCTAAACAGGTGCCGCAGGGACGTTAGGAAGAGGGAGAAACACTACAGACACAAAGAGTGCTAGAGGCTTAAAACATTCCAGTTGAGATAACTCGAACACAACAACAAGCTGTCCATTTTTGCTGATTTATTCCTTTTAATAAGGCACTCCAGTGCGTGCCTATGGCTTCAGAACATTCATGGGATCTACACAGTTAGCTCCAGTTTTAAAGGCAACTCTGTATGACAACGGCAGCTTATCGCACACATTACACATAAAGGACACGGCCAATATCAGAAGAGTTCTTTTTCAATAGGCAACATGAGCACGATTCCCTGCACGCTTCCCTAACTTTGCCAGCCCAACTTGGACAGTGCTGACAACTGGGGAGCATGCTGCAGCCAAAG
Source organism: Psophia crepitans (assembly GCA_013399095.1). Taxonomy (NCBI): domain Eukaryota; kingdom Metazoa; phylum Chordata; class Aves; order Gruiformes; family Psophiidae; genus Psophia; species Psophia crepitans. The sequence goes on along the minus strand of VWZZ01008338.1, from coordinate 776,413 downwards.
GTGAGTTGCTCATGATCAGGATGGAATTAGCCCTCATCTTCATCACAGCACATCATTTGTCCAGGCTGACAAGTCTGGAATCACATGAAGTCTCTGTACCAAACCCCTTGGCGGTCAGGAATCCAGAAAGGCGCATTACTTTAGGTGTTCTGTCTGAACAGCACTATAACCAGCTAAACATCTACAATGAACCAGGCTGAGTCTAGTGCCCGAGTCTGCCTCCATGACATGATTAACAGTAATGCATATACCTTCTCAGGTAACAGTTGATGATCATCTGTTAATGATGTTAAATACAAGTTACCAAAACCAGTCAAGAAGAATTTAAGGAATACCTTGCATATTTTGTACAGGGAGTCCTGGCCATCTCCCCCAGTATCTTTAAAATAATCATGAGCAGGGAACGTCCGGTTGATGTCTCGGGTGATAGCACTGTCTTGTGGAGACTCCTATTATGGAAAAAAAAAAAAGTAAATTAAAACACATCAAACCAATATAAATTACAATATGCTAGGACCGAGCATTAGGAGATTGGCATTGTGTTCTGTGCACTGTTCTAAATTTAACGAAACACAGTCTACTCAACCCGAACAGACTGCCTGCAGGCTGGCAGCTCCAGATCACAATCTTGATAGATTTGGTTACCTAAGCACATCTGGGAACGGTCAGTGAGTGACAGAAAAAGCACCCAGAGAGAAGTGTTCCAGGACACCGCAATGCAGGCAGCAGCCTTCCCTTGGAGACTTCTGAATGCAAATACTGCCCGGTCACATTTCTTCTATCTCACAACTGCAGAAAGTCACAGTCAATTGTACGCAGCTGCATGCTGCTGTCCACACCTCCGTCCCTTAGTTTCAGCTCGAGAAATCACTCTTCATCCCCTCCACAGAATGAGACAATAGAAAAGAACCGAGCGTGAGCCGAGAAAGACAGCATCATACAGTAAAGCGTAATGTAACACTGGGACCGCTGCCTGTACGAGCTGGGCATTTCAGCATGAGGAAGATGGGACTTTGCATCAGAGCAACGTAGAGAACAATCAGCTTCAGACGCCTTCGACATTTGGAAAGCTGAGCAATAACCAATGGCATACAATTCAGAAGACCAGTGAATATGAACAACGGACTGAAAAGACCAGCTGGAAGAAACACCGAGCAAGTCAGCATCAAGGGCACTGCCTACACAAAAGGCAGTGAAAACTCCTGGTAGGGATGAAAGGAATTTGACAAAGCATAACAATTAAATAGTTAACAGTAAAAGGAAAACTTGGGGCCTTTTCCTCATGACTTTTATCTGAGTGATTTAAACACCAAACGATCTCCATGAAGTTAGCAGCAATACTGGCCTGAAATAGTTGACCCTATTAGGAACTGTCCACATTGCTGAGGATGGCCTGGAAGGAATCCTGGTCCTGCCTTGGAGAAGTATCCTGAAAAAAGGTTTCCAGAATATGGAAGGAAGAGGTTTGTGCCAGGCACATCATGATAAGCTTGTGTGAACAACATCCAGCTTAGGCTGGTTTGCCCTCTACAACAGATCCACGTCCTGAATGGGAAAATAAGCAGGTGCCATTCCCACACTGAGGTCTTCTTGGGTCTCTGCCAGTATTAGACACGTGACTACTGAGATGTTCTGACCCAACTCATTCAGTTCAGTTGGAACTATTTCTAGTGTAGTCATTTAAGTCAGAGCTCACAGCACTGCAAGGAAAAGTGTCCTCTGAAAATAGTTAAAATCTATCCCCTTCCCATTAGCAAATAAAGTAATTTGCTTATTTAGGAAGTCAACAGAAACAGCTCACCCATTTCACACATCCTCCTGTAATACAGGAAACAACAGTAAGAAATATGTATTTTAAAAACATGCACCAAACAGTGACAGCAATGAAAAATTAGCTGGGCAGACAGAAAATAGATGTCAAAAGACTCAACGCAGTTCTCAAAACCTTTACTTTACAAGGAACATCTATGTGAACTGAAAGATTAAGCAGAGTCTTCCGCGTAGATGGAAATGGGCTGCTGAAAGAGGTGTAAAGTCATCACAGGTGGTCGGGACTCAAGAGGCTGGTGAGCAATCTGATAAGACCTGCTTTGAGTGGAGGGTTGGACTAGGTGACCTCCAGAAGTCCCACACAACAGAAGTCACTCACTCAAGCTGTCTTCAGAACAATTTACCCAGCACGTGCCAGGCAACGGTAGTGTGTCTTTCGAATCTGAAATGGTGCTCACTGTACTGAATTAAAAATTCTGAACTGGCTCTGCAATTTCAGTTACAATTTTATGCCATATTTTGTGATTTCTGATTAATGAGATTTCAGATTTTGTACGGATGTGCTTCACCATAACGCCTTGTACCGTTTGAGGCAGCCGTGACCCAGCAGTTGTCCAGCCGATTACTATAACCATCGCTACTACCCAAACTGCCGAAACAGAACAGAACCAAAAGCCTCTGGTTGTCTGGAGGTGTTTCCTTTTGCCTATGATTGGTCCCTCTTTCTGCTATTTAAAAGATGACTTTTCTGGGCAGCTAATGAGAGCAAGCGCTCCCTGGCAGTGGGAATCATCTGAAAAGATGCCACAATGATCTTTAAGCAACCCCCCACTACTGAAAGGGTCAAAGGGTGCCTTGATAGGCGGCTTCCTTGGCAATGACCGAACACACAAATAAAATGCCAGTCGTCTTCACATGCGAGATCACCAGGTTAACTCTGTAAATATACAAGATAGTCTGCGGAAGCAAAACAGAAGAGATGTTTTATTTTTAACAAAGTTTTACTGTATCCAAATAACCCATGTTTCTGTTAGAGAAATGGAAAAAAAGGTTAGAAGTAAAATAGACAGTAGAAAAGTACATGATGTAATCAGCGTGAAGATCATTAAATACAGCTTTTAGTTAATCTTTTTCTTCACAAAACGATTTTGCAACCAACAAAAATAAAATAACCACAGTGAGCTTGATTTTCTCTTGTGATTTTACTCCAAGGTTAATGCTCCTCTCTGTGGCTTAATACAGCCATTTCATTAGGAAGGCATTACACTGCTATTAGAATCAAGTTATTAGATTGTTTTGGAAATTATATCAAAAGTACTGTTCAGTATTTCAATTTGATAGTAATTAACATGTCAAAGAGGTCTGTCTCATTATAAGGAAATCAGAAACAAACAAAACCTGATGCTAAATAAATTTCATACACTACAAGCCTTTTAAGCAAACGAAGGAGAATGGCTGGCCGTTACCTTCAGCCAGTTTTGCAGGTAGAGAGAGACAATGCTCAGAAATGATTGTGAAAACTTCAAAGCAGGTGAATACAGTCTCAGTGATAACTTTCAGTTTCTCAAAAGTTTGCAAGACTGAATTACAGTGAAGTACTCTGCTTTGCAAGAGCACAGGTACTGCTCACGGCAACCTGCGGCACCAAACAAGCGGGTTTCCCGAGCGGTACCTGTGTTCTGCTGCAATGGCAAAATAATCCTAAATCCACTTGCCTTTTAATCCACTCATTTACTAGCAGAGACCAAAGCATCTGGTAGGACACTCTTAGGATAGGCTTCTCAAACAAATCACCCATTATGGCTAAAGAAAGCTAATTAGTGGTGCCTCTCTGGCTTTGCGTGACTTGTCCAGCACTTGACTCCTCTGTTTCACTACAGTTCTTCAAGTAATCTGTAACACTAGTTCCTGCAGCCAAAACAGAGCTTGGGGAGAGAAAAATTAACGGAAATGATAAGGTTTAAGAAATGTTTTTCAAACCATGGCTTTGAAATCTCCCCATTAGTACACACTGCTGCAATCCAAGCATTGTGTAACCTTTCTCTTTACTCCTATTTTTATACCTTGCTGTGAGAATTGGCTCAATGGGCAATTTCTCATGCTTTCAGGGGACTGGGAACTGAAGGAAACCCTTCTGAACCCACACCCTTCACAAACTGGAATTGAAAAATAGAAAGCTAAGAATGACAGGAAGAAAAAGAAAGTAGTAAAGAAAACAGAATGGAAAACAGCCATGAGAACTGAGGCAAGTGTAGTGAAGATTAAAATTCTCACAACAGTTCACTGCTCCAAAGGAAAGCAGGAAAACGTAGATGCTCAGACTAAGAGTGTACCCTTCCTCCCCCTCTTTTACACACTTTAAAATATTAGTGGAGTTATACTCTAACCTTCATCTCCAGTTGATTTAAAGAGAAACTATGTGAGTAATTATGGAAACCAGGGTGCAGTCCAGCAGATAAAAGCTCATCTATTGCATCAGGCTGTCTATAAAAGCATATTAGCTCCCACCTCCTAAACTGGACACACTTAAAGGACATTTTCCTCATATTTTTGTGATGTTCCAGGGACCATCCCAGGATCTGCAAACCCTATCACACCGTTACAACCTTGATCAATGCCTCAGACCAAGCCAGTGTTACTTTAGAGGCTTTTTCTGTACCTTAAGCCACAATTAAAGGACATGGGAGAGCTGGAGTCACTAGTACCTCTTCATGGGGCTGATCTACTTGCTGTTTTCACCAGCTCAGGTTTATTCCTCCTAATCCGCTACGTACACCCAAGAGGATGAAGAAGCAGCAACAAAGAATTGCTGAAGGGGCAAGATCTGTGACGGAAAAAAACCCCTGAAATAAGAAATCTCCAGAGAAGCAGAGGAAGTGGCCTGCTGGAAATGGCTTGCCGCTCCAAGATCAACTCCTGTCTCACCGGCTTCTGGAGAAATCTGATGGAGGCATAAAACATGAAGCCTTTACCTAGACACAGGTTGACTTAAAAACAACATAAAAAAGGAAAAACGGTGAGATCAAAACTTTAGATCCCCTCCTGCCCCCACCCCCAGAATGATTCAAAATACAGACGTTTGCTCACTGGGGTGACTTATCTGACACATCCACCACCAAAACCAGCTCGGCTGGGTTCTCACTCTTACCCCAACGGGATTGATTTTCACCTGGCAATTATTTCTTAGGAAGGTTCCACTGACCCTGCAAGGATTTTGTCACACAGCCAGAGATTGCTGTGAGAAGGGTCTAGAGACTCAGTCAAGCAGGGGAACGTGACCTGCTTTGCGCAGGGCCAGGTCAGCACGTGGCACGCTGTCGCAAGGCATGGACAAGCCATTTGGAGAGCTCCAAGCCAGCTGACAGCTTCCAGCAACGGCAACAAGCAGAAAAAGACAAAGCTCCCTGAACCTTCCATGCACAGCCACAACATTAATATTACATGATGGGGATGGGATAAGTTATTTTGAGCAGATCAGTACGTTTTATGTACATCAGAAAATATTAAAAGGGCTTTTGATAGCTATTTCCAGTGTTAGTAGGACACCGTGTCACCGGGTCTATTTTGTAGGTTGATGGCACTCCCAAGACTACTTTTAATACGCAGTAGTTACACTCACTGCTACAGAGCGCGCTGCCTGCGTTTGCCTTCGACCAAACCGCCACGAGAAGGTTTCGGTAAAAGGAACTGCACCTGTTACTCAGACCTTAAGGAAATATCACAGCACCCACTTGCAAAGCAACGTACTTGTTAACCTCTCACACGAAACGCTGCCCGCAGAACCTACGTGTTACCTGGAGTTTGCACTGACCGAGAACGTTCACAAATAAACGGTATTTGGGAAAAAACCCCTGAACAATTCAGACAAATTCAGAATGGTTAGCTGCAATTTGATACAATAGTGCATCGATACAGCATACTTTCAGCCCAAATATGGCAATATAGCGCAATTCTAAAAATAAAAGTGAATCCCTTGTGATATCCAGCCCTTTCGCTGTGTTCGTTTCCTTTTAGGGCTCAAGTTTCCCACAGGAAAATTATAGAGAGGAGCCTGCCTACAGTGCCCAGCATCATGTATGGATAAAGCATAAACACCAGACGTATGCTGCAAGGTTTTCCTGCTCTTGGCAATTACGTACAGGCCAGACTATTTAAAGCAATCGAGATAAGAGGAAAAAACCCCACCCGCTCCCCAGCGAACACACCTCTATCAGCAGTTACAGAAACGCCATCCGAGACAAGACGTGAAAACGTGTGACGTATCATTTATTTCTTAAATGTATTTATGATCCATTCAGACCTTTCAAATAAAGTGTACAAGTGCATTTCAGAATAAAAAACTACACTCTTCACACAGCTCTGTAGAACACTACATTTCATCAAGAAACTTGAAGCAAAAACTTCCTATTAAACCACCCATGCATCCTTTGGCTACAATAATATCACTGATCAACAAGTACTGCTATTCAATTCCGAGTTTCCCTTTAAAGAGAAGGAGCATCCCAAAATACGCTACCCCTTCCAGAGACCTCTCTTTAAAGAGAGAATATTAAATAAATTAGCTAGGCTTTTAGGCAAAACAGTAAGGCTACTTAGTACTGTTGATGCATGATCCATACATTTGGAGAACAGGCAATCCTAGGCTATGTGAAATGCGTCAACAGCCCTTGAAATTTTAGTAGTATCAAGATTACATCAATCCAGAACAAATGGCAGACAAAAATGTAACCTGTGGAACAATTACTGAAAAATGTGCAGTTTCTGTTAGGATGGGAAGTGCTGATAACAGATTCAGAAAAGTGTTCAGAAAATTTGCTAAGAATCACATTGACATTCTTAAAATTACATATTTTACAAAGCCCTAAGCTGTGTGACTGTACCATTCCTGCCATGTTAAACCACTTGTTTTAAATACATATATACACACATATATAAAGTACAAATATATATATATTCCAAAACAAGCGGTTTAACAGGGCAGGAATTGTACAGCCACACAATACACATATATATATATATGTACATCTACAGCAAAAAGGAAACAAGCCAAGAGATGTATGACACAGCTGGGGTACAGATCATCTCAAAGGGAACAATACATTTCTTTGAGTTTTAATAGCTCATAGCAAAATTACCTCTTGGAAATAATTATGCAAAGATTTAGAATCAGATATTTACATGCTTCTGATTTATCTAGTTCCATTTAATATTTAAAAATATGCAAGTATTATTTTAAATCAGTAACATTTGTCATTTTTGGCTCAACTGTAGATTTTTCTTATTATTAGTCTTAGTTGAAAAATCAGCTATAGAAACATCTTCAAATGACGGGGTAGAAGCATCCCTCTCCCCTGTATTTTAACAACAGTTCTGAGTTGGCACAAAATACGTAATTCTGGAGCCACACCACCACCCCTTCCTCCACTGCCTTGCATATCGCAACACCACCTTCGCCACCTCCCGCTTCCCTGGCAGAGCACAAAACCCAGCCAAGCCAGGCAGCGGAGGAGCACTGAGGAGCCCAGGCTGACACCCTGATCCTCCTCATTCTGTCAGAATTAAACACAGAATTAGTCTTAAGGGTCAGATCGACTCTAATTCACCTGTTTGGTTTTCTGATCTGCTTCGGTGGATTCCTTTTCCGCAGTTCTTCATAGCAGGGGTTTCACACTCACACCTCTTTCTCATTCTTTTAATAGGAAACAATTTCCAGCATTAAAAGGTGCACAAAGTCCTTAGAAACACACACACACATATTCTGACGTGTGATTTTGTCTATTCCTGGCCTTTTCACTGACCCTCAGGAAAAAACTACCAGCTGTAACACTACCTGTGGCAGGAGCTGGGCCGTCTCCCGAACAAAACTCCTCGTAACGCCCCTCCGACAAGTGTCAGCTCTCCACAGAACGCACTGAAATAACCTCACCAGGGGCTTCTGTGTCCCAGTTGCTGTGACGGCGCAAGGAGACGGGTGGGACACGAGGAAAAGCAAGCATCCTGGAAAGGAAGATCGCTCTACTGCGTTTCGTTCAGCAAAGCAACCTAAAAGCACATGCGCGCGCAGCCTCCCATGCTTGCGGTTTAATTGTAAACAGCACGTGGGGGAAAAAAAACACAATTAAAAAAGGTACTAATACAATTTTGAAATCCCTGAAGAAAAGACATACCCACGAGTATTAAGAACAGTAAAAAAGCTCATCATTAGCAACTGCAAACTCGTTTCCATCCTGTTGCATTCATTAGAGGAATACAAAATTGAATCTAGTGTTTACATGCTAGAGTTACAATAGAAACTAGATTTCAAAGGGTACACATGGGGAGAAAGTTATCAGCATAGGAACTTGCAAAACACTGTGCTGTACAGCATTTCTCAAGACGTATGTCTGTGAAGACAACGTATGTGATTGCAAATCCTTTCAGACAGTTCAAAAGCGTGTCTGGAGGTAATGCTGCTTCCTGTTATCTGAAAGGATTAATGGCACCATTATTTTTATTAGGTTTTAATGACAACGATATATCCTCAAGAAATACCTAGCCCCTCAAAAAACGAGGTGATCAGAAACATACAGGTACCTTACAGCCCTCGGGATTTTATTTCTTTCTACACTAAACATCAAGTCCTTTGACAGCATCTACAGAAAATGTTTTAAAAAATGTTTTTCTGAAATACTTTTAATACTCAGTAATGCTAATATTCAAAAATACTTCACAGTGTGATACTAATGTAACTTCATAAAACGAGCAACTTGAGTTAGCTAAAGCTCAAAGCCTTACATTATATTAAAATAGTCCAAAAGATTTCACACACGCACACAAAATCACTAGCACTATAAATATACCTAAGCCACTTTAGTGCAAAGTCTGGTTTTGCTTCCCCTGACAAATCCCTCTAAATTCCTGCCAGCATATTAAAACGTCATCCTTTACTAATCTAATTATTGATTTTCAAGGATTCATTTACAGTTGAAATCCCAAAAGAACTTTTTTCAATTTACCATAAAAGTAATGATCCGGTTTATTAAGCATTTGATTGCTTGTATCACGTGATCTCTGTAGCATTTCAGAATGACTCGCATATGCACAGCAAGATTTGAGTTCATCTTTACAAGGAGTTACTTGAATTTATACAACTTGTTAATTAACGGCATCTCCAGTAGCAACCATCAGAGAGAAGCCAAAGCTTTGAATTACAAAATTGCCAGCCTCATCTTACAAATTCATAAAAAGAAGGAAGTCGGAAAAAGAAGTTCAGTCTCCCTTCCCTCTCCCGCGCCACCCAAGGGTGCCCCATGCTGCACCTCAGGCGCTGCCTCGGGCCAAGGAACCTCAGCGCAAGCACCGATTGCTAACTTCAATACGTGCTGGTCTGTCTGAACCCCCATTCTAAATATAACCTAACGCAACGTGCATCCGCTCAGCATTTGTCAGAACTTCTTGGCAAATAAAGCTCCTGGTGATCCACCTGCGCACAGGGAGCAGTCCCTCAGCGACGCCCTGCCGGGCTCTCCCCGCAGCAGCGCCTGCACCTCCTCTGCTCAGCTCGGCGACCGCCACGCTCCCCAGCGCCTTCGGGCCAAAACAAAAATTGCTTTAACAACTTCGGTTTCTCTATTTAAGTAACTGCAAATTCACCAGCTAGAGAATCAGTTCTGACCGGATAGGCTGCTGAAGCACGCCAGGGGCTGTAAATAAACAACTGGATCAAGATACAAGAACATAACTTCCTTTAACGTTTTCATCAAGTGCTACAGCTGAAGAGAGCCACATTCGATACGGGTGAAATCCGCAAACGCTTCCATCCGCAACCACCACCAAATGCCTGTAGCGCAGACCCAGCCCGTGGCTCGCTTCAAACTCTGCAACGGGAATAAAAGCTGAAACGGGACAGGAGTCAATACTGAGCGCAGCACCATCGGCAAAACCCCTCACCTGTCTGGAAACCCTTCTGTCACAGAAAAAGAACCTGGAAAGCAGAATAAAACTGTATCACATCAAATTATTTCCCTTTTGCTAGACCACCTCCAATGGTCAGCCATGGCACAGACGGGTAATACCCCAGTTTGCGGGAACTATAATGGAGGGGCTGGATGCCCACTCCAGGTCTGAAGGGAATCCGCTTGCTGCGGGTGCGGGAGCCTTTGGAATGCAGCAAAGCAAAAGCAAGGAGGTTCAACTCCACCTTTTCAAAACTGCTTTGTAAAGGACACGACCCAAATTACACACCCTACTGTTTTGACAGAAGTGCAGTTTGCATCCTACCATGAACCAGGCACAGCTGTCCAGGGGGTTTCCTTTCGTTGTGTCCTCTGGCCACAACTTTCAGTTTCTTTCTCTAGATATATCTGCATCTGGTTTCACACATACTAAATTTTAATTGTGAAGAGCTCTCTTCTTCCAAAAACATTCTACATACCTAATTCTAGTATTAAATTGTCTGCCTTTGCTTATCTGTGAATCTTTGCCATCCTGTGAATTGGTCAATCTGCAGAAAATGTCTTTCAAAGTGGTACCTTTGGTGCACAGGCAATAAGGGAAGTAACAGCTGAGAAGCTTTAAGACATCAGCAGTGGCCTCCAGAAGTCAGGAGAACACTTCTTTTCTAGCGCAAAATGGGTTGTTTTCACGACAGGGGATTCTCCCATCACCCTAAAGGAGGGGCGGCGTACTTTCCTGGAGACAGTCTGTAAAACCTGACGGCGACTCGTCCCAAGGTCTAACCTGACCTCAGCCAACTGTGTTTCAAGTCCACGCTATTACAAAGCCTAAGGGACCCCCAAAGCGGGGAAGAGATTTAATACACCTGATGGACGTGAGACCACAGCCACACACAAACAACAGCAGTCACTGTATAAAGATTATGAAATGTAAGAGGAGTCCTATGTCAACCATGCTCTCTCAAGCTCTGAATTTCAGCAATAGGAATGGAAAGAGAGGAGCAGAAAAGAGATCTAAAGACACAGGCAGGCTGCCTCAGCAGGGACGAAGCTTTGCTTTCAATGGAACAAACAGACTTGGCTTAGGCGCTTCACCGCCACTGTTACGCCCCAGGCCGTCCCCTCCTGGAAGCCTCAACAGGAGAGCCCTGGGGTTTACAAAGTGACCATTCCTTCAAGTTGCGTAAGAGAGGACAGCTACTCTTCCCCAGTTAAGTATAAAAACCAGGGCGGCCTTTACACCTCTTGGACCTCAGCACACCACCAGTTACAAACACGTGCTGTGCCAGTGTCAGGTTGTGTCAGTAGTGAGGCAAAGTTCAAGATTATCTTGAATGACACCAAGAAAAGGATGTGGTACTGTCTTCTGCAGAGTCACAGAGGGGAAGAAAAAGGTTTCTAAACTAAGAACAAAATAAGGGCCAGGTCAGGCAAATGTTTCAGCAGGTGCTTCAAGTACTTGGAATGAAAAAACATGTTAAAACAGAAGTCCTCCAAAACCTCCACCTCCTCTTATTAAATTAAAATTACATACAATAGATGAATCAAGTAATCTGAAAAAATTTAAATGGGCCTTTTGTTTGTAACATCTAAAGGCTCCTACGCTCCGCTCCTAGGAAATGAAGTTCTGTCAACTTCCAACCCTGATGTGGCGTAAGATCAGACTGAAATGTTTCAGACTTCCTGACTCGTGAAGGTTCAGCACCTCTGTTGTCATCACAGCAGTTGGTAATACCACAACAAACATCGGATAATCTGTGTATTAACTTTACATACTGAATGTTTCCATCTCGCATCACCTACACATCTTCAAAGCATCTTTTTCAGAAGAAACTACTGAAATTTAGGACAACTTTCCGGTAAAACCTTTATACGAGCGGGAAAGGAACAACACCATAGAGACGCAGCGCGAGACTGAAATTTGGAAATTCTCATTCAAGTCTCTGCTGTAAGAAAGACTCTTCGGGCAACCTCGTGCTACTCGTGCGATTCTCTGTGCCTCGGCACTCTGTACCGCTTTCTTCTGGTCAAAGACTTGTGACGAATACTCAAGATCGCCCCTTGGCGCTCTGACACCGAGCATGGCAGAATCCCAACTACCAGAAACAAATTTCTGAGTGATAAGAAGCTTAAAAACAAGCACAAAACCGTAAGAGCAAATAAAGACTGTAGAAACTGGTAACATTTACTTAAAAAAAAAAAACACCTTAGAGCAGACGACAGCAAAACTTCTGTTTCATACAAAAGATATCTGTGGAGTTAAAAAATACTGTCACTTGATTGGAGATTATAAAAAAAACTTAGTATTTCACAAATTTGCCACCAGCCTATTTAGAAAATGACAATATAATCCCAACCTAAACTTCCAGTAAACTTTTGCTTCAGCTAGAACTCTTGATTATTTTTTAAATTACCACCTTCTGAGAAGTTGTGCGCATCGAAATCTTTTCCACAGTACTAAAAAAATAGAACACGCCACTGAATTGCATCCTGCACATTGAACCTTCTAGCAGCTTAATTTGAAAATGAGGCAGATAACTCTAATAAAAAAATAAAATAATAGATTTATAGTCTGAGATGGAACTTCAAAATGAGTTCATTTAATCATGTCACAACACACAATTTTTACGAAGACGTAATTTGATTTCTGTATTCTCCTTGGTGTGCCATTCATCTCTGCAATGCTCTTGATACCAATTTCTAAAGCACCAGGCGCACTCGGATACAAATATAGCCAAGAAAGGATTAGTTTCATATGTACAACGATGAAAGTGATCCAACTGGAAAGTTTGCTGCCTAACAATTCATAGCACAGACTGTGATGAAAAGGACTACTGTGCCTCCCGTTAGCTACATGACAAAGGATGTTGAACGGACTGCTGAGCAAACAAGGTAACACATTTCCAAATTATTTCTTCCGCAGTTGGCACAGTGAACAAGATTCACCTCCCTGCAACTTCATTGAAGACAGACTTAAATGTTTTCAGTATTTAAAACATCTAATCACATACAAACCTAGATCAATATTAAATTAACTTAGAGAAAAAAAAAGTAATTTCATTTAAAAAAAGTAATCAATAAATTAACACAGACAAAATAGAAATATCTGACACTAAAACTAAGCTACTGAGGCAACACTTAGAAGTATCTGTACATACACCGGATGAAACCTGAATGCATCAATTGGCTGCAACTCCTCTCCGTCCTCATCTCCTGGTGACTTCCAGTTTCGCATTTTCACCTCTCATGGAAATCATCTGAGCTGGTGAAGACTTTGAGATGAGCAAGGCAACGAACAAAAGCCTGGCTGTTCGGAATGGTATCGCCGAACTTTAGCTGCAAACCAACAACAGCTGCAAGCATGCATCTGCATCTGCACCAACCACCACGCTTCAAGTACAATTCTAGGCTTATAGCTGAAGTAGCAACTGCTTCATCTCAAGTTAAATCTCTATGCCATGATTTAGACCCCTGATCACTTTTTTACGTTTTCCATATTCTCAAAAACTAGCATCCAACGCTCCTATTTAAACCCTCTATTCATGCCTTGAAAGAAAAAAAAAAAAGCAACAATCTCTTGCTTTCTAGCTTCCACTTAAACCTGAAACTGCCATTTTTAGGTTTTGTGCCCTAACAGATTATTTTCTTCTATTAAATTTAATCAAATGCTATTTTAGTGATAGATTGCATCACTTCAAAGACTTGGAAATGTTAGATAAGGTGAAGAGTCGGAGAAAAGCTATTGGGGCTTTACCGAAGAGGCTGTTCCAAAAATACCACACACACACACGCTTTGATATTAGTGACTAAAGCCCTTAAATTGTTCCCCAAAGCCCACCTCTGCCCTAATACCTACAAAACACTTGAGAACAATTAGCCAGCTGATGTGCTGTGAGCTTATTATATCACCTATAAGTGACTCACTACACCCTTACGCTCAGCTCCCCCCACGGCTGTCTGTGTCTAACCCAAATTCAGGCTGCAAGAGCTCCACAGAACCATTCACCTCCGTCCTGGCTGAGCGAGGATCGCGGCATAAGGCCTGGCTCTAGACACTGTCTTACTGCAGAAGACAGCAAGGAATGTCATTGCAAAGGCATCAGGAGTTAGACAAGCTTTGTTCTTAAAATTTAAGGTGAACTAAGGAGGAAGCTTATCTCGAGAGGTTTGGATTATTGATGGAATATGTTGAAAGCAGACCAAGATACAACTTAAACGTGGTTTGTAAAGGACTCTCACACCCAAACTAGGCAGCAATAGAAGGGGGTTGTGCCTCACCCTGCCCAGGAACGGACACACACATATATCCATAAGAGGAGCTCATGTCTACCGGCAACGAGTGCTGGCCAGCACAAGCCACGCCAGGAGCCCTGCATCTCGCTGCTCTCCCATCACTGTTTCCTCACTGACAGCCTCACATGACTGCACGGGAGTAAGCGTGGGTGGGCAGCAAGCAGGAGAGCCTGTGGCAACCGCTGCACGTGCAAACGCAGCACAGACACAGGCGGTTATCCTCCAGGGCAAAGCGCTGAAGACGGGAGGCCGGGGCTCACAGCAGACCGGAGCAGAGCGTATGTGTGCGCTGGCGGGAGAGACAGGGTAGAACACTAAAGAGAGGATGATCTTGATCTGTAACAACAGTAGATCTGAAACCATTTAACAAAAACACAGAGCCTCCCCTGCAGCCACGAGAATTACTCCCAATTCTAAAAAAAATCACATTACTTTTCCCCAATTGTTTTCCATTCCCGCTCTGCCTAACAGCACGCCCCAACCGTAACACACGGGCTCACCGCGCTCCCCTGGCTCACAGCAGCCCAACGCACCCACTGGAAGCACAACGAAGGAAGCGAACCGCGGACGCTCACAGCACGTAACCTGCTCTCAGACCAGAGGTGTGGCGGGAGGATATCCCTGCACCAAGCACAGGGTCAGACAAGAGGATGCAGGCTGCATTCCGTTATTACAGGAACACATGCTTCACTTTCATTTTCCAATATGGTATCAGTAAAAAGACAAGGATATTCTTCAGGAAAAGTGATCAATTTGAGGGCCATACTGTCTTCTTAACAGCATTATAGTACTCAAGAATATTTAATCTAAACTAGCTCAAAAAACTTGTTGTCAACAAGGTTTTGTTTCTCTGATACTGACCCGTTAGAGAGGCGTTTGCCAACAGGATTTAGCTCCTGCTATATTGGAACCATCTTTAATCCCATGAAGGCTAAAGAAAAATGTCTCTGATTTAGCTCCGTGCACTTATGAATAACTCAAATACTACAGTTAAATTTACAGCATAGTTCCCTTCGCTGTTTAGAAGACAATTGTTTTCTTTCCTTTCCCCTTAAGTTCTAGTATGTAAAATATCAGAAGAATTTAGATTAAAAAAAAAAGGGGGGGACATGTTATTTTTAAAGTTGTTCTTGAGAAAATTTCCACATACAAAACTGTGGCATTTCACCACTGCTTTGAGAATAATTTTCACATGTTGGCATTATCTTTGAGTGGCTGCCACAACTCTGGTACCATAAAGCTACATATATTTTCTCTTATCAAAAAACATTTTATTTAACTGCTAAGTTTGGTCTGATCCAAGTCTTTCTTCCTACTTCACAACAAACAGGAACATGCAGATGCTGTACTCTGATCGCACACATGCGTCCTACCACAGAAGCGGGGCACGGAAGCCAGAGCAGTCCTCCTAAGCGTACGACTGTTCAGATCACATCGCAGCACTCGTGGCTCAATAAGACTTTAAGTTCATACTAAAACGTTCACCTTGTTCACTACTGTTCTAGAAGTCCTGTCTAGGTAGCACTGAAAAACAAAGTGTTTGGCCCCTTCTGTTATGATGCTGGAACATTGTGTCAATATACTTTGGCATATATTAAAAAAAAATCCCTGTAATATACCATATACTGTGACATTTCCACTTCAGATCTATCATTTACATGTGAAGCACGACTCTCGAAAGAACCTAGTAAAGCTGTACGAAAGACTACATTTGCCGAAGCTCTCAGACACCCACTCCATTCAGTCACACCAGCTGGAGAGGTAAGTGTCAAGATACAGCTTTATTCTTAAAAATGAATATGGAGGTGAAACTCCACAGCCTCCTCCACAGCAATATTTTTTTAAAGTGAAAACACAATGATATGTGCTCCTGATTCTTCTGTGTCAGCAGCATTTCTCAGAAACCTTTTTGCAAATCTGGACATCTTAAAATCATATTTAAATTATTTTGCAATTTACGGAATTGTCCCTGCACTTCCCGGTCCAGCTGACAGGCATCTTAGACATGACATCCATTGGAAGATCTTTTGCTCCTAGAGGTAGAGGAGTCCTTAGCTACCCTCTGTCTAGCGCAGGAGGCACAAATAGCCCCCGAGAGACGCTTAAGCCCCTTCTGAAACACACTGTTGGAGAGACTGTAAATGACACAGTTGCAGAAACTGTTGCTAATGGCAAGCCAAGTGGTCAAGAAGGATGCAACGCGGTTACTATAGACATTGGAGCTCTCCAGCAGAAAATAGATAATGTAGGGCAACCAGAGGATGTAGAAGACACTGGTGATGCGGAAAAGAACCATGGCATAGCGCTTGTCCGGGCAGGGCTGCGCCTCCCCAGCCTCCCCATCCTGAGAGCTGAAGCGCACTCGCCTCTCGTTGATCTCCTTGGTGTGCTGCTGGCAGATGCGGAAGATGTTGAAGTAAGTGAAGCAGACGATGAAAGCAGCCGGGGCATAGAGCATCACCACGATGAAGAGGGTAAAATAGGGATCGGTGTTCCAGGAATTGGCACACCACTGAAACACATCCCCGTGATATCCAGGCTTTCCCCAGTGAAAGGAGGGTAAGAAGACCAGGCAGGAGTACAGCCAAATGATCAATATGCAGATTCGAAGTCTCCATGGGGTAACAAGCGTGTTGTAGGTCAGCGGTTTCGTGATGGCAATGTATCTGTCAATGCTAATGCACGCCAAAGAGGCCATGGAGACGCTCTTCAGCACCGATACCACATAACCAAAGATTTGGCAAACCAAGGACTCACTTAAAACAATAGGGTAGTGCAGCAGAGACAAAGAAGGCACCAGACAGCTCACGCCCACCAGGAGGTCAGCGTATGCCATAGTCTGGATGAAGTAGCTGGTGGTGTGATGGTTCAGCAGAGGTGCACAGTGAAAGACAAATATCACAATAATGTTGCCCGAAATAATCAGCACCATGAGGAACACAATAATAACCACTTCCAGGAGGCAAAAATTGATGGTCTCCAAATAGCTAATGGCCAGGAGACAGAACGGCCGGCCACTCTGGTTGCCAACCAAAGAGGAGTTCATCTTGAGCACTGCAGTGATCTCTTCACTTCATGCTCCTGCCTGCTGCCTGCAGCCACTCCAGGCAGCTGCTGTCATTGCGGCTGGTGCTGTGTGTGTAGCAATGTCAAAACCGGAGCTCCAGTCCCCAGGGCTGCTCCAGATGCTGGTGCTTTGCATTGTCTGCAGCACAATTCCCCTTTAAATCCGGCTCGCCGCCGCTACCGGTGCACCGGGACCCAGCAGCAGTCATGTCAGCAACTTCGCACACGGGAGAGGGCTGATATTAAAGCCCTCCTGGGTGGGCTGCCTCGCTGAGGAGGGACATGGGGTGGGGGGAAGAGGGAGAAGAAACCTTCACCGAGTCAGGACGAGAGTCCTCCCGAAGGCTGACAGAAGAGAAGGGGAAAGTGCTTTACAGAACCGCCTCTCCCCCCGCGCTGCCTGCCACCTCCATCACCAACCACCCCTTCTTCCCCACG
>VWZZ01008338.1:723910-758234 GCA_013399095.1 Psophia crepitans | reverse complement strand
CCCACGCCCCGCTCCGACAGGCGGACAGACACCCACCGCACACCCCTGCTCCTCCTCTCAGCACCCTGCTGCAAGGCAAACTCAGCCGCCCGAGCCAGGACGTGAACCCAACTGTTTAGCTGTAATTTAAGGCTTTCCCATCCGAGCCCTTTTCGGGAAATACCGATTCTGGAATAAACGAGCCTTTTCTAGGTGTAGTGTGCATTGCTTAGGCGACGCGGGAAACCAAGGGCAAAGCTGAGAACTGTGTCCCGCCATTACTCCAGACGTTGCCCCAGACGGGTGAGCACCTCCTGCACCCCCACACACAGAACACAAAGGCATCGCTATCCCAGACAGCCCCCGAGACACCCCCCACCCAACCAGACAAGATGGAAAACCTGGTGGCATTCCAGAGATCCATTCACAACACAGCACTTCAACTTGTATTCACGCCATAAGCTAATACCGTCACGCACATTCAACCGGAAAAACCCCTTCGATGCGTACAAGGGGAAGATGTCACAACAGGATGCTCGCGTCTTGTTGTTTGTCAAGAGTGTTTTACTCGACCGACATGCTGGAAAACATGTTCCCATGGTATGTGGAAGCTCATTCTCTGACCCCGATACCAGACTGCTCCACGGCCACAGCTCAGCACCGGCACATCGCTACAGGAATTGGTCTTGGAACTGACCAAACCGGTAAGAGACTGGGGTGAGGCTCTTCAGCAATTAACGTCCGTTATCAAAAATGAAAGCGTGCAGCTGGCACCCTTACAAGCGTAAGGCCACACGCTGAATTCAGCTGACCACGGTTTCGGGTAAGCTAAGCTAAACGCTTGCTCTTCTGTGGCTCTTGGAAAATCAATTGCAGCCAAAGGGACAGATCTCAAACAAACCGCACCCCAACACCTGGGATTTTCGCTCACCAGTAAGCAGGGAAAAAAAAAAACAGCTTACGATCCACTTGTATTGGTCACAAATCTGTGCCAGACAACAGCATGACTTGGGAGATTTTTAGTCAGTCTTATGCAAAAGCCTGAAAACAAAAACTTGGTTTTCCCGCTCCATCTTTATCCCAAAAAAGATCCCTTTACTATTGTCCTTCATTTTTTGGTAATAATTCACGGCGTTCCTACTCATGGCAATTGAAATACTAGAACGGTAGCTAGGAAACATAAACTTTGAATTAAATTTAGGCAAGGGTATTGTGGTTATACAAAAAACAAGCTATGATTGAATTACTGCTGGAGAAATTATCTCCTATCTTTCCAAAGCAGAGAATGATTTACATACCAATTGATTCAAACAGTATTTCTGGATCCTTAGGCATGAACAGACACATTATAAACACCCTGAAGAGAACAACATACATTAAACTTTAAATATATCTCAGATATATAAAAACAAGGTTGTACTGGAAATGGTGAGACTGACCAAAACAACATCTGGTTGCTGAAACTACAAACCAGAAGACGCACCACCAAATCACAAACTCCTCAACGTTTAGATTTTTATTACAAGTAGAAACTTAACTCCTATACCACTGACAGGTATTTCTGTAGAAGAGGCAGATCTGGTTTTTCCATTAACTGACATTCTATTGTTTCTCCAAAGCTGCGAGGAATAACTCTGTTCAAAGCTCATGCCAACTTACTCCTGCTTAACACACCCAAGCCCAAACCAGCGATACCTCGAGTTAATTCTCTCGAGCACCCCAGCACCAGAAGCCAGACCAAAGCGGCCAGTAAAGGGTGTAAATTGCAACTGGAAGGTAACTGGGCTGGAGATACACCTACCTGCTACCCCAGCCTACCGAGAGCAGCCGCTTCTCTAAGACATTAAAACACGTGGTTCGGCTGGCTGGGGTCTGCGCGAGGCTGAAAATATTTGTGTTGCAGAGATTTCTCCCACTCTATACAGCGATATGATACAACCTCAGGTAAGACTATTAAAAGGTATTCAAAAAATCATTCAAAGTTACAACGAGAACTCTTGGGAAAACTACTCCTTGGAAAAGATAATTAAACTTCTATCATCACGTGATCAAAGGTAATCAAACAAGGGATCTAGAGGCTCCAGCACACTGACAGTAAGATTATGTCATACTTCTTACACCATGATTCACAGATGTATGTTAAGTTTAATTTCAGTTGATCGTACACAATTGTGGCCCTTACAAAGGGCCCCCGAAAATTAAACGTATTCTTCTTAATTTATATGAACATATGGAAATCTGATTGTCATACAAGTGGAAAATAAATGTTAGCCACCCACAGCTAAAGTACTGTTACATTTTCTCCCACTGATGAAGCAACACATTCAGTCGAATAATGGCAGTGGCATTTCAAACTATTTCTTCATTAAAACCTGGAATCATTTGCACCAAGACAGAGGATTATATTTGGTAGAACTTCTGTGTAGTGTAATCCTCTGCTCATGGAGACAAAAAAAGTGGGAAGACAAGAAAGTAGGTAGCAATGAGTCCTGCTATAAAAACAACCGAAACAAATTCTCTTACCAGGCCTAGAATTTCTACCAGAAATGGTGACCCTGGGGTAACATCCCAGGATACTCCTCCGGCCACTGGATTTTTTTTTACTTTATTTGTGCCACAAGATGTCCCTCTCACGTCGTAACTTTCTTAATATAGTGTATTTATCTGGTACAACAGTTCATGGCTTTTTCCTTTCAACATCATTCCTTCCCACACAGACCTACATCCAAAGCTTTTATTGTCCCCTCAATACTGTAAATGTCAGAGTCTTCAAATTTCAGTATTATGAAGCACTTCCCCACTGAGAGATCACCACTGATCTGAGAGATTCAGTAGCTGTATTAATCCTTTTTAAAAATCTTGTCTGAAAAGTGCCTATTGTCTATTTTGCTTTGTATCAGAATTTAATTTTTTTTTAATCTGTATGGGTAGCTTTACAAGTTTCTACCCAACAATACTTTCCGTCCATCTATGACTGTCAAAAACAAGAACCTTTCCTGCAGGTGACCATCAATGCCTGGAGCAAGGCCCCACAACTTTCCTCCCGCTTTGCAGTGGCTGGAAGCCTGAAGATTAACAGCCGAAACCACGACTGCCAAAGTCCTGCCGGGAACAGATGCCTCGCAAAGGGATTGTCTAGATCGCTTTACCTAGAGTTTGCTTTCTGTCCCCAGTAGGGACATGACCTTAATTCACAGGGCTGGCGTTCATCCACACTCCCCATCACGAGCCCGGCAATCTGGAGTTGCTAAAAGCTTTATTATTGTACACAGATGGTGTGCAAATTCTCCAAAGTAATTTGTGGAAGCACCATGATGGTGAAACTCAAGACACTACCACAATAACAAAAGCACAGAATACAAAACCCCAGCTAGTGTTTATCAAAGAAATAAGAAGCAAATGATAATACATACTGTCATGATGACTAGAACGCAATGAGCAGACCCCGAGGCACGGTTTCAACACCATTTTTAATGCACAAGTCAGATTCAAGAAGAGATCTAGACACAACCTTCAGTGGTAGAACACAGTATAAGACATTTCCTTTTCAATCATTCAGTAGCCACACATCAACAGTAAGAAACCATCCTTGCAGTAGTTAATTTGTAAAAGAAAGCAAAAAAACCAGAGATTCACCAAGCCAGGGGCCAGAACTGAACAGGTAAGCAAACACCAGAAGAAATCCTGGGGCACCTGCAACCAACACCCTGCACACAAGGGGAAAAAAAACCCTGAAAGAGGCCAGCAGCTTTTGAAGCAGCTGTCACCACAGATCCTGATTAATTTGGGACTATGCTGCCACATGGGGTCATGAAAAGCCTGACAAATCAAATGCAGCTAGAGGAATAGAGGTCAACATTAAGAGAGAAGGGGCACTGGATTACGCGTACTCAGACAGGCTTACTGCATCTCCTACTTGCACTGAAGAGCAAAGGTTTTACAGCAACTCCTTGTGCTTCCGCGCTACGGCACAGCAGTTATTCTGAGATTACCCTTTACAATGCACAGTAATGCAAATAATTGCATGCTTGACAGAGAAAAATTTGTATTAGTGACATGCAAAACATGGTGAAGAATTACAAGGACGGTAAAGCAATATATTAGAAGAGACCCTTGCCTTCACACAATTAACAATTTCATTTTTTCCCCCAGACATGTTTACTCCTGTGCATTGCTGCATATTGACTGTAACTGAGCTGCTATTTTCAGAGCAGTAAGAATTAGTCACGTTAGAACTTCAAAATCATCAATGTATGAAAGGCATGAAAAAAAAAAAAAGCCAAAGCGCAGTCCAGCGTGTTATACTGTTAGTATATACCATATAGGAGGTGTCTGAAACGTTATCTTCCTGGGTGCTGAATTCACATTCTCCTCAGCCTCCCAAACAATCCTGTATTCTTTGCCTATCCTCAACTTTAGTACCTCCACACAGCCACTGGTAACCTTTTCTGAAACCTTACACTTCTTCCACTGCCTGCAGATTGAAGAAATCACAGTTACGCTGTGAACCAACTAGATTCTTTTGCTCTCAAAGCACCGATCTTTGTCCATTCTACAGAAACTGCCACAGTCCATTTTCCTATTTAAGTCACAATAAGGCAACAGCCTCAAAAACAGTCTAATACGGCACCTCCAGATCTACGGAGACCCCATCTCCATTCATGTGAGCTGGTTATTGCAGCGAGCTGGTAGTATACTACAGACCTCACATGACTACAGCAGAGCCTGAAAACGGTCGTTCAGCACTCATTTTCATTTAATTCCCTAATTAGTGACCAGTGCAGGTATAGCCAGTCCGCCTGCTGCAGAACGCAGTGCTGGACCAGCCCACTCGCCCTGTTCCTTGGCCTCCAGAGATGGTCCCAGCACATTAGATCCAGGTTACTTCCTTTGTCTGCCAAATGCAAATGAGTAGAAAGGTTTCACAGATTTAAAACTGAAATGTTACACAACTCCTTTCAGCTCACAAAGATAGTAGCAGTACGTGTCAGCAACTGTGTCACGAAGAGATCATCTTTTTCATTCTGACACCAAAACATTGAAACAGAGAAACAAGTGACACTGTCAGCTACTCACTAAGCAATTAAAATAACACAACAGGAGTAGCTGTGATAAACTCCCTGCCAGAGCACTCAGCCTCCACATTATTTGTGTGATTTATTCACCACAAAATCCAAGTTATCGCTCTACAATGCATGTACCGATATTAAGGGATTCAGATCAAGTTTCTTCTACACTGAATAAGTGTGTGAAAGTACTTATGGCAGAACATTTTTAGCTAATCTAACATGATCCATTCAAGTCACGTAGGATCCTTCCTGCATGATTCCAGTAGAAACTGAGTTTAATTTCAGAAGCCCTCTTGCCCTCAGAATAAGGTCTTTAATTGCTCCTTGTGAATCTGTACCATTAGAACACAGATATACAAAGGCTGATTCAGTTGTTTGGCTTTTTTAACTGGTGAATAATTAATTTCTGTTATATTTGTACTAAAGTTGCATCATAAATAATTTCTAATATAGCCCTTCTAGACTTGCATGTTTGATGAAAGCAGTAAATTGCCGTTCATCTATACAGATAATAGTCAAATCCAAATTAACACTTTGTTTTTCTGGATAAGGAAGTGACAGTTCATGTTGTCACCCATTTTTTACTCTGGAACTTTGAGAACCACCAAATGATGCCTGTATATACAATTCTTATTTTCTTTTCTTACGTTACTGAGGTCAGCATTCAGGATGAGAAGTTTCAAAATTGCTGTCTAGTGCAAAAATGTCCAAAGTGTTCTGCTTTGTCTATCAAAATAGGCTGCAATTTCAACTCGCACTGGATTTTTAGCATAAATGTTAAGACAATACAACAGAATTCAGCTTTCACTCGGCAAAGGTGAATAAGCAAAGGAAATGAGCTCCCTGAATCTCTTGTCAGTTACGAAAGCAATTAATAGAATACTAATTTTTGACAAACTCGGAACTCATCTGAGTGAAACAGAAGTAGGACTATTAAAAAGAAACCACTCTAAGCAGAGATAATGCCACAACCAGTACTGCATGTCAGGGGGTTTTGCTGGAGCAAGGATGAATTATGCTCCCTAGTTGATACACTACATTCAGATACACTCTGAACCATTAAGCAAGAGGATACACCCTTGGAAGTCTTCGTATTTCCATTCCTTAGGATATGGGGGGGAAGGATGAAAAAAAGCATTCTACCTTTGTGATGAGAATTCGGTACTTCTCCACCAGGTGGTCGTTATTATGACACCCTGCCAGCAGCTGCCACACTTCTCCTCGGAGCGCCTCGGGGACACCACTTCTCACCAGCGCCGACAACGTCTTTGGCCTCACGCTCAGATTGAGGTGCCTGGGTGCAGGTGGAGGCATTGTTACTACTCTCCAAATACAAATAAATGAGCACATGAACAACAACCGATGAGTAACGGCAAACATCAAACGACAGGAGTTTCAAGACAGCCCCTACGTAGCCAAAGTGCAATTCATGTTACGAAAGAAACCCATTTGGAGAAGCACCTTCCAAACTATTGCCTTGATTCCCATTAAATTTAAACGTAATATAAACATATGTCGTAAAACACTCAGCGAACCAAAACACTCCAGGAAAAACGAGAATGAGAGGACAGACACCACACCGTGTAAGACTCCAAGCTCAAACCATGCCAAAACGTGAACTAGCTTGCAGAAGCAGATGCTGCCCTCCAGACTTCTGACACCCAAGCAGGCAGGTGGCCTTCCAGGTGAGGGACAGGGAGGAGGCAGGCAAACAGCTATTAAAAGATCTCACACGGTTATCTAACGACATCCATGCGTTTAAGCAGCTTCCACTGTACAAGCTAGTCCCAGCTAAACAGTTTTTTCAAGTGAGACTGGTGACAGCTCATAAATTACAGCACTAAGTTGTAAAAACCAAACCTACACATAATTTATGCAGTTACAGAGAGTTAAGCTGAACAGTCCATTCGTGGTTTATACATAAAATCCCCAAAGACAGAGGCCTTTAATCAAAGAAATTACATTTTTCCTGCAGTTACTAGCAAACAAACTCCTAGGTGAAACGATTAAGAGGACTGCTAGGCAAAGGCAGGCAAAAAACCAGGAACTGATGTTACATTGATCACATTATCTTCTTAACTATAAACTGGTATTGAATGTTCTAACAGTCTAACAGATAAGTAGATGATAATTTTACACAGATTGGGACTAGTTGTTACCTTTCTCCAGTCTACAGTGTTCCAACACAGTGATCTGGAGACTAGCAATGCCGGGCATTTAAATCAGTGTATAGTGCACAGAACCTAGGAGCATAACCTCCTCCCTCACTTTGCTTTCTCTAAACAAAATCAACTATAATAAAAATAATATTTATATAATAGCTACATTTGTATCTATATACATTCATATTTATAGACATATATCATATAGAGCATTTATTACACCTTTATAATAAATACATATAAAATACTTCTCTATAAAATATTCAAACTCTCTGTAAAGGCCTATCAAACCGCTGTGCCTTAATCTCAGATCAGAACGAGTACCATCGTAATTCCAATGAATACAGCCATTAGCTGCATGGCTGTACACTACAAGCCACACACTACTGGATACTTCCAAACTATTTTGAAATGAGAAAATCGTGTGACTCGGCAGTTATGAAATATGAGCCAAGTATTATTCAGAAATCACAAAACAGCAACACGTATTTAATTGCTATACAAATCTAATTACAGGATTCCAAAAAACTAGCATGAAACTACCTGAACTCTGATTTTTATGATTTTCAATCCTCTTACGTTAAAAGCTCAAGGATCATTACTTCCAAATGCTCAGTTTTACTTAAGAAGGAAAGCCCTTTAACACATATTAAAGTTGTTGCCAGTATTAGCACAGAAGCACTTCATATCCTCTTAGAGCTGCCAAAACATTTTCAATGGGAGTCAGGTGGCTTAATTATCCTCGAGCCCTTGGAAGGATTACAAAAAAATTCAGGTTGAAAGAAACTTTCTCACAGCACCAGATGCACAGAGCTCATCTGTTAAAGATGTTTCTACAAGTCTAGGAGAGGGAGGGAAAAGGGATCAGGTATCCTTTTACCACAGCCCTCCCCTTCTCAGGAACATGTCCATGTCTGACATCTGCTTTCCTACCAAATTAGTGCAATATATTATTGCAAAACCAAACTGGAAATAAAAGTACTTCTTCAAATAAGTACTAAGTAGTTGCAGAAAATAAAAAATAATGCTAAATTGTTGTAACCTTAATTAAAAGGGAATCCTGGCTAAGTGGTCACATCAATACTTTTCCTCATCTGAAGTGCATGACTTATTCTAACCTCTGCTGCCCTACTCCTTACATCTAATGTTCTATTCAGATCTTTGATTCGCTGTACACCCCTTGCCCTGCTCCTCAGCAGCATGAGGAAGCAGAAGGCAACAACTAAAGCCAGAGTCAAAACGTAGCATATTGGAGCTCAATCTGATGTTCTGCCTGTTGTACCTCTTTGTGAAAAAAGGGGAAAAAAAATATTGATTTTTGCAATAATCAGCATCACTTTCTTAGAACTGCTGAGGCTACTTCAAAATTAATAAAAGATCCTCCATGAAAGGAGGACAGGCGTTGCATTAGCAACTTGACTGTCAAGAAACACTCGTCTTGTAAATTGGCATATTCTAGGAAAAAAAAAAAAAAGAGCTCATGTACTTCCTTCTTGGCAGGCTCTGGAGCAATCTTCCCTTAGATAAGGGAGGAAAAGCATATTCCCTGTCCAAGTACAGATCTCCCATGTTCTTAAGCTACAGCTACTAACATATGACAGCTGCAGGAAAAATCGTCGGTGAACTACATCTGAATTGCAGAGAGGGATGGAAGTGATCTGTGCAAAATAAAGACAAAGGACAGGCTGCATTTTCTTTATACGACTTGGTTTAGGTTTAACAAAATCCCAGTGAAACTCACAGATAAATAAAATACTCATTTTAAGAGATAACCGCCTGAAGACACAGCATAAGTGAATTTCTATACAGTATGTAAGCATGCACTCAAAGACAAAAATACTTAAAACACCCTCTGAAGAAATTAGAAAACACAAAGTCAGAGAATTGGTGGTGTGGAGATGAAAGAGGACTAAATCCATACTAATCCCAACTCAGCTGGCTTCTGGAAATAACAAAAACTCTGAGCAGAAGGAGCAAACAGACTGAGAATTCAAAACTGTAATTTTCCAAATGTGATTTTGCCACTTACCATTTGGACAGCAGCTCTCCCCATGTCTCAAGAATTTTTTCTGCACACTCTTTGGAAACATCTCCAGAACCACTTAAGAGTGGTTCATCATTATCTGCCAACAGAACAGGGGAGACGCTATGAGATAACAGCCATTATCCTACCTCTACAGATTTAAATGTTGCTCTCCTACCCGCATCAGCGTGTGGTAAGAACTATCTCTCATTTGTGGATGCAGAGCTTCTGCGCTCAACACAGAGCGGGCAGAATTAGACTCTTCTCAGAGGCACGCGGTGATGTGACAAGACAGAAGACAAGCAGCAATATGCGACATTCTGGTTAAAAATCAGGAAAAGATTTCACTGTGAGGGTGGCCAAAGTGATACAAGGGCCCAGAGAGGTTGTGGAAACTTCGTCCTTGGAGACAGTCAAAACACAACAGGACAAGACCTTGAACAATCTGGCTGGACTCCCACTGAGCAGGAGGCACCATTAGAGACCTCCAGAGGTCCTTCCTCATCTAAGTAATTCTGTTATTCTACCCCAGACTTTTGGAGGACTACAAAAATTCTCAAATTGCACAACTTTCCGTCTGTGAAAAGCTACTATACTATAGAAGCTAAAAACAATAAAATCAACTTTGCGCCACTGAGTAGCTACAGATTTGTCATGTTGTTGCAGATCCATGAGAAGTCCATGAGGTATTTTGCTTTAGCTGTTCTGTACTTTTATTTTGAAAGCTAGTACTTTTTGATTACTTCCTTGGCTTAAATTAAACAGTTTATTTAATGAAACACATTCAAAAACATGGTGGAGGGGGAGGATTAGCATAATCACAGTACCTCTTTTTGAAACGAATACAAACTGATGTACTCCCAGGTATTTTTAAATGCTTACAGCAATTATCATATATGAAAACCTACATTTTATCGATACAGTAGTCAACATTTGTTTTGCATTATTGAGGAAATAATTTTTTTTTCATTAAATCTATACTAATCTATGCTTTCTCAACTGAACTTGTCAGCAACTCTTGCAATGCTGAACATCGTATCAACTGTAAACAAAATATGTGTACGTTCCTGGTCCAGCAAACAATGCCACTGTGGTTTACAGCATTGCTAATGAATAACGCTCTGCAAAGGAGTTAATTTCCAAACCAACCTTCCCTTCCCTCTCCCCACCGCCCCCAAAAGGGAAATTAAAGCACAGGAGTGAAACAATTCACCCCAGGCCACATAGGCGGCCAGCAGAAAAAGTGAAAAAGCAGAAACTCAAGTCACCTACATTTCAGCTCAGAGCTGTGAGGCCAGATGTTTATATACTCAGAACTAGTCCATATTTTCATTTAAGAGAATTTTTAAAAAGCAGAAAAAAGATTTTGAAAATACATTAAGTTTCAGGCTGGACAGGTCCTGGTATAGTGTTACACATCACAGATGTCTGCCTCTTCACCAGGACATGCCACTTGCTTGTATTTCCAAATAATATCAGCTTCTCGTTTTTACTCCCAAATCTGTTCACAGCTGCTCAGGGAGGGGCAGAAGATACACGATAATCCCAAATTTTTAGCAGCCTCTTTTCACATTGTTCTAAATACATCACACAGGAGGCTTCAGGAGGCCTGGGCTGAGAAAAGCATAGACACCGAAGTGTCAGACAGGGGAGGGGCTGATCCAGGAATGGGGGGGTACTGGTTATTGAATACTTGAGGCATTAAAGCAAGAAAAAAAGATAATCAGTAGGCCAGATTCTGACTGGAAAAGATTCGACATGGTCATAACTACGTTACTTACTGGCTGCCCTTTCTTTCAAAGCGTACAATCCACTTCTTACCTTCCTCTTCATCATCCTCTGGAGGAGAAGGAATCATCGAGCCCTGTGACCCAGACTGGGGCAGGCGAAGAGAGGGGCTTGCTGTGGTTTTTCTTCTCTCCCTTTCTGATTCACTTTCTAGGCACACAACTTCATATAATGTGTCCGAGTTATTCTTTCTGTCTTTTTGCTTTATCTAGAAAACAAGAAGTTTCATTTTACTGAGGAAGGCTGTATGAATACCCAGATTACTTCATCAGGCTCTACCTTCTCCTTCTGGAACGGGAGAGCTGAGAAACAACGTTCATCACATTCTACAGCGAGGAACATTCAGCCCTTGCAGGGCACTTAATGCATCAAGCACGCCTGCAAGCGTGGCTGTCCCTAATGCCCCAGAACAAGCCGTGAGCAGACTGCACCCAAAGGGCACAACTATCTGTTACAGACGGAGCAGAAGTGTCGTTGGGGTCTGCCACGCACAGGCAGCTCATCATTTCAACCCTAAACGGGCTGGACACCAACGCAGAGATTTCTAAAGCTGTAAATGCGCCTGCCCAACAAATGCTCTAAGAGAGGAAGGTTCCTTACTACGAAGCAACTCTGCCTTTATTTGAGGATCAGCAGAAAATTAAAAGTAAAATCTTCAATATTATGACTAATTTCTCTCTGACTTTCTGGGAATACCGATGATGGCAAAAGGAGAGTTTTAATACAAATTGTACACATTTATTTTCCCACCATGGCAATTGCCTTCAGCGATGCTTCCAAGTCACGGATCTGTACATACATTGCTGCCGGAATACAAATGGTTGAGTCCCAAAGTCTATTATGTGGCCCTGTTTTTTCCTTAATTTTCAATGCTCTGGTACCTTCTTTTCCTTCAAATGAAGATTTTTCTTTGTGAAATGGTTCTAAAATTTTAATAGAGTCTAAGGATTTAGAGATTTTTTTTGTCAAATGAATAAAAATAGAAAGTAGAAAAGGGAAGGTGAA
Organism: Psophia crepitans; assembly: GCA_013399095.1. Lineage (NCBI taxonomy): Eukaryota > Metazoa > Chordata > Aves > Gruiformes > Psophiidae > Psophia > Psophia crepitans. The sequence goes on along the minus strand of VWZZ01008338.1, from coordinate 746,208 downwards.
GAAAAGAGGGAAATAAGATTTATAATTATACTCTACACTAAGCTCCCAGTGCTCAATTTTATCCTTGGGAGTATTAAACACGACGAGAAATGCATCACAACTAAAAATGACTAAATCACTAAATGTAATCTGAGCAAATGAAATCCCTCTGCTTTCACCATTTCCGAATAAAGAACCACTGCCAAAGTAAGATAAGCCAATTCTACACAGCTGTATTTTTAATAGGCTAATCATGACTCCATAGAAACAGGTTTCCCTTCCAGGCTTATCAGGCAGCGCATTCTATATTTGTTGCTTGCACTATGAATTTTGATAATCCTCCAATAGTAAACTGGAAGTTGGATAACCTGACAGTGCCTGTGGAAAAAAGAGAATTAGCGAAGTCACAATGCCTGAGAATTTGGTAAGACAAAAGATACAGAATTAGCTAAGTAAGATAAGCTTCCTTTAAACTGCCAAACAGAAAAGGCACCTTTTGGAGAGCGCAGAGTATTTATAGCCCAACAGCCTTAACTGTTCAAAATCTCCATGCTCCACCTCAAAAAATATCCTAAATAAAACAACTGATCTCATCCATGCAGAATTTTTCCACCTTGCATTTTGAAGGAAAGTTTCCAAAATGTTTATTCATACTTCCGATGAAAAATAGGACACGCACAAAACAGGATCCCTAGTGAGCCTCATCTTCATTACTCCCAAGGTCCCATTATTTGCTAGCATTTTAAGACAAGTGCAAGAAGAACCACAAAAAGCCTCTTATTTCATTCAAAACCTCTCTAAAAAAGAACACTTAGCAAAAAATCAGGACTCCAACCTTGCTTTTTTGGGCTGTACCCAGAAGTATTAAACCTTGAGAGAGCGTCTACATCCACCTTGTTATTTGCTTCTATATATTTCCATTTCTTTAAACAGGACTTTCATTTCAGAACAATGATTTCTAAAGCAGGAGAACGGCAGCTGCTTCAGGTACATCATCTCCTTAGCAACTTGGACCTTCAAGTTTCCAGCCTTATTTCGAGATCAAGCTATTGCCTTGTACTGTTATTACTAATATCCAGGGCAGAAATCATCTCTTCCATTTCAGTAGATAGGGTAAAAAAGTGAGTTGAAAAAAAACAGTAAACATTTTTAATAAGTTCTAGGGTTTTTTTGCATTTGCTTGAACTTTTTTACCCAGGGGAAACTTGGGGTATGTGTGAAATCTCTGCTTCCAACCACGTACAAGGGGGAAAACAGACTTACACAAAAATTTTTTTTTTTCCAATTTCAGGTGGATGTTTGCTCATCCAAAAAAAATATTAAATGTTGGATTTGTGTGATAAAATCAATTTAGTGGCATATGAGATACCACATCATCAGGATTATATTAAAGTCTTTTTTTCTCTTAACCCTTAATTTTACATACTTACCCTATCATACCCCTTTTGCAAGCAACGCTCAGCATAGCCCTGGTTTGCAGATAAATCCTCTGTTCCTTTTATTTCTGTGGTTTGACTGGAAAATCCATAAGCCTCTATGTAACCTCACAGCCTCATCAAAGCTGTCAAAAGTTGCTTTGAAAGGAGGACACTCAGCTTTTTATGGGAACTTTGGACAGCCAGCAACAATAAATATAATTAAGGATAGCTTTTCTAAAATTGAAGAGCATTTACAGTACCTCTTTGACTCAGGAGCAAGATGTTGAAATACGAACACGACGCTACTAAAGGTTTTACCAATCACAGGGAGAAACAGCCATAGTGGAATTCTGACCCGCCAAGAGGCACTGATCACTACAGTTCATTCACCTGCAATGCATCTGCATTTATTCAGCATTAAATCATAAACCTTCCTCTCTCAAAACAATGTAACTGACCATACCACAGTTATATTTGAAAAACCACCTTGCCAAATCCCAAATTAACTGTAGATTTTATGTATTTATTTATTTATTTATTTAAAGGTTACCTGTTTCAACTTTAGGAAAAAATTTTCCGTAGAGCTACGTTTGCTGAAGGGCCAGAACAACCTCTCATTCGGTGAACAAACTCTGACTTTAGTCTCTAGAATGAATCGAACAGGTTCCTGAACCTCAGTTATCACCAAATCCACAGCGGTGGTCATGAATAATACTTTATCTGGAGAGAAAACACAAAGCGATAGTATGAAGAGAAATAAACAAAATATACCGTACCCTCCTTCCTAGTAACATGACAGAACAAAAACCCACTTTTTTTCAGAATTCTATTTTTTCCCTAACTTAACATCTCAAAAACCTACAAGTTTCAAAACAGGAAAATAAGATGACCATGCACTATTCGCGAGAGAGTAAGGAAACTTAGGTCTTCAAGCCAAGAAAATTATCTTGACAAGAGAAGAAAAATGTTGCTTGTTAAAATCCCAGTGAAATGTATCAAAAACCTTTTTAAACATTATAAAGATCTGTATATTTAACGCCCCAGTGCAGATCACTTGCCATCTAGCCTAACTATATTTTAGTTGTTTTTTCTAGTTTTAGAGGTTACTTAGACAACACTTAGGTCCCACCATGTCAAAGGGAGCATTTAAGCCCATCTCAGCTGTGAGATTCAGCGAACTGACTACACAGTACGATGCCGGACTCGGTGACCTCTGAGATCTCTTCTGGTACTAAACGATGAATTGTGTCCGTTCGGTAGGATGGCATTCAATCTAGCAGCAGATCGTACCGAGCAGCTGACTTTCATGACTTTGCCCAGTCAATCCCCATTAACTTCCCCAACCTTTGGCATGCAACGGTGACAACCGATGGAAAAGACGATAATTCAGCTGACATCTTAAGAGAAGTAATGACAGATCTGTTTCAGGACTCAAGTGAGGAATGCAGCAGCAGCTATTTTCAGATTACAGTTGGGAGTGGTTTACTCTCATTTTCAGTTACAGGAATCCTTTTTCTTTTTTAATTAAGAATTTGGATTCAAAAAAATCTGAACTGACCACAGCAACTAAAAAGAAGAAATCTGCAATACTCATTTAGTGCAATTCTCAATGGGATCTGTAAGAAGCTCTAATGGTGCACAAAGCACCTGCATCCTGTCCCCACACCTACACAGCCTCCTACTGGGATACAGTTTTCTTACAAGGTCTTATTACTGAACACAGAAGTTTTCTTCTAGCCTTCTATTTTGGTTAGATTTTTATGTCACGTCTGGCATCCTACTTCCTGAGAATACATCCCATACTATGAAGAAAGCCTTTTTGCTTTTTTGTTTTGCTTGAGCAAAAGATAATCGATACGATGCCCTGACTATGTAAGTCATTTGCCCTGGCTAGTTACAGCACCTGGCAAAGTTTTCGTACCTTTTGGTGTTTCTTCATTTACAAATTGGAAGTGTGGAGATTTTTGATTCCAGCTGCCAGTGATCACGTATGATTTCCCATCAGAACTTTTACCCATGGACTCCTGGAAAGAAGGTAAGTTTCTGTATTTTTATTTAAATTAAATAAATCTCTATATTCTGAAGTCTAGCCCCAAAAACCAGCTACTGCACTGGCAAGAGAAGGGCAAGCATCCAAAGTCCGTGTGACACAGTCCTGTAACAGAGATCATCTCTGAAGAAGAGTTCCCACACAAACTTTGGTCTCCTTGCTGGTAATGCAAAAAGGCCAATTAATACTAATTGCTATATGTGTTTGTGGTAGGAACATCTGTCTAGTGAGATTTGAAGATCAATAGCTTGTTTTCAAGGCTGCTGCTTGACAGCAACTTTCAGCTCACATGAGTGTAGGTGAGATCACAGCCAAGGACTTGGAAAGACAGGACTCCAAGTGGCAAAGGCATTGGCTTTTTTCTTGCTGTTTCGGGAAAAATAAAATAAATAAATAAAAAAACCACCAGAAAAAAGTAAACCCAAAAAAGAAACACCTTTTCATGCTTCCTTCAAGTTGTTCTGGAAAATCCAACACAATCCAGTCATTTTGGCCTCATTTTGCATCATTCAGTCTCTGAATGACAGCTGCCTGACTGGTAAAGCATTTACACATACAAGGCTTTAATCACAAATTTCGGGATGTAGCTCATTGCCTCTAATACAAGAAAACAAATTAAATCAGAATACTCTCTTACAAACTTGGCAGATGTTTCACATTAACATACCTTCTACTTCACTCTGATGTGTTAATACACCAGATGTGGTTTATTTTATCCTAAGTAGCTATTTCATAAAACAAATTTTACTCTAAAACATCTCGAGATCCAGCTTTATTCAGCATACAAAACACACGTCATTCAGCTATTAAGAACCAAGTCAATATTTTGTCTTTGGTGTTCGGTGTGTCTGTCTTCCCACCAACCTTATTTTCTGGGCAATCCAAAGCTTGGTAAAAAGTAAAATTATTCACGTTGTATTGAAGCTTTTTGGGTACTCACTACTGTAACAAGCACATACTTCATGAACACTGGCAAGGTTGTTTTCACAACACACTTGTGAAATCAGATAATGTCTATCATCATTTTATAGATGGAAAAATGAGTCATAAAAATAATGTGCCCACTAATTCTCAGTATTATCATTGAAGCCGCTTAGGCCTCAATTTTTTCTAGTGATAAGAGACAATATCCTAACCCTGTGACAGAGGTGGGGATTCAGCCCAGTTGTCCAGAGCCTCACACTCAACAGCATCAGCTACAGCAGCAGCAAGTGTAAATCTTTTCTGTCTATCCTGAGATCGCACACAATCGTGCTCAAAATTATTACTGAATTTTGTTAATAAAAGATCCTTACCAAATCCAAAAGGTGCATGTCCCCGCTCCGAACATCTTTCCCACGGCTAAGGAGAAGGCCAAAACATCTGCAAAGCCAGGCAAAAAAATTAAAATGCAAAAATTAGACTTACTCATAAACAAACCATGAACATTTCTTATCTAAACATTCCCTATCATACATCACAAGCAGCCCATGAATCCAGTAACTAATGTCAACAAACCTTGACATTTGAAAGCAGCATCAAGGACGTAAAGCAAAACAGTGTCAAGCCAATATTAAAAATATCGAGCAAGATTTCGTAAGCGTATTTGCAATATAATTTTAACCTTATAGTAGCCTGGAAAGTTGTTCAATTATCTTTATTTGCGAGAGCAGTGTAAAACAGACCCTGCTAACAAGGGTTCCCTATCCTGCACGACAACTTGGCCTTATTTTTTTTGCTTTTGAGACATATTTGCATAGAATTTAGCCTTTGATATAGACAAGAATCAGGAAATTCCAGACGAAGTGCTAGGACCTGTCTTTTATGGTTTCACTTTGCAAAGACTTTTGGCCCACACAGGTACAATTCCACTTCAGCCTCTGGTTTACCACACTGTCCTGCATTTCATTTCAGACTACAAAGGCTAGCAGAAGCTGTGTCTTCTCTGTAGTACGAGCAGCGCAAACCTCTGTTGGTAGTCAAAAAACACTAGGTTTTTTCTAAGCGGGGAAAGAATTGAAGTCTGAGCTTCCCCTTCCCTACACAGATGCTTCGTATTCCAGAATTCCAGACTGTGGCAAGATTCAAAGTGTAGGTACAACGACATTCTCAGATGCAACAGAGGTGAAAGGAAAGCAAATTGAGATATCTCAGTCCCTGATTATAGCCTCGGCATTTAAGACGAACTGGCCACTGAAAATAAAAGCAGTATGCTTTTTAAAAAACATTTTTGAAACAGGTATTTAGAGGGGATGTGACCACTGATTCCACAACCAGATCTGGGCAAATTTGACTGTGCCTGTATGGTGCCCCCTGCCACACACGCACTGAACAAACCAACCCCACCTTCTGCACAGTCACACTCAAGAGAGGTGTGAGTTCAATTACATACATGCAGTACTCGTAGAACAATTACTAATCTGCTGCTTCAGAGGAGAGAGCAAAAAACATCAAATAGATAAAGAATTCTTTAAAACCCATTGAAATTACCTCTCAATAGCAAGTTCTTTATTCGTTGTCTGTTGGACGTAAATCACTATCTTCTTATCAATTCCTTGGCGGAGTTTAAAGCACTGCCTGTCCTTGTCTTTGGGAACCGCGCTGTGATTTACCAGGAAAGGGAAAAAAACTCATTTATCTGTACTCCTTGCATGCATCAAAACCAGCATCAGATACTCGGTGAAGCCAGCTTCTTACACAAAAGCACTCAAGACCTTTCTTCCTTGCACACTGCAATCAGTAACATGAAAGAAATGGCAGCGTAATCAGGTGATGTTATTTCATCATCACTAGGTGAAAACCGAGGACACTTAGTTTCCAGAATAAACACAGTGGGTTTACACTGCACGGCTGAGTGTTGTGGGACTCCCAACAGCGTTTCAAGAAAGTTTCTAAACACTGATTCCTCCTGTAACACACAAGTATTATCTGCTAAGCAAGGGTATATTGCTTGCTTTCCCAAGGCAGGTGGCTGCTGGGGCACATGATAAGCCAACAAGCCAAGAGGAGTGAGTGCACCAATCTTTAGATTACTGCCCTCATTTTTTTTTTCTCCAGAGAGCACTTCTCCTAAACGCTGCAAAAAGAGGGGACAGTGTGCTGTGGTGGAAAAACCTAAAGTTACACTTCAAGGCTAATACACAGACTAAAGTTTTAGCATCAATGGCCCCTGTTGAGCAGCACAGTTGCACTAAATACTGCAGAAATTGAGACTGTTGGGTTTTGACTTTCTTTTTCTGTCAACCACATGTTCACTTTTCCCTTGGTTATAAAAATAATCCTTATTTTATTTCAGACTTTCCAACTAAGCATTGTCACCCCCAGGAGCTGCAAAATGGACTGTGGAGTATTGCCCACAGTTTAACATCGCCAATAGAATCTGGGTTTATTTCCTGACAGCAGGTGCTTCCCCAGGCCAGGGAATGGCAGAGTGCCTTTACCTGTCAGCAGGAGCTTTGTCCTGGCGGCCAGGACACAGTCAGACCTCATTTCCCTGGCACGACAGAAATGCACTACGAGTGACCCAGGGTGTCAGGGGAAGGTAGAGGAGCCGAGACAGGGTCAGGTACATTAAAAAGATTGAGATCAGAGACTGAGTATGTGAAAGTGTTCTCTCAACTTTCAGGTGAGTATGGGTCTGCACGCGAAGGGTCATACGAGGATTAGTATCAAACTGATAAAGCCTTCTCTTTGAACTAAAACCTGTACTGCAGGCTCAGCATAGCTTAGCTGGAAGCAAAAATCCACTTTTTTTCACCTTGTGGAGAGTAGATGCATAGCTGTTAAACAAATGCCCTCTTCTAATGCAACCGTATTTTGTGGCTGAAAAGATCTTTACATGCATCTCCACAGCAAAGGCTGAGGTTCGGTCTGCAGTCCATGCTGGCACACCGAGCTGCCTAGGACTGAAACAGCTCTCGGCAGCACAGCTTCTGGAAACCGTGTGAGCACCAAATCCTCAGCTGGCTCACACCACCCACGCTGCTGTGGCTGCGCTGACACTGGGACCGAGCCAGCAAGGCTGAACCTCACCTGGCGCATCGCCGTGCGCTGCGGCCGTGCTTCCACCTGCCATGCACCCCAGTGGCCACTGCTGCATCCAAGCCTGAGAACCATCAGTGTCCTTCAGGCTAAATCGTTTTTCAGTTTCAATGCTTGAGCAGTCCTTTGGAGTGCTGAATAAATACTGGATTACTAAATGGGATTGGTTTGTTTATTTAATAAATAAAACCTGAGCTGGGTGTAAATCCAAGAAGAGAAACACCTCTGAAGCTGTGGCCAGGAGCCCATGTCCTCAATAAGTCTGAGTGTTCGGCAGACAGGCTGTACTGAAATAAAGGCACTTTGGCAATTACAGGACACTACAAATGGTTACAGAAAGCATCTAAGGGCACAGTGTATAGGCCAAGCAGAAAAAATCCCAACTTTTTAGCATAAACTAAAAAAATGTCTTTTTAGAAACCAAGGTTATCCACCATCGGACTTAACCTGAAAACAGCATTAGCTGATACAATGTGAACAGGAAACTTTCAGAAAAGGAATTCAGGGACCTCCTCAGACCGCCACTCTCTACTCACTCACTTTCCCACAAGAGAACTAGACACTGTATGCACAGGAATGAAGAATCTATACCTGAAATAACCCTTCCCATCATCTTCTTTGATTTCCAGTGACACGGAGAAGGTGAAGATATCACTGTCTGGAGTCTGTGGGGTGGCAGTGGCTGAGAGTGGAGTTTGTTTGGCGGAACGACGGAAGGCAGTGGCAAAGCTGTACAGTATTCGGCTCACCTGCATTTAGATGGCACCAAAGAAAGATGAGAAAGCTACAGACATACAGAACGCAGCAGTTGAAACCTACCTGAATTTTCACTAAATAACAGAAGGAGAAGTAATTGTATAAAAATAATTCAGTTTTAGCATCTAATTAACTGTGTTTCTATACTTCTTAGAAGGATTAACTATTAAATACGCATTCTTAATTCATATCTGAGGTTTCTATAATTATCTTAGCTTGGGGTAGAAAAAATTAATTACATTACTTCTAAAGTGCCTGAAATACTTCTGTTTCATTTCAGCAATAACATTTACATGAAAGGAATTATCATTTGACAAAAAGATTCAACTCACAGCCTCTTGGATTTCACATCGGAAGACATGAATCCTGAAGAGTTCTGCATTGTAGTGGCTTTCAGTGAAAGCAAAGCAATCACTTTCAGGGGTTCCATCATGCCCTCGTACACAGAAAAGGATTTTATAGATTGGGTAATTTGCTATTTCTGTGTTTGTCTGAGGATCTAAAAGTCTGTTAAAAGAGAGAGAGAGAGAGAGGGGGGAAAAAACAAAGCTTGCAGCTTTAGAAGAACTATTTCAGTCATTAACTTGCAAGCCTCAACAATTTCATAGCTACTGGAGAAAGTACCTCACAAAAAAACTAGCTCCTGACTGTCATTTACTACAAAGATTGACCACAATAATTATATTTGAATTGAACAGCATAAAAAAGCACAATGCAACAGACATTTCCAACAATAATTTTCCCAGAGTTTTCAGGGCTTAGCCTTCAAAAAGCTACACTCATATACAGCAGCGTGCAGCCTCATCCCTGTTAATCCCTGCATCCCAGTCACTTTCCAGCCCTGCAAACTAAATACTTCACAGGCAATTTCCAAAGTGTTCATCAAAAGCTGCTCCCATTATGGCTTTTGGGACACCTTGGATCATCATAATATTTCATACTGACCCTTGGACATAAAATGTCTTTGGTGAACAAATTAAAAACATCGCTTTTCTCTAATCTCTTTAAAACCCGCTTTTTCCCCTAAACAAAATCCCAAGTTGCTCGTGTCTCCTCCTGGCTAAACTGGTAGCTTGTTTCCTTTGCTAAAACAAAGTAAGATTAAATGCACCACCTGAGTGAGCTTCATACCTCACTGTTCCTTCAGAGACATTAGGCACTGACAGAGTCACATCTAAAGAAATCTGGCACTGGCTTCGTAAGATGGACATCATTCTGAGGGCTTCCACTTCACTGCGGGGAGCGTTCACAGAGGCACAGCCTAAGTAGGTGAGCTTGCTAAACACCACGCTGTCCTCATCTGTCATAGGTGTAAAAGGGCTCAAATCCTCACAGTCTAGGGTGAGAGACAAAGCTGAACGTAAGAAGAAACATAAAGCTAGTTCATAAGATACCACCTGGCATTCCCCATTTTTTTCTAACCTCCCTGGGATGGTTTCACTGGCAAACTCATTCCTGGTTTCTGGAGCCCTGCCACCGACACTGGGTTAATGGTAGAGGATGCTGAAGCTTCAAGGACAACAGGTTCTTCCCCATCTCCATCAGTCTTAACTTCTTCTCCATGGTCCCGGTCACTTGACTGATCTTCCATGGGTGGGTCCATCAGCACGTCTTCAAGTTCCCTCTGCAGCTGCTGTTCGCTTCCATTCCCCACAATCTAAGAGCCACAAACAGAATTGGGACACAAAAAAAAGACTGTTCAAATGAAAAAAAAAAAACAACCCTCAGGCCCAGGGTCATTCATATGACTTTTTCTGCCAACCAAAGCAGCAGTTAACAAATTTAACCTAGTTACAACCATAAACACAAACTGCAACATGCAAATGCTCACTGGGATGGATTACATCCTCCCTGCTTTAACACACCAGCAAGCTCAAAGCAGGAATTTTCTAGTACTGGAAAAAGTAAGGAGATTACTTGGAAACTAGTCTTTAATCACCAACTACAAAGACTAGCTTACGACAGAAGAAACATACAGATGTCCACAGTACAGTGGTCTAGAATAATTCTCAGAATAGTAGCAGAAAGGGCCAAATATAATTAAATATGCTACAAGGTCCATGGGTAAGATAGTGAGGTTTCACAGGAAGAGAAGAATCTGAACAGGATTCTGCCATCATGCTGAGAAGAGGTAGGGTTGTTTTATTTCCTGACACTCCTCTGCAGCCTGACTTTGAGCTCATTGAGGTCAACATGAAAGCATGAAGCAACCTAAATGGTGTGAAATGAGGTTCTAAGCTAGAAAGACAATGAAGACACTAATTTCAGGAAACTCTTAGATACTACATCTAAGGAAATTTTGTCCATTCTTCCGCAATTAATAGGGAAGTGACTGATGCTTCACGCGGCTTAGAAATTAAGCACAGAAATGGACTTTACAGAAGTATTTTATGAGATGGCAGTCAGAGGAAGGTACTTGGTTCCAGCACTTCAGCTGCTGGTTACTATTGCTGACACCAGAACTCAACCCTAGGAGCAGATATGCATTTCCATATCCTTACCTTTCCATAAGCTTACTGCCTTAAGACATTACAGGCAAGGTAATAAAATCCAAACTACGCATTCTTAGTAAGACTGTAAATTAAGCCTTATTAAGGAAAATGTTCTCTTTTTTTGATCTTTAAAATAAGATCATAAAGAAAGTGGTTAAAAACAAGAAGAAGAATACAGAGCAGACAGAAATCTGCCCATAACACCATCTCGGTATTGAAGCAAATTCCATCTGCCTCAAAACTAGCATCTCACAGTAGTAAACTGAATTATCTTGAAAGTACCTAAAGCAATGGCCAACGTTCTCACATGTTAACAATGAATACATCAACCTGAAATCCAGTTAGGACTCCTGAAATAACACTGGAACAGCTTCATGCACACAGATGAGCCTTGCCACGAGTTAGGTGTACTACGGGCAAAGCATCAGGTGTCCCTTAAATACCCGGACGTTCCTCATTTCCACCAGGCACGTTCCAGGAATAATTACAGCGAGATTAGAGGCTTCTCAGCCAAGTCAGAATTCTGACATACGATCATTTCCATCGCACGCCCAAAGGCACACTTCTCAGTTATGAGGGAAAAGTAAGAAACATGAAGTTTACTTATTGCCTTCTCTTTCACACTCAGACCCACAATTTCCAAATAATTCTCTGTATCTGCAGCCTCTGCCTACATTGCATTAAAGGTCTAAACAGCGTATTAGTTTTCTGGTGAAAAATAACTATTTCATATACATGAATATTAATAAAGAACAGAAACTGCTGACCTGGAATTACTCTAGAATAGAGCAGAATACAACCACTTTAGGAGAAGAGAAGTCCCAGAACCCTGTTCTTCAGAAGAAAGTAGGCAAAAAGTGAAATTCACAGGTAATAAAAAAACAAACAAGCAGAGGCAGGAGGGACATACAGTAACCTAGTGAATGTTTCACTACACAATCTAAACAACAACAAAACAATCTGCCAGATGTTTGTGCTCTGGAAACCCATGCTCAAACAGAACTTTTTTTTTTTTTTAGTGTGAATTAAAATATCGTGATGTTCTATCTGGGATGAGCTGCCAGGAGGCGGACAGAGCAGCTGCCTTACCCAGCTGTACGTCCACAGAAGTATCGGTAACCTGTAACTAGTTACAGGAATCCACAGATTCAGATTTTCCTCCCAATAATTTTAGTATTCACTTACATGATTCATCACAGAAGCAACGAAAAATCTTGCACAAGCATGTGGTCATTAAAGGCATAATCCTTTTAAGCACCAAGTTTATTATTCAGGTCTCCACAGGCATTCGTCAGGAAGATGACAACGATGGAAGATGCTCCGTGTTACTTTACTGTACGCAGTTTAAGTTTTGCAACAAAACTTAATGAATCAATTATAATGTCCTGCCAGCCCCACTAAAGCCTACACATTAAAAAAAGTAAAGTAGCTTCTGGTTAACAGGATCTGTTCTCTATGAACCTTTAAGTGAGAATTCGTTCTGGTAAAAACCTGCATCTCATATGCTTTTGCTCACAGTTACTGAACAGGCTTCAGTTTGGGTTTGGGAAAGGAAGGTGAGGAATTTATATTCAGTGAGAATTAGATGTTGTAGTGGTGTTAAAATAAAATGCACATGAAAAATGCTCCATTCCATCATAATTACAAGCCAAAATCGTCAGAAAAAAAAGCCCTGAAGAACTGCCTAAGAAAGGAGGCCTAAAATACAAACTAAGACTAACTTCATGTCAACTGAAGTCTCTTATGCAACCATATAAATTCACCACATCGTGAGAACATCTTTACATTAAGATGTAAACCTGTTTGAAACTTTGCTCCAACCCAAAAAAACCCAGTAAGAGGCTGCATGAGAGAGTGGAGCAGAACGAGGGGCAGTAGGGAACCACAAACAAGGTGGATTTAACAAATGCCTTCCGGTAGGCTGTCTGAGATGGTGGAAAGTAACCATCTATCCTAGCCACTGTCTTCTCCATTTCTCATTAAACTGAAAATTAATTTTACTTAACCTTCAAAGGTAAGTAGCTTCCTTCAAAATTTCCTTTAGAACAATACAGGGATTTACTAGAACTGCAGTTTATTCCCTTCTCCCGACATGCGCGCTGCTGGTCTCTGCTGTGAGAGGTCTCGTTATACCACGTGGGTATAATGTTAAACGTGGTATACCGCTGTTCAACAGTGTGCTCCAAAAGCAAGGCTTTCATAAATCCAGTTCAGTCCCACTGGAAGCGGGCAAAAGCAGACACAGAAACCATACTGGAAAGCAGAGACAGCCAGCAAATTGTATTTCTGGAAAACAATCACTGACGACCCCTTTTTAAATAGTTTGAACCATGATCGCAGCAAAGACAAAAGGCAAAAACGTTTGTGAATTATGGCCAGCTGAAGAATAATATGGTTCCTGATTGTATTCCGCAGAGATATCTCTCTGTCTGGACTTGAGAAAGAACAAAAATTAAAATGCGCATTAATTCGGTCCACAGCATTATTCCCTAAAACTACAGTATATCAGCAAATTTTAAATGAGAGCCATAGGTGTGATTTACAAATTTCACAGCCTGTCACATTCAGCAAACAAAAGCCTCAACTTCCAGCACCATCCACAGACTGTGCTTAGCAAATATAAGATCCTCAAACTGCTTTTCTAAAGAAACAGAACATCCCAAAAAGAACCTGCTCACACATGAACCTAAATGTATATTCTGCTTTTTTTAGTGGGCACATCAAAGCAAATGGATGCTGACACACACAAATTAACTTACTTAAAATACCAAAGCAATAGCTTGTCCCTGAAAAAACTTATCTCATTTGTTCCTACGAAACAGCTACCCACAGTTCTCATGTTGTAGTGTTAATATTAATTTTGCCTATAATGCTTAACCACTTTCAGATATCATGGTGGCAGTACTTTTAACATACCTCCAACAACCTTCGCAACTCCACTTATCCGCGCACACTGATAAGCAGTTTATTAACACAGTAAAACTGGCTTCTGAATGACTATTCGCAAGTTGGAAAAGAAAAGTACAAAGAACCAAGCCATATTCTAGGGGGGTATCTCTCTCTTCTTTAAGAGCTACACCAAAAGATGATTTCTGTCCCTAAGAACAACTAAAAAGTCTTCCCATTTCCTCTGTTAAAAGCCTTCACATCCTTAAGCAGAAGGAAGGAGGTTAACAGGAAGATCCCTGTGCGGGAGAATTTAGACTGCGTACTGACTACTGATCTCAGGTATAATGTTTCCATCAACCTCTCAGACTGCAGCCAAAACCAAACAGCACCTACTCTCAAATGCTGGAATACTGAAAGGCTCAAGGTGAATCCCTTTGTTCAAGGATTGTGCTCAGTCTTGGCACCAAATTCATAAAGCAGCTTATCTTTAAAACCTGCAGAGCTCTGTGACATTCAGTGTCAAATCAGGGAAGAGAGCAACTTTATTTTACAATTGTTGATGACCAGGAGGCAGCAGTGCCAACGTTGTTCTTTCCTCGTCAAGAGACACAGCATACCTGTAGCCAGCATTTTATAAACCACTTTGGAAGTAAACACATGAGGAAAATTTAAGAAGTAAGTTTCAGACTCAGTTCGAAATAATTAAGGACATTAATCTCTGAAATATTTGCAAAGATTACTTCATGTACAAGTCTCCTCAATTTCTTTGACTGTACTAAACAAGATACAGCATCACACACACGCTGCGGGACAGCCACAAGGCAATGCTTAGACCAGCAATGCAAACAGCTCCCATGCGGAGCAGGAAGTGTCGCAGACTATGGCATTTCACAGTTCCAGATTTTCTTTGGGAACAACAGCATGGCTGGAAAATCTGGTTGACTGTGTCTGTCTCCTGGGGTCTCAAATGATGCATCAGAACTTTGGGAGCTAATCACACACACTGCCACACAAGCGTTCTCAAGGTAAGCACCGCTATGGAGACTATGCTCAATTCCCAAGTATTTACCGCTGCTGGTACTTGCAGCACCTAGAACGACAAGCGTGAGGCTGCAGCCTTCCAGCGGGTTTCACAGACCGTCAGGCCGATCGTTCAAGAGAATTTCTGGGGTTTTTTTAGATTATCCCATGATGCGAAGTGGCACTCTTCTGCAATAGCAAGTGAACTTTCTTGCCAGATTAAGCAAAAGATCTCGAGACTCTTAACTAACAGAATTAGCTCAAAGTCTTATGTAAAAGAAAACAGCCATTATAATGGCCTGTCTTGCCCAGGACTCAAAGGAATGCAAGAAAAGCAAAGAAAGCAGTTGGGATGTAAAAGCAAGATGAGCAAAAGCATCAAGAAACATTCAATAAAGTCTCATTACAACTGCTGCTAAGGAAAAGAGGAACACCCAGTACAACAGGCAGAACACAGGATTTCTAGTCATCTTTAGAGGTATTATTTTGAAGACATAGATGCAGCTGTAGGCTTCAGTCTCCTGCAGTGGTGGAATACGTCTTTTCACCTCTGACAAAGAACACCCTAACCTGACTCACTCTAGGAAAGATCTGGTTTTCAACACATTAACATGACAGGATTTGGAGCGACCACCTTACACGCATCACTTTGCTTAAAGACTGCTGAAATACAAATTGGGATGAAAGATTCTCTTTAAATAGGAAAAAAAAAAAGAAAAAAAGAAAAAAGTGACAAGGGTCTCTCTTTCAGAACAGCACTTTTAAAAGTGAGAAGATGTCAATGCCTTTCTGCCCTTCCAATTCACACAAGCCTACCACATAGGCCTGTATTCTCAGATTCATGCCAAGCTGTTAGTTATAACTACACTTCTACATTTCTTAAAGAGAACATTTCACATTGGGGAAAACTTTAATATATGTTTGAATTCACAGATATGGTCAAATCAAGTGTATGTTACCATTGCTTTCTATCTGAACGCTGTGATAAAATCACAGTTCCACGCTCCCGGCAGTCAGTCTGTTTCACCCTAAGCACTTCACGAAGGATTCTGCAAAGTGGGAAAAAGCCCCACAGGTAGCGATGGAAAGCGCTCATACTCAAAACCTAATTATCAGCTCTGACATCAGCAAAGTAATGCAGAAATTACTGGCAAAACTGATTCTAGAATAAGTTCTCTCTTCTGACACGTTTTCCACAATAAAGAAGTCCCTCTTTAAGATCTCTACGGTTAGTTTGATTTAGAAGAATAGGGAACAAACTCAGGTTATTGATTCTTACCTTCAGTCCTGTTTTTTCGTCATCACTACCATTATTTGTAGATGGTGTTTCATCCCCTTGCCTGGAAACCAAGACAAAATCTTCACTGTTAAGAGTGGATACCGAGTCTGAAGAGACACTGATTTTTCCAACAGAAGCCTTGTCATCCATGACTTAAAAAGGAAGTTCGATTCATGAATGAGATTAAATATTTTATAAACTCCTGAAAAACAAAAATCATAGAAATACTTATATAAAACTTCGCGCTGAAATGCTCAAATGTTTTTCAGAAACCTGCTGACTAGTTATAAAAAGCAAAACATCTGACAGCATAACCAAGTTACAGCTCTTCTGTCAGCGTACACACATGGTCCTGCTCTGATCCCCCTAAGCAGCATGCTACTGTCAGGGCACTGGTTTCCATAGCTCACAAAAGGGAAGTCAACAAATCCTTTTGCAGTATTTCATTATTATGTCAGCCATCATTTTCTACACACAGCACAAACCAGGCCCTTGGAACTTACACCACGCCTGCTGACAAACGACTCGTATTAAGGCCAGACCTACAAAGTCCATTTACTTTCCTGAGATGATCTGTCTGCCTTCACTTACGTTCATGCAAAAATTGCTTTTGTAGCTATCGGAGAGCTCACTGTATGCTGCAGCCACATTCTCTTCCCCATATTTTGTGTTAAGGATGCTCTAAAACCTTGGGACATACAGCATTTTATGAATCTATGCTGAATTTTCCATACTGTAAGGAACAATAAAAGATTTCCAAGAAGCAGGAAGAACAGCGTGGGCTGGATCAGTACTGAGAATCAGAGCCAACAGAGGATTTTAAAAAGCTGGTACTGGCACTGAGAGGCATTTGAAGAAAGGAACAAAAGGTGAAGTTCAGCTGCACACCTTGAACTCTACAGCACAGATTCTCCGAACCCACGGCTCAAAACAGACTGTCGTGATAAAAACGGGCTGTTAATTTCCCAGAACCCCAAATATACCCTTATCGCAATGGCTCGGGTCTTTACGTACTCCCAAGCATGACCAAACCCAAGCGCTTTCTCAGCCCCAAGTTAAGCCTTCTATTCAGTGGGGCACCACCCCAACCTGCTTCCAACAGAGCAGCCAAACAACGGAGAAACCTGGCACATCCACAAGCACGGCTCGTCGCATTCCTCGCTGAACCAAGAACAATGCACCAAAAATAGCAAAGCCCGCTTTTATTTCTATCAATACTCTTCTCTCCACAGCCACCGATACGACTTGAAAATCTGCCAGGAGGACAGTAATTTATTTTTTTTCTCTGAGTTATTTTTAACCTGATTACTTTACCAATTGAGCCACTTTACAGTCCTAAAACATCTTTCACCGGACAACTGAAGCAGCGCACAAGAGGGGTAACAGACAGGGCTGGTTCCTGAATAACAGTATACCTACGATTATCGGGGTTTGTTTTCAAAAGCACGTAAGCTATTTAGATATCCTTTCCAAAACATTTTAAGGTATACTGACTTTCAATGAGAACTACTGGCTGAGAAACTTAGATATTTTGAGAAGTTTTACTCACTGTATGTGTCTACCTGGTATTAACCATATTCGTATCTTAAAAGTAAGGCGGAGTTCTCATTTTTAAGGCCGCTTTTGTTTCAAGAATTCATATTAAAACATTTCTATAGAAGTTCCCTATTGCACCATCTATATAACACACAGATCATCTGAAAACTACTAAACCAAGTATTTTGAAACAGGGAAGAAAAATAAGCTTCAAACATTTAATATCCCTCTGGCTTTACTGTTTTCATTCAAACACTGCAAACTCACCCGCCACACTCGGACAGTACGAGCAGAACAGTGGGCTTTGATCACAAGCAGCTGTAAAGACCATCAAGGCAAGGATCACTTCAGCAATTTATTTTGGCACAGCGCGTCTGTCTTGAAGTGTGAATTTCACCTATTCCAAAGTTTTTCAGTTTGACACCTTTCACCAACATTAACTTCAATTCAAGGAGGATGCTGGGCTTTTGCCTATTCCTTTTTTTAAGTAGCGTGGTGTAAACAGACCCCACACTTGATCCCGGCGCACAGCTGCTCTAATCTTACCCTGCAGTAGTTTCACAATACAGAATTACAACAGCAGAGGGTCCCAATTAGTCCAACTTTGCCAAACTCATGTTGAGCAAAAGTCTTACTGAAATTACACAAGAGAGCACAGGAAAGGGGACAATGCACTAGGCTACTGCAAGCTTTTGATTATTATCAGTAAGCAAGGCTCAATTACCCAACCGCGCTGGAATCGGCCACGGAGGTTCATCGGATTAATGCTCAAATAGTTGATGTGCAAAAGCAGAGTCTTAAAATACTAAGGCTAAAATATTGCCTGAAGCTAACCAAAATTTCCATATTCCCATACTTTGCTTTGCATGTCTGTTATTTCCTCTGTTCCTGGCTATCACTTTGCTCCGTGCAGATTCCCGCACGGATCATTTTACCTGAGTCAGAAAACTCGCAATGGCAGAATCAACAACAGAAAGCCTATGAGCTCATTAAAATACGGGCCAGCCTCGAAGGGCACACATCAAAGGTCAGCAGAGCAACTAAGGGTGGCAGGATTATGACTCCTCTGGAATCAAAAAGCACAAGCACCCACGGCGGTGGCAGTGCTCTGTGGTAAGGACTGAAGTTCTCTGTCCTCACCGTTTAGAGCGGTAGGAGAAAAGACCCCAGCCGAGCGCAGATCTCAAGTTTTGATGTTTCTCGGAAGCAGCCCATGTCTCCTGCCTTACGAGGAAAGAGACTTTGGTTTGTTTCAACATAAATAAAACACGAGGTTTAGATTTCAGGGTAGTTTGGTTCCTGACACAAAACTACACCACAGTAATGCAGTACTTGCCTGAAGGTCTTTACACCTCTACAGGAGACAGAGTGTCTAGGTAAAGCGCACACTAAATAGCAATTCTTTTAACAACTTATTTCTTCGCTCATCTGTGTAATTAAATGGGTATCCTGGCCTCTCCTCACACAAAAGACCATTGGAAAAAAGTGCAAAATGAGAGAGGCAACACGGCTGGCTCTTGGGTCACTGCTTTCAGTTTTATTTGAAATTCCGGTTGTCAATGGAATTCACCTTCACTCTAGGCGTGCTGGTGTTACACGATGCTACAGTGTGAATCCGAGAGTCAAACAATCTTTTTAAAAACGATGTCTGTCTTTAAAGTAACCAAACAACAGCAGCGACCTACCTTAGTTTCTGTGTTAAAGATAACATGCGTGCACAGGAACAACAAAGACACCATTCACCATGCTGAAATTTCAAACGACTGGAAAACAAACCTATCAAAGCTCACGATTAGTTACATAGATTCAGAAAATCTTTACCCTTTACTTTCCTATCATCTCCCAAGTATTTGACACCTGACACGCAACTTCTGATTAAAATTTTCCTTGTTAAGTACTGCCAGAATGAAATTAAAAGAGCTTAAAGCAAACAGTACATGAAAAAAGAAAACCAGAAGCCTTTCTGCTCTATACTGCTGGGGAGACGGAGGCCTGAATGCCACCTTGAGACACGTGTGACAAGTGAGTCGAGGCACTCGTCACTACGGCTGCCCTCACTCCATTTCCAAGGGGCCCCCGCCAGTGTTCAGAACATCCACAGCCACACAAAGAGCCAGAAAGTGAGCAGAAAAATCAGTGTTTCAGTTACAAACTTCTCAGACTGATTAAAACAGCAGTTAAATTTAAGTCAACAGCAGATGTAGCACCCTTAGCGCTGAATTTAGAGGGGAATGCAATGCAAACTATACCTATGTTTTGGGTTTGCAGGGCAGAAAAATGAATACGCACGAGAACAGGTACGGAAACTAGAGAGGAAGAGATTTAATTTTTTCCCCATTCATATCTTTCTCAGCTTTTGTACTTCAGCTGCAGTTCCTGCAGTGATTCCACAAAGTTACAGTACTTCTGATGAAGAACGCACCAGATACCGATGAACAATACAGCAATATTAATTAAATCACTGAAGAATACTATAATTCATGAGGTTGTGCCTCAAGCTTCAAGTCGGAAAGCTTGACATGCAAAATAAACCTGTATCCTCTACTGCCTAAAATATAAAACCACTAAAACATGGAAAACAAGGAGGTAGCACACAGCCAAGACACTGAGGTGACCGACTCAAGGCAAACTTATTCACTGAAACCAACATATTTTCTGTTTATATCCCCCTGGCTTCATGCCTAACTTAACAATAGTATCCAGCATGGTTCAATTTAAAGATACAAAGTTCTGCTTTCCTAGTTTTCATCATTAGCATCTCAGTGTGGGTGAAAAGTGGAATTTGTAGCAGAGTTCAGAAGCTTTATGGTGTACTTTGCCAAGCTGTTTTGACAAATCAGGCAACATTCTTTAGGATTTTTACTCTTTACAGTCTTTGACATCTGTGATTTTATTTTTTTTTACCTTCACGATTCAAATACTGTACATTTATTGTTTTATAAATACACAGTAAGTCCTGAAAAAAGCCTGGAGAACGCTACAGCTCAATGCTGTCATTACAGGTGGTTGTGCTGGTTGGTTCAGCCTGAGCAGCACAAGAAATGTAAAAGCAGAAGTGATGTCACACCAACGGACACGTGGGAAAGAAGCTGTGGTTTGACTTTTTCTGAGCACATACACACTGCCCGTGATTTATTGCAGCTTTGGGAAAAAAAACATACGAGAAAGATTGATCACCAGCTACCTTTTTTCCCTCACATATCACATGATTAGTCTGCATAATCATCTGTTTGATCTTTACCACCTTCCCTGTGCAAACCACATTCTCAAAAGCAATGAGACCTATTTTGCCCTCAAAATGAAGCAAGAAAGTCAGTGGAATACTGCACATGAAAGTAGAGAGAGTCGACAACAAAAACCAGCAATGCTAACTTTTCTGTTCATTTTAAAACACACTGACTGCCACAAACGTTCCCACTAACCTCAAGAACCAGAAAAAACAGTATTTATTTATTTGGAAATCACGCTGCCTCAAATTTCACCGCCCCCCGCTCTCAGGAGCGGAGGAGCACAGACCTCAGGAAGCCGAGTGAATCATTAGCCACTGTATGCAAAACCAGGAATCAGACAAAACACACGAGTGAAGCTAACGCAATCCTTGTTAGCAATCCTTAACAGATTCACAGTTACTGCCAACGTATTTTTGCTTTTAATCTTAATCTGAACTATCTGCTCAGAGGGCAAAACCCTAATTTTAAGCCCTTGTAATAAGCACATTCGTCAGCCCCAGAAACACGCGGCAGATCCTGGGAAACTGTGGTTTATAAAAGAAATGCTGACACTGCCCTAGCTAGCCCATCACAAGAATGTCGCTGCGACGAATTAACTATGAACGGGCGGCTCATCCACGCTCCGCGGCTGACGCTCCATCAGCATCGGGCACATCTACGCGCTGCCTGCACGGGGGAGCCGGGACACGCAGGACCCACACAGGCTGGAGGTTGGGATACGGGCAGCGCGGCCAGAGGCTAAACAAACTCTGAAGAGGATGCTCGATATGCTTCTGGAGTTTCTCTCCTGTTACAATTCAAACAGAAACAGGGAGTTGTGCTTACCAGACAAACCCAGCACTCTAAAAACGCACCGTGAAGTAACTGAAAAAAGCAGAGTTACCATCGGTGCATGCTACACCTGCCTGCACTCGGATGTGGAAAACGGAAGGGCACCCCTATGCCAAGCTCCATTTGTTAATTTGTTTACTGTGTACACAAAATTAAGTTTGCTCAGGTCCTTGACCTTTTAATGTTAAGTAGAGGCCTTTAGAGAGAAAACAGCATTTCTGCAATTTAATCAGCATTGGGGAAGTCCATGTGGTTACACATTTTCTAATAAAGTAGCTAAAAATTTCAGAAATCCCACCAAGTCGTGCTCTGACAAAACCTCTAAGCAGAATAAAAGTGAGACCGCGTACCGTGCTGTACCAACACAGGCACGCAGCGCCTCATCTCCACCTCGTGCCTAAGAAATAAACGTGCTCCTTCCCCTCTCTCCAGTGTATTCACCTGTCCTGGGTATTTTTTCTCCTCCTCCTCCCCCCAAAAAGCCTTGAACCGGCAAAACCGCGCAGACAAACCCCACAAACTCGGCTTCCACCAGTTCGATCCTCAATTTCTGCTGACGGGTGTTTTTAAACCAACTTAGCACAGTCTGTTCATACTTAATTTTCATCCCTACCTGACACGCTCAGCCCTTAAAAATTATCTTCTGGGGATGTTTTAAGCAAAACAAACACGTCTTCGCCCACAGGATGGGAGAAAAACGAGAGAAACACCGAGGTTATGGCCCATAAACCACCTAAAGGCGTCGGGCCGCGACGAGTGCCCCAATTTCGGGTCCACCTGGAAGCAACAGGCAGCGGC
>VWZZ01008338.1:708985-722965 GCA_013399095.1 Psophia crepitans | reverse complement strand
CTGCGGCAGGAGCGGCCGCGGGTGCCAGCGCGGGGACGCGGCCCGGCGCTACAGGTACCTGCCCCTTCCCTCCCTCCCTGCGCGGGGCCGGGGAGCGGGGCGGCGGGGCCGGGCGCGGACAGCGGCCTCCCCCGCTGCGTGAAGGACCTGGCGCTCGGGCATTGCCTTGGAAAGCTGCGCAGGCTGTCGGCCGAGCTGTCCTGGAACGTCCCGTTCCCGGTCACCGGGAGGAGCGCGTGCAGGAGCCGGTGGCCACTGCCGGTCGGTGCGAGCCGCGGGAGCAGCCGCTTCCAGAGCGGAGGTGCTGCGCAGGGAGCCCTGCCCTCCCGCTCGGCCCGGCTCACCGCGAGTTAGGCCTGGTCTGCCGGCCTCCGAGAAAGGGTTCGGGGTTCATCAGATGACGCTTTGTTCTCGGGGATCAGCAGCAGTGGGAGCTGAGCGTGTGCCAAGGCAAGTGGCTGCTGCTCTCAGCTTCTCGTGATGAGACTCGTAATCTGCCTGAGGAACGCTGGAGCTGTGTCTGGTTAACGGCACAGTATGCCATTACCGTGGCACGGGCACTTTAAGTGCATTTAGATCGTACTATCCCAAGGTGAGAGAGCAAGTAGGACTCCCTTCATTGCTTCCATGAGGAAACAGGAAGAGAAGCAGTTCGATAATGCCTGAAGTTCACTGAAGATTCTTCATGACATTGCTTGTATCTGCCAAAGGCTTCTGCCTCATAAAATCAGACGTTTTGCCCTAGAAATGGGGATGACTGAGGCAGCACTGAAGACAGGATGACTGAGAGACTGGTGGCTCTACTTCCTGTAGCCTCAGCAGAACTGGCCGTACTGCAGGGATGCTACCCGTTCTCAGCCTTTCCGTGGTCCCGTGTTTCTGAAGGCTTTTGAAATTGTCTTCTAATTTTCACATGCTGTACACTAGAAGATACATCTTATGGGCTCGAGTAGTGAGGAGGTCCAGTCTCCAAATGACATCCGATCAGCAAATTGAAACAACCCTGACTGCCAACAGATACTTCTGAAAACGTTCTTTCTGAACCCATCTTGTGTATTCATTCACATACACGAGGCACAACTCCATTTCCTGTTGTGGACGCTGAGCTGATATTTCGTGCCCCAAGAGAGCACTATCTGCTTTTATCCCTAAACTTGAAAGCTTCCTTTCAAGCTTCATGTGGTGGTTGTAATAGTTGTGAGGTGCAAGCTTTGCTTTGGTCTGTTATTTTATCTCACCAAATCTTGTATCATTTAGTCTCCCATGATTTCTTCACTTCCTGCACTCCTGTTCTCTGGCAGGATTGCGCGAACAGAGTTTTGTTGAGAACCACCGTAATCTTAAGTTCTTAAAAGAACTGTTGAACGACAATAGATAGATACTTGTTTTATGGAAGATCCACTGTTCTTCATTCCAAATACTATCGAACAAGAACAGACTTCCTAGAGGAGTGATTTTCCAAGGAAGATGACAAGAAACAAGACTGCCTACGTTCCCCAGCTGTTCAGAACAGGGAGCCTAGAAAGCGTGACTTACATAACAAGGGGCTATTTGGAAGATTTATTTTCTGGGTTTTTGTTTTTTTAAATAACACAATAAAACAACACCAATCCCCGCAAAGAAAACTTAAAAGATGGTCTAAAATGATGAGTTAAACCCAGTGCTGCAAAAATTGCAAAGCTTGCGTAATCCTTCATGCTGAAAGAAGGCTTGTCGAAATTACGACGAGACGATGTCAGTATTCCTGCAAATTGTGGAGTGTCCTAGAGGAACTAGTGGAGGGCCACCAAGATGATGAGGGGGCTCGAGCATCTCTCGTACAAGGAAAGGCTGAAAGCACGGGGTCTGTTTAGCCTGGTGAAGACTGAGAGGGGATTTGATCAATGCTTAGAAATACCTGAAGGGCGGGGTCTAGAGGAAGGGGCCAGACTCATCTCAGTGGGGCCCAGGGACAGCACAAGGGGCAACGGGCACAAACTGGAACACGGAAAGTTCCATCTCAATATGAGGATGGAGGGTGACGGAGCCCTGGGACGGGCTGCCCGGAGAGGGTGTGGAGTCTCCTCTGGAGAGATTCAGAACCCGCCTGGACGCCATCCTCTGCAACCTGCTCTGGGTGATCCTGCTGTAGCAGGGGGATGGACTAGATGATCTCTAGAGGTCCCTTCCAACCCCCACCAGTCTGTGAATCTGTGAACTGAAGCCATTGTTCTTGGACTGTGACTCTTATGATTGGTGTATGAGAGATGCTGAAGGTTAAGAGGGATGTTTGTACGTCTGGCCAGTGCCAGGTTCTGTCTCACCTTGAATTCATTTGTTCTGAAAGCTATTTAGGCATTAAAGGAAATGGAGAACCAAAAGCTAAAGGGTCATCGTTGTTATTCGGTAAAGAGAAAATCTCTGAGGAGTTTTAATGTAGAAGGAAAGGTTAACAAGAGCTGAGGCTGCTAAAAATATTCCTGTGGTTTCCCTTTAAATTCCAGACAAGTAGTGTAGAAAGCATTTTAACTCTTTAGGATTCCTCTTCAGGAGAATTTTTGTCATATCACCTCTACTTTATATTCAAGCATTAAATTTCAAAAAGGTAAAAGATATTGTAAGGCAAGGTGTAAACTTGATATTTTAACTTGTAACGGGCTTTGATATTTATCTAGGATAAAGTATAACATCTGATTAAATACACACCTTATATTATTACTTCAGACCCTTCTAACTTGCATTCTAGAAACCACAAAAGTTCTCACTTTGGTTTTTTTCTCTTGCTGCTTTTCCCTAGGTGTGCCAAAATGTCAGAAAGATCAGATATCCTTCACTTCAAGTTTGACAATTATGGGGATTCGATGTTACAGAAAATGAACAAACTGAGGGAAGAAAACAAATTTTGTGATGTCGTGGTCCATATAGATGATGTTGAAGTTCACGGACATAAAATTGTCTTTGCTGCTGGCTCTCCCTTTTTAAGAGATCAGTTCTTACTAAATGACTCCAGAGATGTAAAAATCTCTATACTGCAGAGTTCGGAGGTGGGGAGGCAGCTGCTTCTGTCCTGTTACAGTGGCATTCTGGAGTTTCCTGAAATGGAACTGGTAAACTACTTGACTGCCGCAAGCTTTCTACAGATGAGCCACATTGTTGAACGA
The DNA here is from genome assembly GCA_013399095.1 of Psophia crepitans. Lineage (NCBI taxonomy): Eukaryota > Metazoa > Chordata > Aves > Gruiformes > Psophiidae > Psophia > Psophia crepitans. The sequence goes on along the minus strand of VWZZ01008338.1, from coordinate 719,825 downwards.
TGTACACAGGCCCTCTGGAAGTTTATAAAACCAAAGCAGCCGTTGGAGAGCAAGGAGTGCGAACAGCAAAGTGACTCCTCTGAGCTGAAGGAACATCAAGGAGATGACGAGACTCTGCAGCAAGATTCACCTTGTATTCAACCTTCAGAAGACAGTATGGACATGGAGGATAGTGATATTCAGATCATCAAGGTGGAGTCCATTGGGGAGGTAACAGAAGTTAGGAATAAGAAGGATCAAAACCAGTTTATTTCTTCTGAACAAACTGCACTGCATTCCTCAGAGCCTCAACACTTTCTTATCAACTCCACTGTTGAAAACAGAGCAAGTGAAATAGAGCAAAATCACCTCCACAACTATGCCCTTTCATATGCTGGCAGTGATAACATCATTCTGGCCTCTAAAGATATGTTTGGGCCTAACAACCGAGGTATAGACAAAGGCCTCCAGTGGCACCATCAGTGTCCGAAGTGCACAAGAGTATTTCGGCATCTGGAGAACTACGCTAATCACTTAAAGATGCATAAACTATTTATGTGTCTACTCTGTGGCAAGACATTCACTCAGAAAGGCAATCTCCACCGGCACATGAGAGTGCATGCAGGCATCAAACCGTTCCAATGTAAGATCTGTGGGAAAACGTTCTCTCAGAAATGTTCCTTACAGGACCATCTCAACCTGCACAGTGGGGACAAGCCCCATAAGTGTAACTACTGTGACATGGTTTTTGCGCATAAACCTGTTCTGAGGAAGCATCTTAAACAGCTACACGGTAAAAATAGCTTTGACAATGCCAATGAAAGAAACGTTCAAGACATAACAGTGGACTTCGATTCATTCACATGTAGCGCCGCTACAGACAGTAAGGTCTGTCAGCAAGCTGATGCAAGCCAGGTACTGGATGCAGGGAAGCTGCCTCAGGCTGTGCTCAGCTTAAGAAACGATAGTACCTGCGTCAATTAAGCAATTAAAACCAGCCCTCTGTAGGGATCGTGACTGCGAGGAGCAAACAGTTGGTTTGGGCTCTTACCTAAGCGAGTGCTGTGCCCTGAAAGGCTACGGATGGATGGATGGCGGGTTGGATTGTAAAACCTGGCAGGTCTTCAACCATCGTTCTTAGTCTTACTTGAGATTTTCTGTGAATAGCAATCTTCCTTCAGGTTTCTGTCTGTGTCTCTACTGTGGATTATGGGGTTAATTGTTTCATTTCTCTCTGATTAGGAGACTCCAGACTAACACCTTTTGAAAGACTGTTGCTGTGGGCCGCAAGTAAACCATCTGCTGTACAGTTAGAGGCCTCTCTGTGTCTGGGCAGATGGAGGAAAGAGCAAAGAGGACAAGCCTGTGAGATAACCCGATTATTTTTTTTTTTTTAAAGCACTGGATAACTGAAAGCACTCCATGTAGTTAAATTTAAACTTACCTCTTAAAATTATCTTTCTCTGATCTTACCCCTAGACCCCTACAGTTGAAGTATTTTTGTGTAACATTTTTGCCCTTTCTAAACTATTTCAAGAAACTTCTGCTGCCAGTCGATGCTATCTTAAAAGCTCTCAGGGTTTTTAACCTCGACATGCATTATGAAAAGATAAAACCCTAAATTATTTGGCAGGGTTAGCTGATCATCGCATAGAACCGTTCAAAATAAGAATAAACTGCAGCTCTGGAATGTGACAGGCCAGTGCCTGGAGTGCAAGTATGACCTATTTCTTAGCTGTCATACCGAGGATTTTTAAAGGGCACTTACCAGTGTATGTACTGAGACAAGCTAAACACATCCAAACTAAAAATTATCACCCATCTTCCATAAGTTTTGCATCATATAAGCCACGACAGTTGTTGGTTTTAGAGCAAAGCTGGAGTGGAGAAATACTGCTTTTGACACTGTGAAAAGAATCTGTTTTGAAAGCTGCAATGTATAATAACTCCGTGCTTGCTTTTTTTTTTCTCCCCCCCCCTCCAGTTCTTGGATATCTCTCCTCGATATCTAATGAGGGCCACAAGTCAGTTAACTTGAAAAAAAGAAACAAAAATACCGGCCATAAGCACATTAAAGCATAAAGTTTTTTGATTTCTTGGACATTCAAAGAATACATTTTTTAAGTGACCTGCATAGTTCATGACCAGTAGTGTTTTACAGAGCCTAGGATGAGGTATAGGTAGCACAATTTCTGTAGGTTCATATATCGCTATTGACTGTACTGAGCAATACCTCTTGTATACCGCCTTAAACATCAAATGTAGCGGGAATGGCATGTTAATTGGGATTCTGGGATTATACCATCTTGCTTCTCAAAAGTGCCGTGGAATTATCCGCATCCCAATCAGACTGAAAGAAACTAATTTATCCGAGGAACACCATTCCCAGTAGAACAGCACTCTTACTACATTGAAGTGTAGCATAGACTAATAATCAAATGGCTGATCCTCGGTAGAGAACTGCTGTTCATATTTGGAATAAGTATTTCTTCCAATGCAGCTCTTTTCCACAAGGTTTGCCATCAGGCTGAGATTATGCTTCCTACCTAAAAGTAGTACTGTTTGTGTGTTTGAATGAGGGCGTGGGGTGAAAGGCTGCTATTGTATGGTTAAAATTGCTAAACAGGTATGACCAAAGGTGTGTTAGAGCAAAAAAAATGTTTTGTATGTAATTATCAAAAGTTGGTCTTGATCTTCAGATGTGTGCGTGTAGAAACCAGGATTTCCTTATGCAGACATTACACTGATGGACGATAAAAAGCGTTAATGTTGCAGAACGTTTTCAGGAATCCACATACTTTCAAGTAGAAAAGCAAGGTGATTCTGTGAATCAGTTTTTGCAATTGAGTTCTTAAACTACTGTACTTGACTGTTACATGAACTATTACATGGACAGCTATGAAGTAAGCAATGGAAATGGAGTCAGGGCATTACATCTTTCAAGTTGTAGCAAACACATTTAGGCCTAAAATCTACCTATCTGGAACTTTTTTAAATTACTGTTCAGGTTCCTGGAGCAAAAAATAGGTTTGCATGGGAAGAAAAACTGGTTTTCCTCTTAAAGCCACCCACCTTCAGAATCATTTTGAGCTAAAACGGACCGTGACAGATGCATCTGACACTTGCATTCTGTCTTCAGGCAGAATCTTCTGTATTGTTCAGACATTTTGACAATATGTTATTCAGTTATGGAAATAAGTTATAGCACTAGCATCAAAACGAAGATAGACAAGGAGAATAAGAGCTTGCAGAGCCAGGTCAACGTGCTGTAAGGGACTAGTGAACAATCTAACCAGATGTGAAAATGGACATGATAAAATGGTCTTCTGCCAGAAAAAGGAATAAAACTGTACAAATGCTAGAAAAAGTGGCAGCAAAACAGACAGCTTTGAGAGCTTTGATGGTTTGGGAAGGTCTTTTTGTTTTTGTGGAATTACAAAGCTGTAACATTACTGCAAGGAGAATACAGCTTGTTGAAGTAGACCTGAAGCTGGTAAGAAGAGCCAAGGGGTTTCCTGAGAAACAAAAAAATTATTTGGTCAAGATACATAGGTTTTCAGTCCACCCTGTGCTGTGGTGATGTCAACGTCTGAGAAGGCTGAGACTGCTGGCCCTTCAGTTGAAAGGCTGCTTGTGATCATTTGGTGAGACCATGGCAGAAATGAATAGGAAAAAGCAGAAATGCAGAAGATTGCTTCTTCAATGACAGTGGACGCATCTGTTGGATGAAAAGTGACTTCTTACTAATGTCTGTGCTTTTGGCCTGGCAAAAGGGTGCAGACCAAAAGATTTATGTAGGAGATGGCTGCATGACTCCAGAAACGCTGGAGATCTAAGAGGGCAATATGCTGATGGCACGGTGCAAAGTGCACTGGTGGTAGAGTTCATCTAGGATTTGCCCCTACATGGAACAGACAAGTGAAGAGTATAGAAGAGGTATTAGAGAAGAAACAAACACCTGGCTAATGGTTCTTCTCCGAATTACAGATTAAAACAGAGTGAGAGTTATTATAAATGGAATATACAGAGGCAGCTCGATTATAGAGTAAGATGAACTTAATTGTCCATGTATGTAAAATGTTGTCTTCATTGCAATGTTCCAATTAGTGAAAGACTAGATCCATTGGTTGTTGCTACTGATGCTGCATATTCAGATGAGGACTATGGCAGTTATCATAATCTGTGTGTTAATGTGTAGAATACTATTTGCTGGTAAGTGGATAGTCTCACAACTTAATGTGCTGTACAACTTCCTGCATATCCTAAAAATAACTGAAGTCTATTACAAAAATATTTTAATAACTCCTTGAATATATTAGGGATTTTTTTATGTTGGCATTTTATTTATTTATTTTATATAGAAGAAGAAACTCTTAGAACTCTTAGGTTTACCAGAGGTTTAGGCTCACCACTTTTCTGGTGGTAGCTTGTGTAGCATATGTTCCTGCAGTGTATGGTGCAGCTGCACTGCCTCCTGTATAGATCAGGGATGAGTCTGTCCTTAATTTATTTTTCTTTTAGAAGACATGTTTTGCAAGTTAGTAACTGATAAGATTGAAGTGTCAGTCTTTTTCTCCCCTAGCTTTTTGGTAAAACTTAGCTGCCGCTGAACTTTTGTTGAAATAACGTAAGAATTAATTGTGTGGGGCTGATTTTGGTTCTGGAGTCGTCGGGAGGAGTAACGGTGAGGAGGGAGAATCAGAACGTGATGCAAACAGAAACTGCTGAGAGAATTCTAAGGTCACGTTAACTCTTGATTCTTAAAAACAGAGAGAGGAACACAGCCGGCCCTCCTGCTTGGTAAGGGTTGAGCAGGCAGAACGGACGTTTTTCCTTTTGAGACTGTACAGTCAATCGGCGGACCGAGCATTAGCTACCTCTTCAGTGACTGGGCAAAGGTCTCACCTACGTGTTATTACCAAAGCAGGCGGGTCAGCGGCTGTCGGAGCAGCTTCCTCCCCGCTCGGGGGCCGGGCCGGTGCCCGGGGAGGAGCGGTAGGAGCCGGCGGTGCGCCGTTCCCTCGGCGTGCTCCAGCTGCTGGCGCCTGCCCCCGCGGCGGGGCGGGGAGCCCCGGGCAGCGGCTCTCCCGGATGCCTTACGGGGGCGGCGATACGTTGCTACCTCTACCGGCCCGCCGTCGGTGCGGTGTCCCCCGGCGGCAGCCGCTGTAGCAGTGCCAAGTCTTCTAATAAACGTGCTGCTAACTCTGTCTCCCGCCGCCTCTCATTTCCCGCTGCCGGGACGGCGCCCGGGGGAGGGGGGACGTGGAGGGGTGCGGCCGCGCTGGAGCCGCTTCCGGTGCCGCTGTCGGAAGGGGCGGGCGGGGAAAGCGCTTCCGGGGCGCTGCGGCACCGGCNTGGTGGCCTGGGCTCGGCGTGACTCTCTCCGGTGGTGCCGCCATGGCTGCGGACTCGGAGGTGCTGCACTTCCAGTTCGAGCAGCAGGGGGATGCCGTGCTGCAGAAGATGAACCTCCTGCGGCAGCAGAACCTCTTCTGCGACGTCTCCATTTACATCAACGACACCGAGTTCCAGGGGCACAAGGTGATCTTCGCCGCCTGCTCCACCTTCATGCGGGACCAGTTCCTGCTCAATCAGTCGAAGCAGGTGCGGATCACCATCCTGCAGAGCGCCGAGGTGGGCAGGAAGCTGCTGCTGTCGTGTTACACGGGCGCTCTGGAAGTCAAAAAGAAGGAGCTGCTGAAATACCTCACCGCCGCGAGTTACCTCCAGATGGTTCACATTGTGGAGAAGTGTACCGAAGCTTTGTCCAAATACTTGGAAATCGACGCTTCCATGGAGAACGGTGATCAGGCTGTGGAGAGGTGTCATTCCTCTGACGCTGAACTGCGGAATGGGGACGACGTTTTAGATAAAGATTGTGAAATAATCGAGATCTCTGAAGACGGCCCGGTGAACGCAGAACACCCTGTCAAACAGGAGAAGGGGGACATCTCGCGGCCCGCAGTGCAGAGCTTGATCTCGGAAAGAAAGGAGGCCAAAAGCCCAGAAATATCCACGGTTGAAATCGGATATAAGGATGATGAAATCTGTATCTTCAGAATGGATTCTATGAGCGCAGCGAATGTCGAAAACGATCACTTTCCTCAGCCTTGCACTTCCTCTAAAACAAACCTGTATTTTCCAGAAACCCAGCACTCCTTGATAAATTCTACAGTCGAAAGCAGAAACACAGAAATGTCAGGAAATCACTTCCAGGCTTTTGTCAGTGACAATCCAGAAGGAACTTCCAGTCTGATGAACGGGTTCCAGAGCCTGGACGACTCTGGCAGCTCCTGGCGGCACCAGTGTCCGAAGTGCCCGAGGGGATTTCTGCATCTTGAGAACTATCTCAGACATCTAAAAATGCACAAACTCTTCTTGTGTTTGCAGTGCGGCAAAACGTTTACGCAAAAAAAGAATCTCAACAGGCACATCCGGGGGCACATGGGCATCCGCCCCTTCCAGTGCATGGTGTGCTTGAAGACCTTCACTGCCAAAAGTACGCTTCAGGACCACCTGAACATACACAGCGGCGACAGGCCCTACAAGTGTCATTGTTGCGACATGGACTTCAAGCACAAGTCTGCTCTTAAAAAGCATTTAACTTCTGTTCATGGAAGGAGTAGCGGCGAAAAGCCGAACCTGAATGCTATTACAAAAGTTAAAATAGACTATGATTAACAGAGGGGTGGCTGTGAAGCCAGGCTCCACAGGCTCCTGCCTAGTCAAATTCTAGATGAAATTCTAGATACAGATCCCCACAGAACAGAGAGAAGCACAAATATGTGACTGGTGAGCAACGACGGGCCTTGCGAGCAGCAAACTTGCCTGCTGCGTTAAGGTTGCTATTGCTGTAAGTGCGAAAAAGGTGTTTACTAGTTGAAAGTAAACTGCAAAATACGGGGGACAATTTCATGTTTCTCTTCTGTTATCCTGGACGCATTTTGATTTTTCCCTCCCCCAAATCACGTTTTGCACTCCCCTGTTTCAAGGGCAGGCACTGCTGATTTTCAAATTGTTACTGATACTGCAATAAGCTGAAGCCTGGGCCATAATGTTCCTTATCTATAATGGCTAAGAAAAGGAGATGTTTCTATTTATTCAGCAAATCAGTCAGTCCCAACCAGTTCATGTGTCGTTTATGGTGAAATCATCTCCTTACTTGCCCAAATTTTGCTAGATGTTAAAACAGAAAGGCATGTTTTCATACTCAAGCCTGTGATATTTACGAAAGAACACACAACAAACAAAAAATAATCAAGGAAGGTTTCAAATTACCTGTTGCAAGTAGGGAATTGGTAGAAGAGAAGGAAACAAACAGTATTGCTTTGCAGTTCATTTTTAACTGAATAGTCTCATGAGAAGTACTTGTTTCCAGTTTTATGAATGAGTTCTGAATTTTTCTAAACTGCTGGGTTTTTTCTGTCATACCAATGTTTTGCACTTGTATTTGACTAATTCTGATTAAGTTAGTCCTGGTTTTGCCTTCATTTTTTACAAATCTTAGATACGTACACTAATGTGAAAAATTAAGCTGTGTGCTGTTACGTAATAGCAGTTTATAGCTGCAATAATTTTGAAAAACAGTCCTTTATATCTTATTGGGAACAGCTTAGACATAGAGGTCTTCTCATACGCTAATTCTGTGATACAGTAAAACAGTAACTCTGTGTGTTTGGATAGGTGTGTTTGTACTTTGTCAAAGGTCAGTTCAGTTTCATGAGAAGCATCAAAAGCCCTGTAATGCAGGATCTTTATCCTGCACTTTGTCTTTGACTGGTGTGTGTTTCTTCCACTTCATGTGTTATGAATAAAGAGCTTATTCAGTTATTATGAGATAATGGTACTTACATTAGATTCTCTCAAATTAGCAAAGCGCAGTAGTTTTTAATCTTGTCTGTATCATGACGGTACACTTTCCTTCAAGTTTCAGAAGTGCTGTTAGAAGTTCTTGCTCTGAGTCCAGAAGTCTGGCCCGTGTGCTCCATAACCTGCTGGTTTTAACATACAAGACAGTAGTTTTTAATGTCAGTTAACAGGTTTCGCTTTTCTTCCCTGTGTCTGTGAGTGCAGCAGCCGCTCCTTGGGGTTTTATTTATCAGCCATGTGAGGCATTAGGTCTGTATAACATCTGCTGTGCAGTTTCCTGCTGTTATCTGTGACAGGTGTGATCAGATCTTGCAGCGTTACTACTGTCTTCATCTCTCAGAAACTTCAGGTGAAGAGTTTTTAAAAACTTGTTTTGTGAGGGATTTTTTTAAGCTCTTCATCTGATATTATTAGCACTTAAACTACGTGTTAGTTAGATTGTAGCAGTATTTGCAGGTCCCAGTTCATAGGCCTTATTGTGGTAGGCAGCAACTATCTTCCTCAAAAACACACAGTCTGAATAGGCAAATAGTGCGTGCTGAAGCCGAGCACGCCACTCGTGCCGTATTCCTCCAAAAACTCACAAAGATGTCTGGCAGTTGACTTGTGAAGGACCACACTGTATTGGGTCACTGGAAAGGCATCCGTGCCACGCCTGCATCCCGGGGAGCCCCTCTGAATAATGACAGAAATGACACCCCCAGAGTAAGTTGCTAATGCAGCTGTGAATTAAACCCACCTTGTTTATCCAGTACTTTGTGAAGGGTTGGGCCTTATGCTTAATCTCTTTTAATTTCATATTAAAAGTTGATAATTTGCTTTATTTTAGTGATTTTTAACTATAGGAAAACTGCCGTGGCAGCTACCGTAGTTAAAAGGTTTGTGAGTCATTTATGGTGCAACTCTCTGACATTTTGAAAAAACAAACTGCATTTTATACAGCATTATCTTCTGTTTGCATTCATCAGTCTGTCACTGTTTACGGCCTTTTTGACCTTGTGATTAGTATTGTTTGCTTGTTTTTCAGAGAATACCATTCATTTTGGATTCTTATTTGCATAAAAATGAAGAGTCTGATTTTTCAAAAGCATGCTAATACCTACGCTTGCCCTTACTGTATTTACAGATGTTAACCTAGGTATACATACAGGTTTGTATGTAGCTTTTTATTTGTGTCTACAGACTTAGTTACTTGAACCCCTTCCTCCTTGGAAGAGGTCATAAAACAGGAAAAAGTTTACTTTCCTCCCCGCCTTCCTTTTTACATTGGGCTGCTATTAATGTAGTTCAGTAAATAAATGTATTGTGCATTTATGGGACGGATTTGGTTCAACTGTGCTTAAATTTGTTAATATGCATTTTTGGCAGGTGTATGATTATCATTGATAACACTTCAAAAGATCATTCCTTGCTTTTTGTTGAGCTGGTTTTTGCAGGTGTATGCATGGGTATGTCCCGGCCTGTGAAAGGGGAAACAGAGGCTGATCTTTTGAAGCACATCTTCTGCAGGAGCAGGACTGCGAGTGATTTTGTTTTGCTGTTGTACTGCATGTAAACGGGAGAGGCAGTCGTGTTGTGTGGTGGGCCGACAGCATGTTCTGTTCAGTGGCTAGCGTGTCTTGGTAAGCTTCGTGAACAAAAAATGATTTTATGCACATGTTCACATTGAAGGTGTTTCCTCTCCTCTGCCCATACGTGTAACCACTCGTCCTGTCATAACACAATAAACGAAATGCAAACGAGACGTTGTTTCAGAAATACATATGCTGCTTCTAATGACAGTAAAAGAAGTCTATGCGTACCTTAGTATTTAGCATTTTGGCTTGCTACGGTGAGTAAACAAGAGGTTGTGAACAGAATACAGTGTTCCAGTGGCAGTCACTTAGTGACGCATTGCGTCCTTCACCCGGGTCTGTCGGCAGCAGCTGCTGGCCTGATCAACGCCTTCTCCTCAGACACCGCAGCTTGACCTGCCTTGGCCTCCATTAAGAATCATAGAATCACTAAGGTTGGAAATGACCTCCGAGATCATCAAGTCCAACCAGCAACCTAACACCACCATGCCTACTAGACCATGTCCTGGAGTGCCACGTCTACACATTTTTCAATGTCTCCAGGGATGGCGATTCAACCACCTCTCTGGGCAGTCCGTTCCAATGCCTCACTACTCTTTCCGTGAAGAAGTTTTTCCTAATATCCAACCTAAACCTCCCCTGATGCAATTTGAGGCCATTTCCTCTCGTCCTGTTGCTTGTTACTTGGGAGAAGAGTCCGACACCCTCCTCACTACACCCTCCTTTCAGGGAGTTGCAGAGAGCCATCAGGTCTCCCCTCAGCCTCCTCTTCTCCAGGCTGAACAGTCCCAGTTCCTGCAGCCGCTCCTCATAAGACTTGTTTTCCAGTCCCTTCACCAGTTTCGTTGCCCTTCTCTGGACACGCTCCAGCCCCTCCATGTCCTTCTGGTGCTGAGGAGCCCAGAACTGACCCCAGCCCTCGAGGTGCGGCCTCCCCAGAGCCCAGTGCAGGGGGACGGTCACCGCCCGCTCCTGCTGGCCACGCCATTGCTTTGGTCTCTGTGCGTGACTGGAGAGATGAGGTGCTGCTCCGGGGGTTTTCTCTGGGGCGGCCTGTGGTAAAGCAGCAGCCCGGGTGCTCCGGTACCGCCCTGAGGTGGCCTGGCCGGGCCCGGGCGTCTCTGGGGCGGCTTCACCTCTCGAGGCTGCGGCGGGCAGCGCCGGGACGAGCGACGTGCGCCAGAGACGGCCTCCAATGCCCTCATTCTTCTGCGCGCTGGTAATAATAAAGTTATGAATTAAAACTGAGAAAGGAAAATAACCAAGCGACGTTAGCGGGGGAGACCGGGCGTCGAGGAGCCGCGGAGGCGCCACAGAGGCTGGGCGCGCCGCCAGGGGGCGCTGGCGCCGGCCGTTCCGCCACGGCGCCGGGCGCGTCTCGATGGTCGCTCTCGAGGCGGCTCCCACAATGCCCC
>VWZZ01008338.1:678331-700931 GCA_013399095.1 Psophia crepitans | reverse complement strand
AAAAAATCTGTATCTTTTCCCCACCCCAGGCCCATTCTGCAACGAGGGAATGCTTTCAGGGATTTGAAAATTTGAGGTTAGATGAGATAGTGTGAAAGATGGTTACTGTGATTCATGGCTTTACGCTTTCTGTGCCAATAAATGTCTTCCTCTTCCTACGCTAAAGGTGTATATAATCCTGTGAGAACTTTAATGCCATTTGTTGTGAATAGGTTTGACTTCAAATTATGCTAGTCTGCACTAATTCAGTTCATGAGCCTTTTTGGTACATTATTAAACTAACACAAAGTTGGGTTTCTTGAGTACTTCAACGTAAGGATTTGGTTTTATTCTGTAAAATATTGCAATGGTGGGGTTTTTTAATTAAAAATCATTCTAAATTAGCAGAAAGCATGTTTTAAATACTCTGTTATTCACTTGCAGCTGCCAAAACATAGTACAGTGAAATAATGGTCTGCTAGCCTGCTAAACAAGTGTCCAGCTTCCACAATGCCTGTGCAGGCAGCTCAGTGGACAGAATTTCTGTCCTGCCCAATCTGCTACAACGAGTTTGATGAGAATGTGCACAAACCCATCAGCTTAGGTTGCTCTCACACTGTCTGTAAGACCTGCCTGAACAAGCTTCATCGCAAGGCATGTCCTTTCGACCAGACTGCCATCAATACAGACATCGATGTGCTTCCTGTAAACTTTGCACTCCTCCAGTTAGTTGGAGCCCAGGTATGATTTCAGCAGCTCTTTGTTTTGCCACTTTGTGTTATTACCATTTACATGCCAGTTGCAATATGTGTGCTGATCTTTCTTCCCTCATTTTAGTCTAAAAAATGCTAAGACTTTAATTTTGTAATGTTTAGAAGTCCATACATACTCTAAAAGCAACTACACCATTTTCAGAACCATTCTTTTCTCATAAAATGAAAACCTGTCCTAGTTGTAAGCTGAGTTCTGGTTTAAAAAGGCTCTTGAACTGTGACTGGAGCAAAATACCTATTAGGAAATAGGCAATTATATGTCAGAATTGTCATTAGAAATACGAACCTGCAGATTGCACTCGTTCATGGTACTCTTGCAAGGAATCTTGTTTCTATATGTCACACGTTTGCAAGAAGCTAGCTGTTTAACCAAGTTTCAGAATTATGCGTGTTCAGTTTTTTGAAATACGCATGATGATGTCTTTTCAGTTGCGTTTTCAGACACTGGCTAATCAGGCCAGGAATGTTCCCTGTGCTGTCTCGTAGCAGTAGCAAAACAGCGATTATATAATCAGAACTGCGCTTTTTATGGAGACTAAATAAGTCTGTTCACCTTATGCTGATTCATACGCTTTTTCATATTACACTTGCTGTAACACCCGGGTGATGCAGTAAGATGATGCTTTTTACGGTGCTTTTTAATGTCTTATCACATGCCTTGGCACAGCTATTGGTAATAACATTACCTATGTCAAAGTGGTTTTGTTTCTCAGGTTCACGTGTTCCTTTTTTTTTTTTTTTTTTTTTTTCGAGGTTTGTGTCAGATCACTGCCTTGATCTTACAACAATCATTTTCCTGGTCTCCTAACTTCTTGAATTGTCTTTCGAGCACTTGAATGTGTTGTGACTAATGCTCTATTTTCATTGTCTGACCTTGTTACTCTACTATGAGTTTTTCTTCACCAAATTAAGTTAGTTCTTATCTTTGAAGATTTCAGCATGCCCAAATTATGCTTAAATTATTTTTTAACTTTGCATTTCATTTTTCTCATATTTTCTTGCCAGTTAATTTTTGTCTTCTAACTTCCCTTGTCTCTCTGTAGTAAATCGTGCCGATCTTGTACACTGATGATCCTCTCAAATCTTGTGTTCTTCATTCATCTTTTAAGTACCTTCTCATTAGACCTTGGCTATTGTTTTCTATCCTGCTTCTGTTCTTAATGGGTTGAGTACTAACAAAAATAATCTTTCATCACCCTGTTCCTCATCTTGAGTCCTTTTTGTTGTTCCTTATTACATTCTGCATACCTTGGGTGGGTCCTGTCTTTTACTTCTCTAAAAAGCAGCGTACATCTGCAGTGTTATGTAATTAATAGTAGTGATGTTGGTGCCATCGTAGGCATATCAGATAGGTCGGCCGGATATATATAATTTTTCTCCCCCCTTCCTCCCCCTTGCATTTTCTTAGGTACCTGATCATCAGACAGTAAAGTTGAGTAATGTAGGAGAGAACAAACATTATGAAGTAGCAAAGAAATGTGTTGAGGATTTGGCACTCTACTTAAAGCCGTTAAGTGGAGGAAAAGGTGAGTCTCTGCTGAACAGTGGAATGTTGATGTAGCTTGCTTTTAACAGCGTTGTGTTTTCAGCACTGATTTTAGGCATCAATGGGATAATCGTCTCTTTTTTAAATAAATTTTCCCTTATGTCTTTAAAAGCTTAGTCACACCTGTGACACTTTCTTGATTTTAAGTTTACAAAATATTCTTTTTCATTTAATATTTCATTGGGACTAACTTGGTACTAAAGCTGAACTTTCCGCAGAGGATGGGTCTGATGTCAGTGTAAGAATTTAATTAAAATTCTTTTTGATAATGAATTACACAGAGTTGCCAAAGAGAAGGGAAGATGCCTGTGACTAGTATCCATGTACTAGAAAGACATATTCTATTACACACTTTTGTTTGTCTTTAGGATAAATTTATCTGATTAGAAACAATAGTTTGCCTTTTCTCCCTTTCTTTAAAGGTGTTGCAAGCTTAAATCAGAGTGCACTGAGCCGTCCAATGCAAAGGAAGCTTGTGACGCTGGTGAACTGTCAGCTGGTGGAGGAAGAGGGTCGGGTTAGAGCTATGAGGGCAGCTCGATCACTGGGAGAGAGAACCGTTACTGAATTGATCTTGCAGCACCAAAATCCTCAGCAGCTTTCTGCCAATCTTTGGGCTGCTGTCAGGGCACGAGGATGCCAGTTTCTAGGACCAGGTAAAGTATCTGTAGAATCTGCAATGGAGTGTATTTAGCTATACCTTTTCTTAACGCAAAAAACATTCTTTGGAAATTTCTTCTGTTCGGTTGAACATGTAATCACTTCTGGTTTTCAGCTCTTTTCCAAGGAGAAAGGGGGGGGAAGACCACAAGTCAGTATAATCTGCTATTTTAAAGTTTGTGGTTGGTTGGTTTTTTTCCCTTATTAACTGTTCTTTGAAATCCTGAGGAAGTATTTAATAAACCCTGGCAAAAAGAATAAATGTGCATGCTTTCCACATGGTTTGTAATGCAGTGTAACTGTAACACAGGCTGGTCGTACTGCTGCCTCTGAGAATTGGACAGGAAACTGCAAATCCTCTCTTGCTTTAGCTGTAAATACAATCAGCCTAACTTTAGTTGCGGCATACTTTAATTTTAAATTTTTTCATGATCCTGTTTATATCCTTGATAAAAACAGCAAATCGTTAGTTAAGAATGTTGCTAAAGCAAGCACAGAAATGAGAAGGAAATTATGTTTAAACTGAAAGTAGTCCTCCCTTCATTCCAATAACTGATGGATTATTTTTTTTTGGAACATTGCTGTACTGTTCCCATATTTATTTTATATAGTTTTGTGGTGTAGCATTGATGAGATGTCCAAAATAACAAAGGCTGCAAGACTACAAGTGAAGAACAGTCTAAAAACTACACTGCTGATTTGAACATTAGTCTTAGCTCTTTAAGTTTGCTCTGCTTAGAGTGCTTCTAAATAGTTGTTCTAAGCCAGCAAATTTCTTAATGTTTAGGGTTTTCTTATGATCAGTGAAATAAAAAGTAATAAGGAAATGCGTTCAAGATGATTCAGATGCTCCTACTTATGGCGTTAATATATGATAGCCTTGCTGGTTTTTGGCAAGATATTTCACTTCCTGTCTTTTACTTTTGTGTGCTCAAGCTATGCAAGAGGAGGCACTGAAACTTGTATTACTGGCACTGGAAGATGGCTCTGCACTCTCGAGAAAAGTTCTGGTACTTTTTGTTGTACAAAGGCTGGAACCAAGATTTCCTCAGGCCTCTAAAACAAGCATTGGTCATGTTGTGCAGCTACTGTATAGAGCATCATGTTTTAAGGTAAAATACAAAATATTTGAAGTTTATTACTCTGAACTAGTGCAGCTCCGGAGAACCTAACCTGGGGTTAGTGTCTTTCACCTGTAAAATGTTATATAAATTCAGTTTCCACCCAGTTAAATAGTGTAGAATCCAAGATTTTATCTAGAACCGTCATGAAGTAGTTTTTTGATGTTTAAAGTTCCCTGCAAAAGGAACACGTGGTCGCATGCGGAATTAACCTGGGATAGATTCCAAAATTATTGCCCTCATTAGTAACTGCTGCCCCTTGTCTGGAAATTATTTGCCCTGAAAGAGGCATGAAACCTGACTGTCAGCACTCCTAGCCTGCTTCAGGAAGAACTGAAGTCTTTTAATATGATCCCTTTTGACTTTTTATTTAGATCCGTAAGAGTTGGCAATGGCCAGACATGCCAGAGTGGCCTGGGTGCTCTCAAAGCTCAGAGCCCAATCCCAGCATTCTAAAGAAAACATTAGGGATACTGTAGTCCTGAGAACTTCCCTAGGTCCAACACCAGGCGTGAGAGGGACATCCTACTTGGAAAGTGTGCTCAGCCTGGGCTCCGACGTTGTGTTCCAACACGTTTGTCACACTCTCTCCTTTTTCTTTTGTCTGTATCTAGCTACCCTGCACTGAAGAGCCCCTTTATTTTTGTTATATAGGGGTAGGTTGTTTAAACTGAATGTTCCCAGCTCTGGAGGAGAGTGAAAAGTTAATCCCGTGGGTCTTTTTTTCTTTTTGAATCACAGTTAAAAATATGATTATCACAACATCACTAAACATAAATAGTAGACCTGTTGCTCTCCTTTATGACAAATATCTTATGTAAACTAAGAATTTCACTTAACGTTTATAGTAGGCTTTCAGTTAAATATTCTGTTCTTTAAATGTCAGTAATTTAATTTTTTTCCCTTTGTATTATTTAAGTAACTTCTAGACATTTTCCTGTTTTTTTCAAGTCATCCTTTAATATTGGGTACCAAAAGCTGCTAGTAGAACTACTAAATATCTAACTGTATCTTCTGTGACTTAAGCAAATCTGATTAATTTCCTAGCTGAAAGTAGTGAAGTTAGTACAGTTTTGCACCTGTGATCCTGTAAAAACATGAGGAGCTGTCTGTTCTGCCTGTGCACTGCTAGCTAAGTGGATGAATACATGGAAAAAAATGAAGTATATGCTTAATATACAAAAGCAATACTTTTGTGATTTGTGCTGTGTAACTTTTTCTGATAGACTTGGAGATACTATTGGTAAAGGAATATGTATTACTATTTATTAGGTCACTAAAAGGGATGAAGATTCTTCTCTGATGCAGCTTAAAGAAGAGTTTCGGAGTTACGAGGCTTTGCGGAGAGAACATGATGCCCAAATTGTTCACATTGCCATGGAAGCAGGACTTCGAATATCACCAGAACAGTGGTCTTCCCTTCTTTACGGCGACTTGGCACATAAATCACACATGCAATCCATTATTGACAAGGTTCGTCAGTGGGATGATTTTAGTATCTCTACAGGATTAGATTTGACTATTAAATGCTATAATAAAAGTCTAAGAACCACCTGAGTTAACTTTTTGTCTTTAGTCATGTCAAATATTAATTAAAACTAGAATGAAGGTGGTTTTCTGCTGTAGTGTATTCTTCCTATGAAGACGTTTTGTTTTCCGGTAGTTTGCCGCATTCCCTTTTTTGTGTCTTATGATGAAGCTTCATAGGGCAGATTCTGAGCTGAGAAATGTCATTTCTCTCCACTGATACTCTCTATATGCCATCTGAAGACACTATATACAGCATTTAGGAACCAGTTTAATGCAAATGTCTTTAAGATTAGTAGCTCACAGTTGGAAGATGCAGCATACTAATGCTTGCTTTGTTTTCAGCTCCAATCTCCAGAATCTTTTGCAAAGAGTGTACAAGAATTGACAATTGTCTTGCAGCGCACGGGGGATCCTGCAAACTTAAACAGGTTGAGGCCTCATCTAGAGCTCCTGGCAAATATAGATCCAAATCCAGGTATGCAAATCAACTTCTAAAACATTTCTTGATGTTTTTTTGTATCTGGCAAAATAAATTATTAAGATGATAATCTCCATTCCTGGTTTCAAAATTGCTATTAATTAATATATCAGAAACTCTTCTTCAGGGCTCTCTGAGTTCTGTCTTAGTACTTGGTGTTTTGAAGAACTAGAAGAGTTGCCTCTTATTTATGATACAGGAATTATTGACAGAATGACGAGCCTGCCTTTAATAATTCTAGACGCAGCATCACCAACATGGGAGCAGCTGGAAAATGCAATGGTCGCTGTGAAGACTGTGGTACATGGGCTGGTGGATTTCATTCAGAATTACAGCAGAAAAGGCCATGAAACTCCACAGGTAATTATATTCAATCGTTGCAATATATATCTTAATGTACGTTTACTGAAAGATGCGACTTTGATAAAATTACTATTGATGTGAAATATTTATGGCCTTTTCTGTGGAATTACTGATGATACAGTGTACTGCGTTCAGGTTTTGAGAACTTAACATTTCTGAATACAGAACGCGGCAGAGCTTGCTGCAGAGAGATTTGTACAATAAGGTAGTACTTACCCCATCAACAAGAAATTTCCTATAGCTTTCTGATTAAAGATGCAAAATGTGAAAGCATATCGTGGATGTGTTTGTGCGTTTTAAACCTGGTTTTATGTAAATGTCTATTAGATTGTAAGTGAAACGTCTTGCATTTGTGTCTTTTTTAAAGCCACAACCAAACAGCAAATATAAAACAAGTATGTGCCGAGACCTTCGACAGCAGGGGGGATGTCCAAGAGGAACAAACTGTACATTTGCTCATTCTCAGGAAGAGCTTGAAAAGTGAGTGTGGGAGACTTTTTTTCCCTTTTTTTAATATTTTTTTTTCCAATTTAGATCCAAGTAGTCCCCAAAGAATTTTGAAAACCACTTCTTCTGTATTCTTTTGGAAGGATTTGTGAATGTTCTAAAAGAAGTGGTGGTGATCTTTGGTTACAAGCAAGATGTTCTATTTATGGATTGCCGAAAATAAGCACCGGTTTCAAGTCCTGTCATTTTTGGATATCATGTTCCTCTGTAGTAGTGTGGTGGTGTTGGGTTGGCAGTTGGACTCGATCTTTGAGGACTTTTCC
Organism: Psophia crepitans; assembly: GCA_013399095.1. NCBI lineage: Eukaryota > Metazoa > Chordata > Aves > Gruiformes > Psophiidae > Psophia > Psophia crepitans. The sequence goes on along the minus strand of VWZZ01008338.1, from coordinate 693,711 downwards.
AACCTTACAGATTCTATGATTCTGAATCCCTTCCTTTTACTAATTTTACAAATATCTTGAACTGCACGATAAGCACTTTGAATTGTCTCTTTGTGTGTTTGTACGTGTGTGTGTTTGTAGATACCGCCTGAGGAACAAGAAAATCAGTGCAACAGTGAGAACGTTCCCCCTTCTAAATAAAGTTGGCGTAAATAGCACCGTATCAACCACAACAGGAAACGTAATTTCTGTCATAGGAAGCCCTGAAGCAACAGGGAAGATGGTGCCAAGTACTAATGGAATAGCTAATCTAGAAAGTGGTGTTCCCCAATTGATCCCTCGCTGTGCAGACACCTCGTTGAGAACTTTGGAGAACACCAAGAAGGGAGGGAAGACTGGAGCCAATGGCCAGAATGTTTCTGGATCCCCTACAGAATCACTACCTGAAAAGTAGGTAACTTTTTCCTAAAGATAACCAAGCATAATGTTTTGATTTAGATTATCATTGCGTGTGTGGATGGTGAATCATAGATGCTGATTTCTGGTCCTGGCTTGCAGTTGTTGCTGGTGCTCACTGGCTGCAGAGCTGTGTAAGATCTTTTACTACAGTGCAGATACTGTTACACAAAAGTCTGTGGATTTGAGATTTGAGCCAGCATGGGTTGGTTTAGCTGTTGAATATTCCCATGCGATATAGATAAAATGGTAAATCTCTCTCTATCTTTTATTCTGTTGTTCTCAGCCTGGTACGTTACTTCTGAATTATTACATAAAAATAAAACAAAAATCTTGCACTCAAATTTTGCATTTCCTGAAACCAAGAAGAGTGCACATAGTGTGCAGTACCTTAATAATCCTGGAAACCCTCTAGTTGGGGATTTTTTTCCTTACAACTTTAACTACTTCTCCAGGAAGCACTGAGCCTCTAACCAACTTTTCAAATCCTTTGCCTTTACCAGAATACACTTACAAGTGATATGTAAGCTTCTGGGTACATACCAAAACACTTTCAAGTTCTCATTAAGAGAGAGTCTGAGATGTAATAGTAGTATCAGTTTGGGGTATGAAGAGGAAATGACATGGTCCCAACTTCCACATTACATGGGAGTGTACGTGAAGAGAAGCTTAACTGAAATCAGTAAAAATCTGCTTAACTATTTTTTGGTAATCCTTTTCAGTAAAATTGGTTCTCCACCCAAGACTCCTGTAAGCCAGGCAGCAGCTACCTCAGCTGGTCCTCCTAATATTGGAACAGAAGTTAATTCTGTGCCTCCAAAATCCAGCCCGTTTGTTCCCAGAGTACCTGTCTACCCTCCACATTCTGATAATGTTCAATATTTCCAAGATCCCAGGACTCAGCTGTCATATGAAGTTCCACAGTACCCACAGACAGGTGAGTGAGATGAGCATCGAATCAAAAAAAGCTCTGAACTTTTCTCTAGGTAAGCCTGAATGCTGAGAAATGACTTTTATCTCAGTTTTGTGGGTTTTCTTTTTTTAGTATCAGCTGAATCTTCACTTAATGGAATACTAACCTGGTCCATTGCTGAGTATAGGAGGGACCTGTAGTTTCCTCCCAGTGTTGGCGGCTGTTGTCTTTGTGTGCTGTATGTTACGCAACTTGTACTCAGCATCCAGAAGAACTTGAACCTCGAGGTCTTTCATGTACTTTTTCCTTTGTTAGTGTTTAATTGCATTTATTTAGCCTTGCTCACCTCATGCCCTATCCGTGAGGGTGTCCATAGATGGGTTTCAGAGCCAGAAGCATAGAATGCTTCTACTGTGAGACTTGGCATTTTTGGGCTTGCTCAAATGTTTTTGAAAGGTTTCAGTGATCTTTCTAGGTCGCGGTGTGCATATTTATATTCAAGCACACAATTAGGTGTTCTAACATCAGATCATTCACAGGGTCTCAAAACAAAAGGTAGAGATGTTCAGACAATCCTCCCCAAAGAAATAAGAATAAGCCAAGTGTGAAATGGTTATTTATGGACCTTTGGAATTGTGGTTTTTTTTAGCAATATAGCTTTTTATTTTAGAGAACTATTTTAACTTCCTATATAAAGAAGTGCTTAAGATGCTGTCTCTTCAGTTACATAGCTATATTATAGTACATAGGAGCAATGACAGAGAAACTCCATTTTTTAAATTGGGTCACAGTTTATAGGGTCAGCAGTATATCTGCAAATGTGGTTGTCATACATGAAATTATATTCCACAGAAATATGATTGTGGCAGTAACAGGTTTGTGAAGTGTGACTCTTCATTCTCTAAAGGTACTTATCAGCACTATTTACAGTTTTAGAAGGTGTAAAATTCTGGGTCATTTGTGGTTGCATTAAACATGCCTTTTTCCGATTTTTAAGGGTATTATCCACCACCTCCAACAGTACCAGCTGGTGTGGCTCCTTGTGTTCCTCGCTTTGTGAGGTCCAATAACGTTCCAGAATCCTCCCTCCCACCTGCTTCCGTGCCATATGCCGATCATTACAGTACATTTCCCCCTCGAGATCGACTGAATTCTCCTTACCAACCTCCTCCTCCGCAGCCGTATGGACCAGTTCCTCCTGTCCCTTCTGGAATGTATGCTCCAGTTTATGACAGCAGGCGCATCTGGCGCCCACAGATGTACCCACGAGATGATATTATTAGGAGCAATTCTTTACCTCCCATGGATGTGATGCACTCATCTGTCTATCAGACATCATTACGTGAGAGATACAACTCTTTGGATGGGTATTACTCTGTAGCTTGTCAACCTCCAAATGAACAGAGGACTGTGCCTTTACCAAGGGTAAGTGAGAGCCAGAAAGGGAAGGAGGTAGTCTTGGTTCTGAAGGCCATTACTGAAAAGTTAGTAAATAATTAGCATAGACCTCTTCTGTTTGTTTGGGGTCACAGTGATCAAGACGTGACCTGGATAAAGTTCTTACTTTGTTTTTAACCTTAATAAAATGGGCTTGTAAAATGCTCCACTCTAATCTGGATTAGAGCCAGAGCCCCTCTGCCTCTCTAATTCCCATGCACGTTGCTTGAATTAATTATGCATTTTAGATTTGAATGTACATGGGCCAGGTTCTCCTCCAAATCCTTGTGAAATTTGTCCAGTGATATTAATGGAAGGTTACAGACACGAGGAGATTTGAGGGTCCAGCTGTGTCCCATGCAAGTATTTGCCTTCTGATTAGAGTATGACAGAATATACTGTCCTGTGTTTATTATTGCTAGGAGCCTTGTGGTCATTTGAAGACTGGTTATGATGAGCAATTAAGACGGAAGCCAGAGCAATGGGCGCAGTACCACACGCAGAAAACTCCCCTGGTATCGTCAACCCTTCCTATGGCAACACCATCCCCAACGCCACCTTCTCCTCTCTTCAGCGTCGATTTCAGCACAGAGGTGGGAAGCCGAAGAACTTCCTTATTTTCCCTTCCTGTTTCCTTAAGGTGCCATTTAGTAAGTCTAGTAAAGGTTTTCTACCTGCCATCTATCATTCATAAAATTAATCTTCTAGCAAAAGGAAAGTAATATAATGAATGCACTCAATTTGATGTTAAGGTGATGCTAAACTTGATGGCTGAAAAAAGATTAAGTAGTGAAGTGATTTGATTTACCCTCACTAAAGAAAATGTAATCTTATTGAGCTAACTTTGTGAACCTCCAGGTTTTTGTGTAGGGAACAGCAATTGTTTTCCATTAAGAAGGACTTTCTCTTTTATGCTCCAAATGGCATTATGGCATGATGAGTAGACTGAATCAAGCTGTAAGTGGTTGTCAAGTCCCAGAGAATATGTATCCCTTTAAAGTGGCAAAAGGCATTGTTAGAACATTGTGTACTTACGTGATAAATTCTGTTAACAAGAATGGAAACTCAACAAACAGTGAGAGTGTGCTTTTGAAGGAAAAAAATCTTGTTAGATTTATTTTCTGTACGTGTAATTTAAATGCACCCAGAAACTAGTTTGAAGACCCGCTGTGCCAAGCACTCTTAGCTGTGGTTTGCACTTACTGGGTGCGTTCAAGGTAGATAAGGATTTACTCCTTTTCATCCAAGTTGAAGGGTTCCAAATCATACTTCTATCTGCCACTGGCTTACACATAAAAGGAAAATGCATGGTTTCCTCTCAATTTAATTACTGTAGGTGTTTACCTGAAGAAGCCTGCCACTAACTTAGTGACACTAATTTTAGTCTCCCATCGTGGCAGACCGGGCAGTTATTTGCACTGGCAAAGCTTGCCCTTTGACAGCTGTCAGCTGCACTGGTTTAAAATTTGACTGAACGGTTTATGTTGTACCTGAGTCAAGTCTTGAATACAGCTAGAACTCCTTGGTTGTCTTTTGAGATAACTTAGTTCAATAGCAGTAAACGTCTCTTCTTATTTTAAGACTGATTTCCCTGTTTTTATTATTTACTGCTCATTTATTCCCTCCTCCATAGTTCTCGGAGAGTGTCAGTGATTTGAGTGGAACTAAATTTGAGGAAGACCATCTCTCTCACTATTCACCGTGGTCTTGTGGCACTATTGGCTCTTGTATAAATGCTATCGACTCAGAGCCCAAGGATGTGATTGCCAATTCAAATGCCGTGTTAATGGTAGGGGTTTTCTGCATGTTATCTCATTAGTGTAACGATACTTGCATGCTGAAGTGTATTCTGTTTGTGTTAAACAAGCCTTGTTTAAAAGCTGATATCTTCTATTCTTAGTATTTTTAGGTAGTTCTGTCTATGCAATGACGTTTGGAAAATCATTTCCCAGTTTTGTAAATAACAACGTGTTTACTTCAGAGACAGAATGTAGTGCCCCGAATAAAATTATCAGATGTCTGAAGCGACTGTTTTAATAACAGATCTCTAAATCAAACTTGTAGCCGAAATACTGTGTAGATGGTCTGTAAACTGATAAGAATTCATTAACTTTCAATGTGTTCTCTGATTATTAGCGAGATAAAAATTTTTGACTTCTTAATTTTGTTTGTCTCTCTTCAGAGTCCTTTTATTTCAATGTGTATGTGTACACATCCTTACAATTCCTGAGGCATCTAAAAGAGTCTCAGAACACACTGCACTGGCACGCTTGACTAGTTAATACAGGATCACGGTGGCCAGTTCAGAGCAGGTGTTTCCATTGCAGAAACACATTTCCTATTTGGCTTAAGTGCAGTAGTCCATCCTGTAGGAATGAATCGCTGCCTTTTTCAGGATTCGAAGATCTGTTAACACTGCCATTGTTTCAGAAGAATCTTTACTTTAAAGTTAATTCCAAGAGCAATATACACTCACAGAGAAAAGTTGAAATACTGTGGACCCAGGATAAACAGCATGAGCTTAGCCTTGGCTGCTTTGCACTCCCAGAGAATCCGTGTAAACTGTTTTCCTAGGCAGCACCTCGTACTTGGTTGGAAGGCGCATTCTCCTGTAATAAACAGTTTAATGCCAACAAATCTGTGAAAGTGAAGTACAACTTTTTTTTTTTATCGTCCATGTTTCCTTAGAGAAGAAAAACTTAATTGAAAGACTTTAGGGATCAAAAAATACGTAGTATGAATCATGGAATACAGCTTACTTCTGGAGGGGTAAAAGCTCCTGCTTTTTGGCAACTTCCTGCTACGTGGTATAGCAGGTTACCTTTATGAAACAAGTGTAGCCGCATCTCATCACGACCCTTCTTTGATACTACCTCCTCCACATATAGGAAAGGGTACTAAAAGACCTTAAAGCATACTTGAGCTTTTTCTGCCTGGAAATACAAGCTTGGAAAACCAAAATTATTTCTTCTGGCACTAGCAATAACTCTGAGATTGCCATTAAAGGGCAATAGTTAAATCATTGCAGCCCATCTTGGCTCTCTAGTTGAGCAGATTTTCAGCATTGTATTCAGCAACAATGATCAGAAAGTTATTGGCCAACTGAACAACCTCAAATGAGTCCGTGTATCTTGTTCTGTCCCTTAAATGTGTAGGATTTGGACAGCGGGGATGTTAAAAGGAGAGTGCATTTATTTGAAACTCAGAGAAGGGCAAAGGAAGAAGATCCTATAATCCCATTTAGCGATGGACCGATCATCTCCAAGTGGGGTGCAATCTCCAGGTCATCCCGCACGGGTTATCACACGACAGATCCTATTCAGGCCACTGCTTCCCAAGGAAGTGCTACTAAGCCCATCAGCGTATCAGGTACAAGTCCAGGCTTTGTATGACACTATGGCATATACATCATGAGCATTTCATCCCGCTCATGCTTACTACAGCAGTGAAGATGCAAAGAGCTCAAACACCTGCATATCCCACTTTAAGAACAGAGAAGATAGTGACTGGTACCTTAATTTGTTACAGATTATGTCCCTTATGTCAATGCTGTTGACTCAAGATGGAGTGCCTATGGCTCAGATTCTACTTCATCAGCACGTTACACCGAACGGTATGGACTTTCTTCTGTGTTCTGTTAAAAGCATTTTCTATAGCTTGCTGTTCTTCAGAATCCTGAAAGGAGGGTGTGTGAAATATGCAACTATTAATAGATGCTCTTAATTTTACAGGCAAAGATTTTACTTTTTTTTCTCTCCAGCATAAAGCCTTGGAAAAACTAGGTTAAAACTTGTGTAGTCTTTAACACTTGATGCAGCTAATACTACCTGATTACTAGCAATGTATCCCTTGAGAGACCCAATTGACGAATTGGAGTCAGGTGCTGCCAAGCTGTTGTGTCAGAATCTGTGATCTTGAGTTTTCTTGCCACATCTTACCCATATGTAAAATGTTTGCTTCGTAAAATACCTTAGGGTATTGTGAGCCCCAATGAAGATGAAGAGCGTGTTATCTTAGTCAATAGTTTCTGTCCAAAAATCTAACATTGATAGACTAATGAAGTGTATGGGGCCTTTGATTTATAGAACTTGTTTCTAATTCCTAGTTTTGCCTTCTTTTTCTTAAAGGGACAGATTCGTAGTAACAGATTTGTCTGGTCACAGAAAGCATTCCAGCACTGGAGATCTATTGAGTATTGAATTACAGCAGGTAAGATCAGATACTACACAATATGGGGTTTTTAATTAAAAAAGTGATTTAGTAAAATGATTTAAATTGTCTTAGTGTAGCCTGCAGAAAATAGCACAATTGACCAAATGATCGATAAGGTTTAACTAGACAGTAGTACCGCAACACTTAGTATCATGCATTAGGACTGCTAATGTGAGCTGTTCTGTTGACATCAGTAAGGCCAGTTTTGGGAGAAAGCAGTGGGCCTGATACCTGTCAGCAGATGCAGAACAAAATAAATGCTGTACATTAAAGGAATACTTAGTTCTTTTGCTAGACAGATAACTGTTCTTTTTGTAGGCTGGCTTGTTTTGCCATTTGACAATATGTGGTTTAAGCGCAGTTGTTGGTAACTGATATGTTTCTTTCCATAGGCCAAAAGTAACTCATTGTTACTTCAGAGAGAGGCGAATGCGCTAGCCATGCAACAGAAGTGGAATTCTCTAGATGAAGGCAGCCGTCTTACCTTAAATCTTTTAAGCAAGGAAATTGATTTGAGGAATGGTGAGGTAAAGAAAGGGGTAATTGGGATGAAACAAATCTTTGAGGGTTTCTTGTATATACCTAAGTGAATGCATTTCAACTAAGACCTAAAACTCTGAGTTTTAACATTCCCAAATATTTATAACATGTTTCGTGCAAGTTAAGTCACTCATGTTGCACCTAGTTATTTCCCTAGGCTGAAGTAGGTGTGCCTGCTATGCTGCTGCTCCAGTCATTTATTTACAAAATGGGAAGAATGTGACAATCCATTTTCGTGCAATCATTGCTTTTTGTTCTACTTGTACATGTTACAAATCTAAACGTTCTGCCAACAGACTACAGAAATTTCTACTTCAGCATTCATTTTAGCTCTCTGTTTTGGTACTTTAATCTGATTAGATTTAGCTTTGTATCCTATGCTGCCTGTGCCCAAAGTTCTATTTGTGTTTGACCAGCTCTTTTGCATTGTAGAAATGTTGTGTCCCAGAATTGCATCTTCTGTTTTCACTTTACTCAAGTGTTGTGTGATGCAGGTGAAAAGCCAACTTGATATGTACAGAACATTAATTCTTTTTTTAGACTGATTATACTGAAGACTGTGCAGACACAAAGCCAGATCGAGACATTGAATTGGAGCTGTCAGCCCTTGATACGGATGAACCTGATGGGCAAGGCGAACAAATAGAAGTAAGTACGAAATCTGTGTGTCTAAAGAGGTCACTAGATCCTCTCACTAGTTATTTTAAAACTTCTAAAACTTCTTTGTGAATTTGTATATCATGTTGATTAGCAAAGCCTTTGGGATTTAGCCTTTGTAGTGGTATAAAACATTTGCCTTATATTAACACTAGGGGTCTCATACTTCTCATTCAGATACCTGGCCGTTAGTGTTGCCTATGTGAAAAACAGCTCACAATGTTCTTCGTCATAGCTTTCAGTCTGTTCCATCTCCCTTCCCCTCCAGTGTTGAAACAATAGTTGAGAATGTTTTACTTAAAGTTTAAGTTAAATGATCACACTTAAATATAAACTTTGTGCTCACCTGATTCTAATAGTAAAGTCATTTGAATGACTGTAATCAAGCGTAGTTTTCACCACTACTTCATTGTTTGTAATTCTGTGCACCTGGCCTGGTTTCTTCTATGCTATTTCCTCCTTTGCTGTGCAGTCATAAAACATTCTAGTGTTCCCTTCAAGCATGAGGATCAATTGTCCCTTTTAAAGCACCGTACAGTTAAAAGACAGTTATGTTCTTACCTGGAACATATTCCATAATGCATTCCAATACTGGCTTGCAGTACAGCCTGCGGCTTTTGTTTTCTCTGCCTGTGGTACATGAAGCAGTACTGCAGTATGAATCGCCATTACATGGATGGAAGGACCTTTAGCCTTTCCTCTGCCTCTAATTATTGAAAGAGCTCTCGCTGTCTTTTTTGCTTCCTCCGTATCTTACCTGATAAACTTTTTTTTTAAGTAATTGATGTTTATACTATTGTTATTCACTGGTAAATTTGAGTAATTGTTTTTTCCTTTTTAATGGTAGTAAAATGTGGTAGGTGTTCCGATAGTAAGAACTAATAACGAGTCTTATGATGACACTGCCATTTGCATCAGCTTTACGTAGTGGAACTTAGGACAATTTAAAGCTGGTAGCGACAGTATTGATGGGCATTTCTCCTTCTCTCCTGTAGGAGATTCTGGATATACAGCTAGGTATCAGTTCTCAAGATGATCAGCTGCTCAATGGAACAACTGTAGAAAACGGGCATCCACTAAAGCAGCACCAGAAAGAATCTATGGAACAGAAGAGACAAAGTTTAGGTGAAGACCTTGTGATTCTGTGAGTGTTAGACAAAACAGCAGTGTCTACCAGTATTAGACAAACAGCAGCATCAGAGTAGTTGAAGCATGATTGATTAAGGACGAACCACGTACCTACTCAGACTTGGATTAGACGTCTGCATTGTGTATACATGAAGTGAGAAGAACCTGTTAAGAAATAGAATTAGGTCACAAATACGACAGTCACAGAATGGTACCGTTGTTCGTATGCATTGTTGTAATCGTATACACCGAAACGCGTCACAGCTGTTAAAAATACCTTTCACGTTCAGTAAGCAAAAAATGCAAAAGTATTTTTATAATTAACAGAAATTAAGAAAAACTTCAGAAGGTTAAATGTCATACTGTTTGCACAAATCTCCGTAGAGAGGTAGTTTTTAAAATACACTATTTTAGGTTTATATGTTCTGTAGTCTTTAACATGTAATGCAGCCTTTGAAAATGAGGCAGACTGCATTTAACATCTTGAGCGTACCGTTCCGTAGTAAGATGTTTAGCCTGTTGCTAAAAACGAGTTTATGTCAGTATTTATTTAATGCACACAATTCAGTTCCGGATACTTGTGCATGTACTTGTTTAATATTTGTGTAACTTATTTTTCTCCTCAGGGAGGAGCAGAAAACAATCCTGCCCGTAACTTCTTGCTTCAGTCAGCCGATCACAACATCTGTTAGCAATGCAAGCTGCCTGCCCATCAGCACATCAGTCAGTGTTGGCAGCCTCATTTTGAAAACTGCTCACATTATGTCTGAGGATAAAAATGACTTTTTAAAGCCTGTTGCAAATGGCAGGATGGTTAACAGCTGAAAGGCATTCATCTTTCCAGCTTGTGACCACACCATGGAAGCATTTACACTAGCTTTTTATATATATAATATATATTATATAATGTATATTTTTTTTAAAAAAAATAATATTGGGGTCATGCATTTCCTGTGGACTCTTTGATACTTCAAGCCCCTCTCGCATTAGCATTCTGAAGAAAAAAAAAAACTTACTTTACTAGAGTAAGGCGTTCACTTTCCACCAATGAATGGAATTTGGACATTGTTTTACTTAAGCTTAAAGCAGCTTTTTATGAGTTTGTAGCAATCCGGTGCGGTATCTGAGCCATTCTTGTTTAAAATGGCTTCTGTAGAAAACTAACAACTCAGTTATTTAAACTAGCAGGATCCTACGATGATACATCTAGTGAAAGGAAGACTAACTTATTTGTCTCTATTTTGTTTCATGAGAGAGGAACTTGTGTCTTGTTGCAGCTGCTTTTTCTTTAGTTGTGGAACTTTGCATGGAGTATTGTTTCCTGTTTGAAGACGGAGAGGTGGAGATTTGGACTTGAGACTTTTACAGGGTTAACACACCATTAGCTTTGCACTGCTACATTATTTGCAGGTCTGTGGTGCAGCGCTTTGCTGCAGCTTTTTGTTTCCATTTCCCCCCTCCCAATTTCTGCTTTAGTAATGTAGATACACATACACAGGCTACTTGTCCAAGTAAAGTTATTGGAAGTAAACCAAGTGCCTAAGTCCTCCAGCTAATGTACTAGGTATTAATTTCCCCAAGTTATATGCGAAACGACTTGCAACCATTTTGAGAGGTTATGCACTAATGTAACAGCGATTTTGGTTGTTCTTTGTTTTTTTTCTTTTTTATTAATAGTTCTCAACTTGGAGATTATAGAATCCAGATGACTTGGCAAAAAGTATCAGGTGCTCTTGGCTTTCCTTTGAAAACCCTGTATGTAGTGTTTGCACTGACTAACAAGATGGTATTGCTGGGTTTTGTACTGTTTTGTTTTTAATTTAAACTAAATATTGGGAATTTAAGGCAGTTGTATTACCTTTGTTAAATGTTGTTAATCATAATTTTGTATTCAGGTTTAATTTTTGCTTGTTCAGTGGCAACTTATTTTCGAAGACCTTGAAAATACAATAATACAGCATTATCTGACCTTCAGAGTACTGAAAAGTGTATGAATTTATGCCCTGTTAAGATGTGACTGAGAATCGTATTAGACATGTCAACTGAAAATTGGTTTTCATAAACACACATGAACTAGAGCCCTGGGCATATTTTTTTGAGAAGCTTAAATATCCACTTTTTTTTATTGTTAAGAAAGCAGGACTCTCCCTCCTGATGATTACTGTCTTCTTGTTTGTCCTCTTACTTTTCTTTGTGACAAGTTTTACATTTTTTTTTTTATGTTTTTATTAACTTCTGTGAAGTTGTTTACTCTGAAAATTGTACTGGAATATTTTAAGCCAAGCTGATCTTTCACCAGGTGTACTGCATGTAAGGGCTTTTCCTGCTAGCAAAATGCTTAAAGAGGATCATGTTACTGGTCGTCTGAGTTGTTATTTTACAAAATCACAGCTATGTGGTCGGGTAAGATTTTGATAACTGTTTTGTGCACGCTTCTGGGGGGTGGGGGTTGGCATTTCCCTGAGGGTTACTGATTAGACTGAGTAAATATTGGTGTTTGATATCTCTCCTAATGAACCTGTCCATGAAATAATTACGTTGTAAATATACCTGAAAATCCAACGGTTAGTTTTGATATTCTGGTGTCAGTATGGAAGATCTTACACATCTATTTAATACTCAAATGTAAAGGAATGTATGTAGACAAACAGTCAAGTAGTCTTTTCTTAGTTTTCTTTGGCTGTTGCTGTACCTTCCTATAGCCAGTGCCACCTCATAGCTAGGGTTAGACTGATGCTTTGTTTCACTTGCAACTTGAAGTGAATTGGGTACAAGAACCAGACCACCTTTGTCACCTTAACTTATTTCCTATTGATGTTAACCTTAACTTAGAATGTTAGACATAAATATGATTGTTGTATATTTTATACCAAGACCATTCTGTAAATACGAATTTATATTACTTTTGAAATGCTTCTGAGATACTATTATTTGCTGTACAATGTAATTCCAAAACAGATATGCAAACAAGTGTGTCTCTTTCATGGATATTTAAACAGTGAGATCTTCCATGTTGAAGGTGATGTAATTTTTTTAAAAGATTTTTAAATTTTAAATTGCTATTTTGTTACAAAAATAGAGAAAATATAAAGGTTTGAGAAGTCCTTATTTGCCCTCAGGGAAAGAGCCCTCTGTGCACCAGAACTCCACAGAACATCTTCAGCATGATCTGAGGGTGAATATATACTACATAAATTGATTGTGTATTTACCTTAACTTTTTAATTTTAAAATTGCAATTTTAAAAACTTGGTTGTGCTCTGCTGGAGGGGGATTGGGATAAGCTGCTTACACACATTTGCCTGTTTGTCCAGTGAAATTACATAAGCCTAACATACTCCTGCCAACCGTATTGGCGTATTTAAGAACAAATGTATCTATATGCTCGTCTGCAGCAGGAGGTCCCATGGTACAGCGGTTCTCTAGGATGACCATACACTTCATACAGAAAGTTGGTTCCTAACTGAGGCTAGTTTGGTTTTTTTTTTAGTTGAATTTTTAATATATAGAATGACAGGCAAAAGAATTATTTGAGGGTTTTTAACAGCATGCCAGCTTCGTCTTAGGGTTTTAACTCTGAGTGCGTGGCTTTTGCCACGAAACTGTGCCCTCCAGTGCCCTGACAAGGAGAAGCTACAGGTGGGAACCTAGTGCTGGCTGGCTTCTTTAGTGAAGTTTCAGCCCTCGACCCTATACAAACAACTCTGTATTCATTTGTCTAGTTGCAGATCAGGTGCCTTTGGGCTGTGGAAGGGCTTATTTTCTGACACAGATACAGTGGCTGATGGCTGTGTGTTAATAGCAGTGTTTCCCATTGAGGTTTTGGCCTAACTTACCTGCACTGTCAGAAAAAAGACCCAAAGCAGATTTTGGAAAGACATTGGCTCTTTTGCTTTGCTTGGACAAGCGTTTTGGGTTGTTTTGGTTTGTTGTTTTTTTTTTTTTCCCCACTAGGGGTACAGCAGGGATTTCACATGCAGGAGATACAGGAATTATTAGTATCTAAGTTAATTGTGTTGCCTCACTACCTGGATTCATTCCTCGGTTTGCCTCATTTCCCACATAGGTCTTAATAGAGACTAATGCTTGTGCTGGGAGAATGCTTGTGTGAGAAAGTAATTATCTGTACGTTCTTAACATAGACTTATAGCAGAGTGAATGCCCTGCTACTGATATTTTGTTCCTGTAAACAGGTGACAAGAAATGAATCTTAGTGTTTATGCAGATTTTGCATTGTAGAATGTATACTAGACCCTTCAAAGGAAAGGTTAGACTCTTTGCAAAGCAAACTGGCGTTGGTTCTTGGTAGTCTAGTACAGGGACACTAAAGTTTGACATTTGATTTAGGAAAAAAAAGTTGTATGCAGCTGATTATGTTAAATAAGCTCTTAATTGCTCTTTGTAATTTGGACGGGTTTAGTGCTTTGATAACAATTGAAATTTTAATTTATCCTGTACTCAAGAGCTGAATGCTGTTCTTGTATAATAGTGTGCTAGGCTGGATGAGGTACAAAATAACGCACAGTGGTCAGAAACAGCTGAGGAAAGAATGCTTAAAATAACTCGATCTAAACTCAGAATAGTTCCAAATACTGTTTTTTGTTTGCTTTTTTAAAGCACAAGTTGTCAAGTTGTACCTGTTGCTGTACATAAACACTGTATGCCAGCAGCTCCTTGATCATATTTGTGAACAGACTTTTCATTATTATTATTAGACTGTTATTAAAGGAAGATGTTGAATTTGAGAGTGTAACAAAATGAGAAATGGTCGGATTATCTATAGTATGTAAAAGTCCATTCTTTATGTTGTAGTTTAATCCCTTTGTTAGGAAATTCCCTCTCATTGAGGGACCTCTTCTGCAAGCAGAACACAGTAAATGTGCTTTTTTTAAATGACCCAATTTTCCAGTATAAGCAGCTGACTTTGGCAGTAGTCATCACCGTGTATCTCTTTGCTGGCAAGGGAGCACGAGAAGGAAAAAACCCAACAAACTGTCAGTGATGAGATGAAACAAATCTGAACATTCCAAACGACCGGTACCCGAACGTAATACTACGCCCCGTTATTTAAGAAGGATGCTTGTGGAAGCTTTTAAATCACTCAAGATTTTGCTGTAAAAGCTGAAATAAAGCAGAGCCTGGCTGCGTTTATTACTGCCAAAAGCCAAGGTCATTTGCACATAGCCCATCAATTTACCCAGAGTAGATCTCGGTTAATCCAAGGCATGGGAATGCATGCATTTTCTTAGCTGGGCAAACAAGTACATTATACGGTAGTTGTGATACAACACACGTGGCTTTTATTTGTACTGCACATACCCACTGTACAGCCACTCAGAAGTATTGTGGTTAGCTTGCAGCATCTGCTGTCCGCATTTATACTGTTTACTGCGTATTCTTTTCCCTGGAAGTTTTAAAGAAAATTTTTTTTTCTTGTTGCATTGATTACATTTTATAAATTCGCTTAGCTGGAAAGTTTGGGAAAAGAGGCCTGTTTGTCAATTGTACAACCGATTGTGAAGCTCTAGTGTGAATATTTTTACGTCTGTATTAGACATTTTCTTTGCAAATCTATTGTTCGATTGAAATGTAAATGAAATAAAAGATGGTGTACACCCATCATGTATAAAGCAGGCACCATCGCTACGATGGATTTAATGCTCATTTTTATGGCGCATTCTCAGCTTCTATTTAAAACTATAATTTAAAAATCTGTAAAATGAAATGGGGATATATGGGGGAGTAAATTCTATTCCGTTTATTTCGGTTCTGAGTTCCCAATGGTAATGTTTCCCTTGGTGTTAGACGTAGGGGGGCCCCGGCGGGGCGGTGCCGTGTGTGTTTGCTGTAGCACTGAAGTGAAGAGGTTTTAGCGTTGGCTGGTCGCGGAGTAGCGCATCCTGGTTTTCAGTGTTTGAGAGACTTGATGGAAGAAGTTTGCAGTATTGACATGTATTTGCATGCACGAATAAAAATTATTTGTCCACCTTAATTGCCTCTTTGCCTTCAGCCGGGCGCGGGGGCCGGGGCCGGGCCCCTTCCCGGGGCGGGCCCAGCGG
>VWZZ01008338.1:655144-677830 GCA_013399095.1 Psophia crepitans | reverse complement strand
TTTTTGCTTTTTTTTTTTTTTTTTTTAAGTGCAGTTTCGTGGACCTTTAGGCGCAGTTCACGGATCCCAGGTTCCCGGCCGCAGAGCTGGCCCTGGCCGCACTCCTCCTCGCTTGGCAGCGCCTGTGCCCGCTCCTGGTGCGCGGGGCTGACGCAGGCTGGAAGCCTGATGCTCTCCGGAGCTTCAGGGTGTGGGTCCCGCCGTGGTTCGTTTCTGTGATGTTTTGGATGATGAAAACGTTTAACTCTGCAAAAGTGAGCGGTTTGAGGAGAGTTGCAATCACCTTATCACAGTGCCAGCGTCTAACTTACAGTGTTGTCCATACAAACAAGATGCTCCTGACTTCGTGAGGACAGCCGGGCTGGTCAGCGGGCAGGTGAAAAGATGACGGACACGAAGATCTTTCTTTTGCTATGTCATTTCTTAGCCTGGAAGTGATGTTCATGAAATTGTAGCACTGCACTAAACAATTTTATGTTCTTCCAGGTTCTGATAGAAGCTTTCTGAAAGGAAAGGACTGAAAAGGAATAAAGGTCAGGACTTTTTAATTTGATTAATTACACTGACCATTTTCCAGCTCAAATACATCATTGTTGAAATAATGCAAATAATAATGGAAATTTAAATGTCAGTAGCTGGGAAATCAGCCTCATGGAGCTGAGTGAAGCTGATAAGACTCCTGAATCTCAGCTGGAAAATTCATTCTCCATGAAAATGGAACACACATAAAGTGTTTCTGCACTGGTGAGCCTTAAAGCAGCTCTATCCATAAAGGCTTTTAAATTAATTGAGTTTGAAATTGTGACTAAGAATTAACTCCTGTGACTGCATTGCAGGCTGTTTGATAGTGGGCTGTAAACTGTTCCTGTGTGGCCAAAACTGCTCGGAGAAAGGAAAGGGCCACCGTTATGCATTCAAAGTGGTATCTCGTGCTGCGTGTTTGAATAAGAGATGCATTCTCTATTTTGTTAATTTGTGTTTTAGAACATAATGACTACTTTGGATGATAAACTGCTTGGTGAGAAGCTCCAGTATTATTACAGCAGTAGTGAGGGTGAGGATGAAGACAGCGAGAAGGAAGATAAAGAAGGGGAGGGCACCATTCCTGAAAGCGTCGGGGAAGTAGAGCTCAGCAGCGATGGCAGTGCGGTCAACACAGGTATTATCATCAAAATAATTGGTTTGCAGATATTTTATTGGAAGATTCATGAGATTTTCTAAAATTCATTTTTCAAAATGAAAGTCCTGGTTTTATGCATACTTGACGCAGAGATCGATCATTTCCTGGCTATAGTCTAACCTTGGTTTTAGTAGCTCATTCTTTATTTTAATGTTTGACTTCTCTGAGAGACTTGGGCATTATGTATAACGCAATTAGTCTTTGCATACAAAGCAGATTTGTACAATTTGGCTGATAATGCCTAAATTTCTTTCCTGTTCCATTTCAACATTTTCACAGTACACAAAAAGTTTATGACAAGGCCACAATTTTACTGCTGACTTATAAACTATTACTTGGATTTTAAATGATAGGTGTCATTTTATTACCCTTTTATATCAATGCCTACCTATTTAATTTCAGGTCCCAAAGGAGTCATTAATGACTGGCGAAGGTTTAAACAGCTGGAAACTGAACAGCGGCAGGAGCAGCGCAGAGAAATGGAACGACTCATTAAAAAGTTATCGATGACATGTAGATCTCACTTGGATGAAGAATCTGATAAGCAGAAGCAGAAAGAGCTTCAGGAAAAGATCAACGGAAAGGTAGCATGGCACAGAGGAATTAAATGCCACTTACATGTTTAACATTTTCAGTTTCATCGTTTGTGTACACGAAGCACATAGGAACCCTTGTTCTGTCAGTAGATATCTGTTGTTCCTCCCTGTTTATCAAGTAATTCAGCTCTAGGGAATTAGTAAGAGAGCTGTACAGCGAGCCTGCGGATAGTGCCTCCCTCGCCTAAACCCGGAGTTCAGGAGTCCTTACTGATTTGTGTTTAGTAAGTGGATGTTGAGAATTTAGCGTTGACTCCGAGCTCCCACGATATAAGGCGTTGGAAATTGTGAATGGTTTTAATCCACTGGGCTGTATAACGAGTTCCTACAGCTTTAGTCAGAGAAGTTGCGAATGAGCACGCAGTGTTTATGGCTTTCGGAGGAGGGACGTTGGCCACGCTGTCATATACCTTGAGTGATGCAAATGTGATTAACAAAGCAAGTGAACAGATAGGAAATACATTAAATCCTGTTAACCTCAGTTCTGCAGACAAGAGAATGCCTCTGTTTGCCAAAAAATGTTAACTGAAAAACTAAATGAAAAAGCTCATGAAAAAGAAGCTAGACTTAGGCCAGGCCTAAGTGTCCACATCGGTGCTCGTAGCTTAGTGAGAGCACATAGCCACCATTAACCTGATTTAAAGCGGGCGCATGCAGCAGCCACTTGTGTTATCAGCGCAGCTTGTGCAAACTGGAATACCCAAGGCTGAAATCGCTGTTCCCACTGGACACGGTTTCTAATTAGATCAAAGTGGAGTGTAATACAGAGGGTGCTTGAGCCTTCCTGGGCTGCACTTTGCTGTTATTAAAGATGAGTGACCCACATTAATCCTCCTGATGTAAATTCTCGTTATGTAAGTGACCCATATAGCGATGCAGACCTTTCTCTCTTTTTGTTTTTCAGATGACGTTACAAGAATATAACATGATTCACAATGATGAAGATGATGAGGAGTTTTTGCAGCGATACAGGAAGCAGCGAATGGAGGAGATGAGACAGCAGCTGTACAGCGGGCAGCAGTTTAAACAGGTTTTTGAGATTACCAGCGGTGAAGCGTTTTTGGACACAGTTGATAAAGAGCATAAGAGCACACTGATCATGATCCATATTTACGAAGATGATATCCCCGGCACCGAATCCCTGCACGGCTGTATGATCTGCCTGGCCGCTGAGTACCCGACGGTTAAATTTTGCAGAGTGAAGAGCTCGCTCATTGGTGCCAGCACTCGCTTTACTAACAACGCTCTGCCAGCTTTGCTGATCTATAAGGCAGGTGAGCTCATCGGCAATTTTGTGCGAATCACTGACCAGCTCGGAGAAGATTTTTTTGCTGTAGACCTGGAAGCTTTTCTGCAGGAATGTGGTTTGCTGCCCGAAAAAGACCTGGTGCTCCTGACTTCTATACATAATCCTTCTGCGTGTTACAGTGAAGACAGTGATCTGGAAATAGACTGAACCACTTACAGCAAAGGGGCCAGTAGCGTAGTTGTACTGTGGGATGTTCTTGTGCTAGGGATTGTTCTCTTTCTTCATAGTGTGGGTATGTATTCTTCCCCTTCATGCACTTTCACACGTTAAAAATTTGTTAAAAATAACGTAAGGAATTCCTAACATTTTCTTAAATTAATTCAATAAAGTACACACTTGCTTTCATGCAGTTCAGCTGTATTTTACTCAATGTGAAGTTCTAACACAATTCAGTGAGTTTAGGAAATTGTGTGTTGTCATCTGTGTTCTCCAGATCCGGTAGATGTTTTTTAAGCATTCCGTTCTCAGACCAGCTGCGTGTGGTCAGTCTCCTGACAGGTCTCCTGAAGCAGCGCGGTGTGGATGCCAGTTGGATTGAGAGGTGGCCACCTGCTCGCTCAGACAAGAATTGGGACTGCAGATAAAGAAGTCTTTAAGCATTCAAAACTTGGATTGAGCTGGAGCTGAACTGCTGCCAGTTAACAGTGTGAAGTCCCATCTTCATCCCCAGTTTGCAGTCCCTTTCTTGGAAGTACCTTCTTGTTCTAACAATCAAATTTTTGTTCCTTTCTCGCTTACAAACAACAGCCCCTGACCTCATCCTGAAAATTACTGCTCAGCTGGGGAGAGCTCTTGTTCCTTTAACCTTGCCTGAAGTTAAAGCTCAGCATCCAGTTTCAGCAGCGTCCGGCACCATCAAAAGCGTTGCCACTGTCCTGGTTTTGCTCTGATGCCAGCTCTTTGGGAGCCTGATTTTTGTACCCTGTCAGTGGACTTCACTAACAGGAAATTGTGTGGGGTGGGGGGGAAAGCTTTGCGGGGACTGCAGTTTTCTCCTCTGTCCTTTGTAAGAAATAACAGAGAACAAAGGTCTCAAAAGCATCACCACAGCTGTTCCAGTTGCCCAGTGACACTGATCTGCAAGTTCTCATCTTCCCCAAAAGCACGGTGACTCCCGCTTCCGGACGCAGAACGAAAGCCACCGAGCGCTGGCTGAGCCCGTTTGTCTCTTCTCGAACATTATTGCTGCTGAACGCGGGGGCCGCATGTTACACTTCCTTCCCGCAGCACCTTCGCCATGGCCACGTGTCAGCGACTGCGTTCTCGTTAAGGTGTGTGTGTTTATTTTGTTTCTGCTCTGCTCCATAAATCACATCCTAATACGGGGAAGCAATTTTCAGGGTTTCTATTGCATTGAAGTTCACCCTGCCTCCAGCAAGTCTGCTGCCGCGTAGCTGTGGGATAACCTGCGTGGCGTGGGAAGCACGTAGCGATTCATAGCGAACGCCAGCAGGAAACCCTGCGGTGGTGCAGAGCGAGGTAAAGGCTTTGCTGGCCAGGTGATGGTGGGGCTGAATTGCTCAAGCAGTGTGCGAGCACAACAGAGCGTGTTGAGTGTGTGCACTCTGTACTTGGTTTTTATTGGATTGTCTTCTACAGACTTAATGTGAGATTGCAACAGGTTTGCTTTCTCATGCGTAACTTCTTTTGCTTGTTTTTTAGTTTTGAGGAAAGTAGACTATCGTTACCTAAATACGTGACCCGATGTAATGCCATCTTCAAGGATTAAATTTAATGGCATGTTTTACATAAGGCACGGTGGAACACCGGGAAGAAATGCGAATGTCTCTGTGTAAGCACTAGGTTCTTAATAAGAATGGATCTTAGGGCAGAAAAAGAAGAATTTGTAATTGTATCTATTTGAGCTGTGTTTTAAAAAGTAGTATAGGCAGAAAAATAATTTGTAATTAAAAATTACTGAATTGGCACAAATTGCAGCTGTTTTAAGGAAACTGGCAGCGATCCAGATGTTAAAATGTGGTAAGGGATGATTTCTTTTCATCTCAGAATTGCAGAAAAACCCCATGAAAGTTATATGAAATCAAATCATTGAGCATAGATATCAGCACATTTAAGGAGAAAAAAATCAAAGTAGCTGTAATTTATATTCAGGATGAGACTCGGTGAAGTCTGTCCTGCAGACAGGGTGTGTATTAGCATCATAATAAAACCTGGCTGGAGAGGGGACAGGGAAGAGCTGACTGCTGGAGTTGCTTTGAAGTTTTATTTTTATAATTTTTTTATTATTTTTTTTTTGCCCCTATGGCAGCAAAGCTGCAGTAAGATCAAACCCTCCGCCGCTGCTGTGTCGGATGGCCTGCAGCCAGGTGACCCCTGGTTGTTCGTCTCCAGTGCTCAGGTATATGATAGATGGTTTACAGTGCCGGTACCGAAAAGGGAAAGAAAAAAGGTCTGAATCCAATTAATCATTGATGCGGAGGAATACAGCCAGCACAAGGGCGAGGGGTAGGGGAAGGCGCGGTGCGACGCTGCGGCTGGTTCTGGGCGCAGGCAGCACAGGCGTGGGGAGGCTGGCGGCAGCTGCGGCGGAGCTGGACGCTGCTGCTGCTGCCCCTGCTCGGAGCTAAATCCTGCTGAGCAGTGGGTAGTTGTGTGCCCTATAAAACCAGCGTTCTTAGAGAGCGTTAAACAAGGGAACACAATAATTTAGACTAGGTCAGTTACTAATGGGTAAGTCTCTGTCCCCTACCCATCCAACACAAACAGAAGCTACAACGCGACCCAGCGCTGTACCTGTGAATGGTTCGGTTGAAGCGTTAAAGTCTGCTTTGTTTCTCTAATTCTAGGTGTGATCCAGACCAGCAAATGAAGAATTGGGGTTATTTATATGCACATAAGGGGGACGAAAGCGAAAACGAAATTGTGTGAACACCTGCATAAATCAAACCAGTTCGAAACGTTCAGCTTGGCATCGAGAGCGTCAGGTTTTCGGTTCGATACAGGTGCCTCTCCTTCCCCCAGAGCCGCTGCACCCTGTCACCCTCAGAATCAGTCACTTAAATTGATGCTTTACTACTGAATGCTTTGGGTTTGAATAAAGGATGCGTTATAATTTTGCCAAAGATGTTTCATCTCTTTTCAGGAGCTGCCCTGGCACATAACAGGGTTCTTGGCAGAAAGCTGATCAATTGGGTAACGGTTTTCGGTCCTGTGCAGGGCTCTGGTGTGGCGGGTGGCAGAAATTAGTCAACTCTGATGGCTGAAGGAGCTGTACCCTCAAATATTTTGTCACTAGACCTTGTCTTTCCTCGGCCAAGTGTTCTTCATGCTGCTAGACACCACCTGACGTTAGGAAAGAGCTGGTTTGCCCAGCCAGTCTCCCTGCGCGCCTCCTGAAGGGGTTCCCGTTTGCTGGACCGGCAGCGCGGGCAGCCCCTGCCTGGAGGCAGACCTGCAGGGGAGCAGTGTCCACAGGCAGCACCGGGCTGTGCGCTTATGGCCCTTCACATCTCCCGGTTGTTTCTTCCCCCACCTTCTTTCACCAGCAGTTCTGCTGCTTTTCTTTTTTCGTGCCTGAGATACAAACACGGCTTGTGAAAGGCCAGCGGCGGCTGGAGTCCTGCTGCAACGCGACCAGTCACCTTGTCTCGCGCTGGCAGAGCTGTGCAGGCATCATTCATGCTTTAACGTTGTTCAGACGTGATTCTGCCGGCTTCTAAAAGTCATAAATAAAAAGCATACTTACTTAAATATTTCAGTTTCAACAGGACAAGAGAGCTCAGACAGCAGGCGGCTGGTCCTGGGCAATGAGGTTGGTATTTATCACCTTTAAATGCTTTGAGACTTAACTCTGGTTGTGTATCTAAAATATGACGGTAAGTTAAGGCGTGGTTAAGATCCACCAAACCAGACTTCTTCCTACTGAGATGTTCTGTGCTCTGTCTTTGCAGTTCTTGCCCCATTTTCTATCTGCTGCTTCTCAAGCGTGGGCCAAACGCGCAGGCACGGCCCCGGCGGATTTGGCCCTGCCTGCGGGTAGCGGCTCTCTGATGGGTTGGGCTGGTGCCTCACCTTGGCTGCAGCCTGCTCTGGCTCATGTGATACACCCTTCAGATCAAGAAGATACATGTACCGCGTCGAAGTCGTCTCCGTGTCTGATTTTCATCTTCAAGAAGTCCTATAAATAGGAGTTGAAAAAACCCAACACTTGTCAGGTGGGTTGTGTTGCCTCTGGGAAATGTTTTGGTTTAGAACAGCAGCCTACTGCGGGGAGGGCAGCCAAAAAGAAACTATTTTTACAGGAGGGCATAATTCTGCACTGGGAGAGGAGTGTAAAATCAGCCCAGTTTGTTCATGTTTCATGGTGTTCCAATACAAACAGCAGAGTTTGGCCGCAGAATGCAAACGTACGAGGAGACGAGGCAGCTGCTCAGCGAGAGCAGGAATGGAATCACGGGATGAGCCCAACTCGGGCGTTTAATGGTGGTGCTGAGCTGGGTGCCAGGCACGGGGGACAAGATTTAGCAAAGAAAAGTTTATACTGATTTCTTTTTGGCCTCCAATCTACCTCTTCTGAAATGTTCAACATATGGCTTTGTTGAAAATCCAAACAAATGTTCCTGTGTGACCGCTGGTGTTACTCAACGCCGCAGAGGGGCCTCTCGGGCGGCCGCGGGGGTGTCCGGGGGACTTAGGCGATTGCTTTTCCATTCGGCCTCAGGACCCTGCTTATTCTTGCCACCGTGGGATTCTGATGACCTTCCAGTGTGGACCTTGATCAGATGCGGGGCCAGAGGGCTGCGGGCTGCCTGGAGAGAGAAACCCTGGAGCAGTTGCAGCGCGGCTGCAAGCTCTGCCCCTTTCCCTCTAACCGTAGGGACCGCTTTGCGTGAAAAACTATTGCACACAACTGATCCTCCTACGGTCTGCTCTGGTCAGCAATAACCTCCTGCCCCGTGAATCATTGCTTAAGAGGTCGCACAACCACAGACATGTTTTCGTTGCTGCTGCTCGCACTGCACGAACACAGGCAGCGCCGTCCTCCCGTCCACGTCCGTCTCCATGCGGGCAAGCTGCAGCTGGGCCCCTCGGAGACGCTTGTTTAAAAAATCAGAGGATGTCCTATGAGCTGTGTTTACCGAGAGCTCAGACAGAGCGTACGTCTGGCAGCACTCGCCTCTGCGCCGTCCCCAGAGCCCGCAGCGGTGGGGGGTGCTCAGAGCCCTTGCCCCAGCTGGGTGATGCTGGTGGATGTACCAAACACCGCGTTTAGACGCAAACCACTGTCTTCTACCTTGGACGTGGCTGTGGCATTGTGATGGACAAGCTGGTGAGGACGTGAGCGATTTCTGCAACTAGACACGGCCGAGAGATTAGCAAAGCAAATGGGAGGGCTCGGTGGTGCTGGGCTGGGGGAAGCTCCGTGTGTGGGGCTGCGGGTCCCCAGGCCTGTGGAGGAGGAGGTTTCAATAGCGTGTTGGATGCTGTGCCTGGGGTTGGTGCATGCTGGTCCTACAAAGAAACAATTTCCAAGCTTCTCCCACTGGCAGAACTGTGAGGCGCAGGAGGGAGATGCTGTGCTGACCCGGACTGTGCCGTCTGGGGAGCTGGTGGCACGAGTGGGAGCTGTCTGGTTTGCCAGTGTTGGCTCAGCTGAGCTATTTCCTGGTGAAATGTTCCTCCTTGGTGGCAGAGAGCAGCTAGGCGGCTCCCTGCGTGCCTGGTGGGCTCTCATACGCTTATCAGTTGGTACCAGCCGGCGCTGGCAGCCTTCGATAGCTGCAAACAAAAGGAGGATGTTTGTGGTCTAACTGAAACGAGCCAAGCCTGTGCCTCTCGCCAGACGGTGAAGGATGCTGGAGGCTGGAGCAGCTCAGCCCAGGGCAAGGGCAGTCGCATGCCCGCCCTGGGATGGTGCTCCGGCTGGCTGGAGACGCAGGGCAGCGGCTCCCAGGGTGGATTTCAGACACACTGACTGTCTTTGGACTCTGTTGCTCCCCATTTGCTGCCATTGGCCTTTTTTTCGAGTGTTGTGCTGCTGGCTGAGTGAGGAATGCGCAGTGAGGGTTGTGGTGCTCGGGGGGGTCACAGCACAGGGTACAGCCGGTGGCTGGCACACCCCCACTACTGCCACGTAACAAGCTGTCAGCGTGTTGGTCATTCCGGTACCTGGGCACAGCGTCACGGCTGCGCGCTGGCTTCCCCCCCAGAGGGGAAGGGAAGGGGAAAGCTGGGAAAAGGGGACTGTGGGATGGGAAGGGACCGTGTCCTCCTCTCTGCTTGCACTGCTGCACTACACGGTGCTGTGAGCTGCGCAGGAGCGGTGGGTCTGGGGTCTCTGCGTGCCAGGATGGCTGGGCAGGGCACGGGCAGGGCAGGGCCAGCCCAGGTGAGCACACAGCAGCAAACCTGTCTGCTGTGCCTTCATGGGTCAGACCTGCCTCTCTACCTCCCCCTGTGCGTTAAGGAGACTAAAATCAGGTGATATCCTCATAAAACCATCTCATTTCTGAAGGGTTAAAGAGAGCAAGTGAGAAGGCTCTCACCTTGGGAGTCTCCGCTTGCAGATGTTCCCTTGCTATGACGTTCTTCTAACACATCCCTGCCAAAGGCACCAGCTCTTTAAACCTCCCTGGTTTCAAATTCCTGTAATTCCTCCCTGTAACTGGTTTTATTATTGCCTGGAAGCGCTTCACAACACCCTCCTCAGGAATTTGGATCATAACGTACTTTGTTGATCAGGGATAAAAAAATCAGCTGGTACAACCAGAAATGACTGAAACTCTCAGGGCATTAGGTGGGACATCACAGGATTGTCACTGCCTCCCCACATGGCCAACAACCCCACCCATCCTCATCCCACCTAGCGAATGGCAACAAGGGATGGAGGAGGCTGCGTCTACCTGGGTGCACCTAACCGGAGATACCGCGTCTGTGGTCCTCGCCCCCGTCTGGCCCATCCCTCACGTGCTGCCTGGGCCCAGGCTCCTGGGCAGCACCCTGGACCAGGACTCCCTGCCCTGCATCTCCTCTTTGTCTCCTGTGGCTCTGTGTGATGGGCAGAGGAGCCGCCGGCAGTGCCCGGGGGGGTGAGGGTGGAGAACCCTGCGAGGATCTGGGCCAGGAGCAGTGCAGCCCCCGCAGCCTTGTGGCGTGAAGCCACCACGCCGGGTTTAAGTCCTGCCGGGACAAGCAGGAGCCCAGGAGCAGACCCTGCGCCTGCTGAGCGCAGAGCAAACTGCAGCCATGAGCTCTCTCACAGCCCGTGGCTATTCGTGCCTACGGAGTACCTGGCCAGCAAGGTCGGCGTGCGGGTAGGTTTTATGTGGCAGAAACACGTAACGCTGGATGTGAGCGCTGTGCTGTCGGCATCGGAGCGGTGCAGCACAGGGCTTGGGGGGGGGGCAGCGGGCAGCACAGCTCAAACCTTCACGGGAGACTTGGGCTCAGAGACCCCCGGCTGCAGCATCACCTAAGGGGGACGGTCGCTCCGTTTATTTCTTCTGATGCAGTCAGCAACGACACGGCACAGCACCGATGAGCACGGCCCGCTCCGACCGCGTGGCCCAGCCGTGTCGCAGCGGGGACACCAGCCTCCGGGGACTTCTCCTTTTCCCCAGCCCCGGCTGCCTCCCAAGCGGCCGCTGCTGAGACAAAGCTTGGAGCTGCCTGGCAGAAACGAGAGTCGTTTTTAAAACTGTTTATTATTTGAAATATGCATTCTCCTGGAGGTGAACTGGGATCTGATGGGGATCAAGGCCAGTGGCAGTGGGTGCCAGTTACCACGTTACTGTGCTGGTGAGGGCCGACATCTGCGGGCATTTCTGGAGCAGGACAGAGGCAGGGTCTGTGCGCCTCGGGGACACCATTTACTGAGCTAGCAATGCAGGGGAGCGTAATGACGTAGGCAGAAGAGCCTTCATCACTGTGTGTGCACAGAGGTCGCATCTTGCTCCGAGCAGCCCAATGTGACCGCCTGTATCTCAGGTGGCCGGCGGTGCAAGCTGGGGTCCCAGGCAGTGGGTGGGAGGTGTGGCAGGCCTCATCCGATGCTTCTCCCCTGCTCTCCTCCTGCAGAGACGTTGCTTCAGTTCCTTCTTGGCTGTGCCCGCCTACGTGCTGGGCAGGCTGGGGTGGACAGCCCAGAGCGGCTGCAGGAGGAGGAGATCAGGGCAGGTTCCTACTGCAAGCTCAGCCACCACTAGGCTGTCGTGATCACCTATGGTGTGTCCTCCCCGTTCCTCTGCGCGCTGCCACTTGCCTCCTCCCCTGCGGAGCTCAGCACCTCAGCTGGGTGCAGCAGCGCAGGAAGGACTGCGAGGGCTCCCAGGCTCTGTGCTCCTCTGTCCTGAGCGGGGACACCCTGCGGAAGAGGGGCTTCTGGTCACCTGGTGCTGGAAAGCAGTGGGGGCAGAGGGTGACAAAGCGCAGGGGAGTCCAGAGCATCCCAGGGAGGTGGGCATCCCCTGGGCAACCCCAAAGCTGGCTTAGTGCGAAGTGTTAGCGAGCAAGAGAATTGGGTTTGCTGAGCACAGCAGCAGCAGCCACACTCCTGAGGCACTCAAGCTTTTCACAGAGCTAGCACCAGCCTCTTCTCAAGGGCTGGTGTGGAGGATGCCCAGGCTGGGATCATCTTCTGTCCTGCTTCAGCTCGGCACAGGGGTGGGCAGGTCCCCACACTGCCGCTGCTTCCTGTGGGAAGGAACGGGACATTCAGCGCCAGGCTGGGAGCTCGGCTCAGCTGGCCCCCGGGCAAGGACAGTCTCTACCTGGGCAGGCTGTCCTGGTGCTAGAGCTCAGCAGATGATCCACCACCCCGAGGGCTGCCATTTTCCACAGCATCCGGCACATGAAACGCCACATATGGGCACTTCTTCACGTTGAGGCACACGAGCTTCTCAAGCGATGCTGTCTTAACTATCTCAAAGCCAGTTGCTCCACCGAATGTACTGGGTTTCCAGTACTCTGGAGAGCAGATGGGATTTCCAAGAAGCCCCTTCAGGGAAAATGGAGCTCCGATCTCCACCATGCTTTCCCCAAAAATAGCATTGGGTTGGGGTTTCTCAAGTAGCAAGCCCAGATAAAACTCCAGAGCATCAATGTCTCCATACAGCTTTTCCAGCTCTGCCGCCTTCTCTTCCTCTCCTGCATCAAGTGAACATCAGAGTCCTTTAGCAAGGGAATCACCCCCTGGCAAGGACTGCCCTTGCTGTGGGTACTGGGAACACGGCAGTTCCCACAACCCAGGCGGTGGTGAGCCCAGCTCCCAGGCCAGGCACTGCCCTCGTCCAGCAGTCCAGCCCCACAGAAGGAAGGACCTCTGCAACCAAGGCATTGGCCCTGTCTGCCCCGCTGCAAGGGCCATGACCGGGCAAGGCTTGGATGGGCAGGAGCGGCAAACCCAGCAGGTGGGGAGCAGCTCGTGGTCTCGTACCCTGCCTGTGGGTACAGAGCATCTACATTGCCCCAGCAAAGCCCCGAGAGCTCCTGCAGCAGCACTGCAGCCCTACCTGTTAGCTCCTGAAAGGACTTGTAGGGCTTCATGCCAAACCTCTTCCGATACTCATTAAATGGCTGTAGCCTCAGCTGCCGGGATTCCTTGATGACACCAACAGCCACTTTCAAGAGATTGGCATTGATGGTTTGTCCCCCACCGATCTGGGCGAGAACACAAGGAGGAGCACATGTAAGGCACAAGGCAGCACCAGCTTCTGCTCCAGGGGAGCCGTGGCACAGCCCCACCACCCTCCACTAAAGCATCCATGTCCTGGCACGGTGCCGTGACCAGCACATCACTGCAGCAGCGAGAAGAGGGGGGATCTGTGGACGTTGTCAAAAAAGCTGTAGAGCAGCTCAGATTAAAGCTGCTCCTGTTCCAAGCACAGGTCAGGGGACGGTGCAGGAGAAGCCCCAGATGGATGGTGACCCACCGGCCCAGGACAAGGGGAGAGATTACGGAGGTTTGGGGTCACAGAGAGAACCTGTCACAGTGACAAAGTTGCTCCCATGCCCAGGCTGCTCCACAGCCCAGTCTGGGCCAGGACATCTCAGCCCCATCAACCAGCTCTGGGCAAGGAGATCCCAGCCCCATCCACCAGCTTACCGCGGGCTTCTGGCATCGCCATGATGTTTGCTACAGAGTCTCAAGAACAAGCAAACGGTGCTGTCAAGGCCCAGCCTTGATATGGTGCTTGTGGGGAGGACTCACATCGTGCCCATTGGGTGCTGCCCTGGGTAGAAGACCTGCTGCCGAACGGGGAGGTTTGTTACTGGTGTGCTCTGGCTGTGCAAGGCACTGCAGGGACAGGCGGTGCCTTGGACCGGAGCTTTGCACCATGTAAGAAGAGGAGCTCAAAACCCCGCTGCTGCACTGCAAGTCCTGGAGCTTGGCTCCAGCACCCAACAGCACAGCGGCATCTGCCTTCACGGCACCGCAAGCATCCCTCCCGGGATCCCACAGCCCCGGCACCAGCAGGGAGGGGAGAGCAGGACCTTACCCTTCCTGCAATCTGCTTGGAAAAGGACTCCACCAGTGCCTCCACGCCATAGTCCATGAGCATGGAGGTGTTGTAGAGGAACTGCTCATAGCTGTACTCGTGTCCCTGGATGATGAAGGAGTCGGGCATCAGCCCGTGCCAGTGATAGAGCTGGTTGAACTCCACTGCAATGCGATTCCGGTACTGGAACTGTGTCCCAAACAGCAGCTCGGGGTCGAACTTGAGGCTTAGGAAGTACCCACTGAGATGCTGGACATAGTCTTCAATGACGATCTTGATGGTCTCCCCTGGGCAGGAGGCGAGAAAAGCAGCCGTCAGCTGGCAGCAGCAGGAGCTACTGGCTGTGTCCCCTGCGATGTTACCCACGTGCTACGGCAGCACATCGCAGCACCCATCCACTCCCTGGGACCTTTTTCACTATGGGCTTGTTGAGCTGGTTGGGAATTTTTCACCAACAAAGGTCAGTCTGCCAAAAGCCAAATGATTCCTGGGGAAGCTGACCTTGAAATGCTTCTTAGAGATAACGTGGTGACGCGGGTCTCTTCTGGATTTTGGTCAATAATGACATTTCTGGAGATTATAGTACATTTATACTAGAACATTAAAATGAAATAATTCAGAACTATGACAAAATGATTACACATTAAGTTTTTTGATGGACAAAAGCCAATTTTTGCTCTATGGACCAGCCAGCGATCCCCAGAAGGCTGCCAGAGAAACTCCTCCAGCCTCTAAAGCCAGACTGGCCATCACCCTCAAACAGAGACCAACCAACACCCAAGTCCTTGGGGCTTGCCCGGGGAGGTGGGACACGGGGCTCTGTGCTGCCCGTGCCCTGTGGCACCCCCGGTCCTCACCGATGAGGATGAGACGAGCCGTCTGGAAGAGCTGCTCGTCGCTCCAGGTGGGATGCTCCTGTTTCAGTATGTCACAGACGCGGTTGTGCTCGCGCAGCCAGAGCGTGGCATACATGTAGAGCCCCGGCAGCAGCCCAAACACCTCCTGCCCCATCGCCAGCTGCTTCTCCTTGGGGATGGTAGCCGGGTAGGCCATGTGAACGGGAGCATCGATGACCATGGGGGGGTACACCTCTCCATGCACCACCTTGGGGAGACAAGAACAGGATGGCAGAAAGAGAGGAGGGGAGAAAAATACCCTGGTGAAAGCCTGCCCCGCTGGGACCTGCCTCCCTACGGGCACCACGGCTGCTCCTGCAAGTGCTGAGCAAGACAGAAGCATCCCCCTCGTACAGCTCCAACTGCAGGACACCTGGTGCTGCCACAGTAGCTTAACCCCAAAGCTCATTCCCCTGATATGGCACCTCTGGGCAGCAGCCACCAAGGGGGGCCCTGGCAGTGCCCAGGGCTGGGCTCTCTTACAGGGCTGGGGGCTCCTGATGCCTCTGGGAGTCTCTGGCCTGGCAGCTGCCAGAGGGACGTGGGCTTCAAACGACCCTGGAGCCCAGGGCTCATACACATTTCAGTCGTGCTGAGCAGTACCTGGAATTTCAGCTTCCCGTCTCTGAAGAGCCGCAGCTGGTGCTGCCGCTGCAGGCTGTCCCCGTACAAGTGCCCGAGATCCACCTGCCAAGAGAGGATGGTGTCAGGGCTGCTCCAAAAGGCTGTGCACGCCCTGGCCCCCCTCCTGGCTCCCCCTGCTCCGCTGCCCCTCACCCCGTGCCCCAGCGCCTTGGTGAAGCCACGTCCCATCTTCCCGGACGTCTTGAAGAACTGGTGGGTGAAATGCTGGGCGAAGAAGGCAAACATCAGGTTGGTGCCTTGGGGATCGGCTTTAAACTTCTGCCGCAGCAGGAACCTCTTCGCCAGGAGCTCGGGGTCGGGGAGCTGCTGCTTCCCTGCAAAGGATGGAGGTTGAGGGCAGGCGCCCCGCGCTGACCCGGCTGGGTACTGGTGCTGGCCGTGGGGCTGTCGGTGGGCGCTGCCCCATCTGCTGCAGCACCAGACATCGACTTGTCTGCACAGACACCTTACAGCCCTTGTACACAGGCTACGACATGCCCCAGCAGCAAAACCTGAGCTGTCCCAGCAGCATTTTGGATGCCATCAAGCTCCTCCTGCCCTTGGGGCCAGCTTGGGCAGGACAGCAGCAGCACGTGGCACTGCCAGCGGTACCTCACAGATGTGTCCATGGCAGCGAAAGCTTGGGCATGGGTGGGAAAGACCGATGCTGTACCAGGTACAGACCCAGGGTGCTGCTCAGGTGCCTCCGCCCCCCCCCCCGGCAACTCACGGTGCTGGTCTCCCGGGCCAGCCACGTACCTTTGGTCCCCATGGGTGTCGGGCAGTTGTCCGGCACAGGCGGGAGGACACGGGTGTAATAGCTGACGTTGGCGTAGGCCTCCCAGCTGATGTAGCCATAGTCAGAGTTGAAGGTGGGGGGGCTGGGGATGAGATTGACACGGACTGAAAGGAGAGGGGGGAGTGTCACCACTGTGAGGCCCAGGGCATGGGACAGCACCCCACAGGCTCTGCCCCCAGCCCCTGCCCACCCGCTCAGTGCCGCCAGGCACCCTCCCCTGACACCCCAAATTCCAGAAGGGTACCAGCAGCAGAGGCATGTGGGCGTCCCGGGCTTTGCTCCGAGCCTTTCAAAGGCTGCAGTTCCCCACAGAGGAGGAGGGCTCGTCCTAATGCGCTAAGTGGATTCTTGGATGATGAATGAGATGACAAACACATAGAAATGGTAAAACCGAGAGCTGGAGCCCTGCAAACGTGTCGCTACAGCTCCAAGGACTGGACCCTAAATATTTATGCAAAGTGATGACTGTGGAGACGTGAGCAACAAGGTTCAGCTCCATGTTTCCACAGGCTGCTTTCTGTGTGGCTGCTTTTGAGCCCTTTGTCCTGGGGAGCACGGCGTGCCAAGAGCGCCTTCTGTTTTCCAGTTGGCTGGCAGCCCGGTGCGTGGCCGGGGATGCACGGCCGGGGATGCACGGCTGGGGACACACAGGCAGCCCAGCCTGCTGACCCCCTGCACCCCGTTGCTGCCTGGCCGGGCAGCCTCTCCCAGGCGGGGTGATGGGGTGATGGAGTGACCACCTCCCTGGGTCTCCCTGTGAGAAGACTCAAGCCCAGTGCCCACCGTGCCTGCGGGAGCTGCTCAGCATCATTGCAGCTGTGCTGCCCCCACCCACACCTCTGCTGGTGCCCAGGTGGTCCCCGAGTCCTGCTGCACCCCAAGACCTACTCCAACCCCTCACCTGTGAGCACGAGCCTCATGAGTGTGTCCCGGATGAAGGTGCTGTTGATAATGTCCCAAAACCACCTGAAGTGGGTGAGGATGAAGTGGTAAAAGGCAGGACTGGGCTTCAGCAGGTCACGGAGGCGCATCCAGAATTCAGCTGGGGGAGACAGACCAGGCAAACCGGTTGCCCCACTAATGAAGCCCACTAACGGCCCCAGCCCACCCAGTGAGAGTGTGTCCTGCAAGAGCAGTGTGCTGCCCCAGGACCCAGGGGTGCCACAGGTCCTGCAAGCAAGAGGGACTTACGGGAGGTGCAGTTGGCCCCAAAGTATCCCGTCCGCGTGCAGTCGCACTCGTACCCTTCCAGGCCAACCCTCACGCACACCCCTTGGTGCTGGCAGGGGTAATAGCAGCAGGGATTCACTGCAGGGAGACAGAGAGACATCACCACCCGTCCACAGCATCACCGCGCCCAGTCGCTCACTGCTCCTCACGGGGCGACGCTGCCCCAGCCACCGCAGGGCTGGGTCCAGCTCGGGGGGATGCACCCTGGGGGATCCCCAGCCGCCTCCACGAGTCCAGCCCCATGTCTGGTGTCAGTCACCCTGGGGGATCCCCAGCCGCCTCCACGAGTCCAACCCCATGTCTGATGTCAGTCACGAGCTGCAGGGAGACAGCAGGGAGATGCGGCAGGAGCTGAGCACCGCCCTGGCTGTTGCAGTGTCGGGCCTGCAGTAGAGATTACTGCTCGGCTTTGCTTTTACCTCCCTGCTGAGGTGTCGTAGGCAGGAGCATCGCTTCAGCACCGTCCCTGCTTCCTTGCGGAAGTTACCCTTGTCTGAAACACCCAGGATCGCCGGAGGAACCGTCTGCACCCCACCGCCATGCCCCAACAGGTGCTGCAAGCCCCAGCCCCAGCTCAGACTGCGGCCGCCGCGGCCGTGCCGTGCCCGGTGCCCCATGCCACCGTGGGACCGTGTCACAGCGCTCTCCTGCACGGCCGGGGCTGCAGTCTCACGCACAGGGGGCGGCCGTGTCCCCAGAGCCCTGGCGTGGGATAACGCAGTACAAGTACAGGCCGGTGTTAGGAATAATGGCAATTGTCAGGACTGAAGTTTGCTTTGGCAAGTGGCTCCTCCGCCCTCACCGCCCCGCGTGGATGAAAAGGACCGACCGCTGGGCTCGCTCCCGCGGCCCCTGCTCCCGCTGGGCCCCTTCCTCAGCTGCCTTCACGCTCCAGCCTGCAGGCGCGAGATAAGGGCCTCTTCCCACGGCCGGTTCCGGTGGGAGAGAGGGATGCAGGAGCAGCGCTGCCACCAGGCTGGGTGGGGCCCCGTGAACCTGGGATGGAGCCTTTGTGCCGGGGGGAATAAAAGCACCGAGAGACAAGACCTGTCCTGGAGAACAGCTGGCTGGAGGTTGGGGCGCACGCTGGCAGGACGGTGGTCACCAGCCCTGACGGGACGCGCAGTGCTCAGGGACTGCAGCACCGGTGACAAACGGTGCTCAGTGCTGGTGCCACCAGCAGCAGGGACGGGCGCCAGAAGGCACCAAGACCTGTCCCTCGTGTGCCCAGTGTCATGGCTGATGAAGGAAGGTCTCCCAGTCCATCAGCTGCTCCACATGGTCCATGAGCTCACCAAGCCCCCGCCAAACCTGGTTTAAATTCTGCTGGAATTTGGGAAAAGGTTCCAACGCTGGGGCGGAGGGACAGGCACACAGAATAGAAACCACATTTTTTTCCATGGGAAATTGCAGCTCAAAATTAACATGTTTGAAACATAAAGCTAATTTTGCAAAGTCTTTCAGTTCCCCAGCAGGCTCCCTGCTCGGGGCAGGGCAGGGGCTGCCTGGGAGCCCGGGGCTTGGCCAGCAGCTCTGCCCCAGCTGCGCCCTGTGACCCCAAACCCCCGTGTCACAGGGCCTGCTTGCAAAGACGCGTTCAGCTCCCAGCCCTTCCGTCAGACTCCCTTTCATCTCAGATCCTCTCAGGTATCCAGACGCTATTACAGACCCAGGCAGGAGGCAGCAGGCAGGTTCTTATTTATCTCAGACAAATTAAGGTTAGACCACCCGTTTGGTTTTTTGCAAGATGGGAATTTTTGCAAAGGGGGCCAGGTTGCAGCGCAGCTGGAGCATCCTCCGGGCTATTCCTGCATCGGTAGCTCTGCACTTGACTCTGCTGCAAACTTTGCAAGCACCTGAGAGAGCAACCCCCATGCTGGACCTGGTGCAACCCGGGGGCATGCGGGCACCCGAACCACGGGGCCAGGAGGAGGCTCCATGCCACGGGCTCTGGCACGGCAGGTCGTGTCCTGCCCCATCTCTCCAGCTGACACGGGGAGTCAGGAGAAGTTCACTCTTCTGGGCCTCTCCCTGGCACAGGGCTCGATGGCATTTTGTGATGGAGCCCTCCTCCAAGGCAGGTTTGGCAGCACACCGGGCTTCGCCGAGCTCCCTCCTCCCGTGGCTCACATCGGTGTCAGCGCCGCGGGGTCCTGTAGGTGGGGCGGGAGCGGCATGTTCCAGCCAGAAGGGTGGGAGGTGGACGGGAGCGTGTTCTGGCCCGTGACAGCAACCCCCTTGCTCCTTTTGGAGCCTCCCTCCCATGGCGGCTCCGTGCCTCTCCCCACCCCAGCCAGGAATCCTGCGCCAGCCCTGCTGGGACGACTCCAGGTATGGGGAAAGCGGCTGCCAGCTTCTGCGCTGGAGCACAGCCCCCTCTGTGACGGCAGAGCTGGTGAACATGCTCCATCACGGCTGAAAAAAGCCAGATTGCGGGGACAACATCCGCTCTGCAAACCACAGCCAAGCAACCTGGGGTGAATCACGGCCGGGCTAGAGCCAGGCTTGCTCAGTGGGACACGACTGTGGCTGCAGGCTTTGAAGACGATGAAATACTCACGCACTTGTTTTTCTGATTCAGGGAGGTTTCCTCGGGCCCACGAGCTGTTCGCAGCACATGCAGCGCAGCCAGATTGTCATCTGCAACCACTTCTGTCGGCACCGCGAGCAAGAGCAGCATGCCAGGGCCGCAGTTGCATGCCACGCGGGGCTTGGAGATCCTCCTCCCCACACCTGAGCTGGGCTGCCGGCCCCGAAGACGGGCTGCAGGCAGGCGGCCGGGCTGGCGGGAGGAGGTGACGCAGTTCCAGGGCTCTCGATGTGGCAGCAGGCTCAACTTTGCAGCCTGGGTTGCAGCTCTGTGAGCCCCATTGTGCAGGGGATGTGCTGGGAGGAGGCAGCTCACCACGGGCTACAGAAACAGGCACGAATCAGAAGTGGCTCTGGCAGAGGTGCCCGTCTGCCCTCACTCAGCAGGGTCTGTGCCCAACCTGCCTCGTGGCTGGAGCTTGGGCAGGCAGTGATGCCTGGGTGCTGCCGCACCTCCTCTTTGCCAGTGGGAGAAGCAGTATGAACACCCAGTGAGGGTGGAATGGCTGTGGAGAGGACGGTCAGGTTTATTTTGCAAGAACACTTGTACAAAACTACACCCCTGAAGGCAAGTCAGCGGCCAAGGGCAATATCTGCCGTGGAAAACAGAGAAACACCATGGGACTAGCCTGGCTCTGCTCACAGCCAGAGGAAAAGTCTACAGAGAGCAAACATTATGGCTCAGAGCCATGGTGCAGCCAGCAAGGAGTCAGTAGAAGTGCCCTAAGCAGCAAACACCAAGTGAGCAGGAGATCTCAGTCTCACCCAACATCCTGTTATTTCGTCTTGGAGATCAGATCCCAGACACAGTGCTGGGGAGGAGCAGGAGGAGCCTGACTGCTCTGCTGACAGCACCTCAGGGCACAGCACAGTTCCCCTAATTCCTCAATCAGTTATTTCCCTCCCTAATTAGGGCTTGGAAGACAGCCATCTTTTCATGTATATCCCAGGTATCTTCCCGCCTCTCCCCCAGTGTAATTTGCTTTGATCCTGGCGTGCAGCAGTCAGCTCCAGGAGCTGGTCATGGCTGCACCACCCCAGCGTGCGTCTGTCTCAGCTGCTTCAGGGACATGGGTCCCCAGGCCCTATCCAGTGCCCAACAGGACACGTGGATGCTGCTCTCGACTGTCCTCAGCCCTGAGGAGGAGCTTCTTGGGGAGATGAGACCCATGCCGGGAGATGGCCACACTGGAGGAGGGACCACACAGAGGCTGTCCCTTGCCTGTCCCCAACACCCGCAGTCCAGCCCAGCAGGTGACAGCCAGGTCCATCCCATGGGGTCCCTCCTTTCATGCAGGCGGGGCTAACAGGCCCCACAGCAGGGCACCCGCCACCTCCAGGGCACCGGCCCTGCTCCTGCAGCCTGCCCTCCTGCTCCCACGGCTCCTGCTCTGTCCCTCCAGCCTGAGGCCAAGAAGCCTGGAGGGCTGCAGGGTGGCTTGGCCGTGCTGGGAGCACCCAGCTCCCCTGTCCGGGCAGCTGGACCTGCCACCTCCCGCCAGGTCACACCTCAGCTCCTGGAGTTCCCTGCAGAGCGGGCACGGCTGCCCTCTGGGCGGCTACAGCCACGGGCCTCTGAGCAGCCCCGGGTCACGTTCCCCTTTCGGACACATACGCTACCGAAACCAGGAAGTCCCCCCCTCAAAGCCACTGCGTTCGCACAGGACCAGCCGCTCCAGGACAGAGAAGGCTCCTCATTTCCCAGGACGGCTGCAAGGAGGGGGAGCGTGCAGTGGGAAGGGCACCCGCTCCAGCAGACGGCTCTGCCTCGTCAGCCCAAACCTGCTTCATTGGGGTTGCTTCTCCCACGGTCCCACTTTCCCTGCAAGGGTGGGGGTGGGGTGTGCCTGCATCCCTGTGCTGCCTGCGCAGCTCTGCGCATCCACTCTGCGCGTTTTGGGGGCTCTTGGGTTTGGGCATATCGCTTCTCACAGCAGCAGGTAAACCTGGGGGGCTGCTGGAGACAGCGTCACCGCCAGCACCATTTGCGCCGCAGGCGGCCGCCCCACCGAGGGATGCAGCGCATGTGCCTGGGCTGGGTTTGCTGAGAACGTTACTTTAGTGAGGAACTGTAAAACCTGAAAAGCGTTATTCTGAAAAAGAGCTTACTGCTGGGATGGCGTTTTTCTGCAGGGAGGAAGGTCACTTCACGGAACAAGGACCGGAGTTAACGCCCCTTAAAGACCTGGAGGAAACTGCACTGTAGGGGCTGGGGATGGAGCTGACGTGGTTTTAATTCACAACACGCTCTGTGGATACCTGCCATAAGCAGCGTTACTCCTCGGTATCCATGGGTGCACTGGGCAGCCCGAGCGCTGTGCCAGCGCATGATGAACTGCTGCGGCACGTGGGGATGGGAAAGAAATGATGGCTCAGGCCATCAGAGCTGTCCCTGCTGCTCTCTGGGGCTGACCCTCCATCCTCACCCCCAAACTGAAGTTTCACCTGGTGTGTGTTTGGGGAGAGTGCGGAAGGGCCCTGCCTGCCAGCACCCATGGACATCGCCCCCCGTTCTTTCGAGAAGCCCTTTCCCAGCTGGGAGGCTGCAGGGAGCGGCTGGGTGCTGCCCCTCCGCCTGGTGGTGGGGTCACCCCAGGGTGGCCATGCTCCCGCCCTGCCCCAGGGGCTCGCGGGGTGGCGGTGGGCTTGGCGGGAGCCCAGCCCTGTCGGGTGGCCACAGCCACGCTTGGGCCAGCGACGGCTCCTCCGGCCCCTGCGTGTGGTCCCAGCACGGCCGCAGTGGGAGGTAGAGGGGAAGTTTGTTTTTCATGGGCGACTTTGCTCTCCGGTCAGGCGTGACGGGCCAAACCCTGCAGCGGGAACCTGCGGGGACTCTGCCCCAGGCGGTGACCTCGGGGCTCCCGGCCAGTGGTGCCACGGCTCCTGCCGGCTGCCCCTGCCTGCCCTGGCTGCCCCTGCCCGCCCTGCCCACCCTGCCTGCCCCTGCCCTCCGCTCCGAGGCTTCTGCTTGCAGCCCCACGGCCGGGTCCGGGCAGCGGCGGGGCA
>VWZZ01008338.1:630748-650734 GCA_013399095.1 Psophia crepitans | reverse complement strand
GGGCGGCGGGAGGCACCGGGAGGCACCGGGAGGCACCGGGAGGCGCAAAGCACGGCCGGCCCTGAGCTGCTCTGCCTGGGGCCGCCCCACAGCGCCTCTCCGGCCCCCGGGACCCCCTTCCCCCGGCTTTGGGGTGATGCTGCTTCTGTGAGCCGCAATGCCACCGGGGCAGCACAGCAGGACCCAAGAGCCTGCGCTGGGTCAGCACCTAAAACTCCTTCCCCGTCGTCTTCCCGGGGTGCTGGGGCGCCCCGTGCTGCAGCCCCACGGGCGCGGGGTGGGTGGTGGGGTGGCAGCTCAGGGAGCCCACCCTGGGCAGGAGAAAGGCCGCGTGGTGCAGGCGTGGAGCCTGCCCGAGCCCCGCGTGGGGAGCGATGCCGTGGGGCAGCCGGACGGGGCAGCCCCATGGCCCCCAGTCCAGTGCTCCGGGGTAGCTGTGCCTGGCAAGAGCACGTCCCCTGATCCCAGGGGGTGTGCCTGGCCCATGAACATCCCCTGGCCTGATCCGTTATTTTGCATCCCCTGGGAGGGACCCCCTGGGTGGGAGGTGGCTCAGCAGGTGGACCCTTGCCCGTGGGTTGTGGGGATCTGGGCAGAGAACAGGGAAGCCAAAACTCTCATTTTTCTACCATAAGGTTAGGAGGTAACTGGTGCTGAGTCCCCCAGGGTCAGGTCCCCGACAGCCGCAGGTACCTCCACCCAGCACTATGGCACTGCAGATGCTGCTGGCTGGAGACCCTGCACAGGACATCCGTCTGGTCCTGTCCACCCCGCGCTGGGCTCAGAGGGGCTGTGGGGATGCAGGGCCAAGTGGGGCAGCAGTGGGGCAGCCCTGGGAGCAAAGGTGTCCCCGATGGCTGACCAGGGCTGGCAGCCCCTTCCGCAGCTCCGCTGGGCACAGCAGCAGAGGACCCAGCGTTTCCTCTGGCACAGGGAGCTGACAGATGCTGTTTGGGGGGCTACAAATCAGAGCTGAAAAGCTGGGGCTGGACAGGCTGTCTGGGAACTCGTAACCTGAGCCCCAGGAAAGGAGGACTCAGGAAAATGCTTTCAGCAATCATATTCATCATCTTCAGCTCAGACTCATTAGGCTCGCAGAGCCCAGCCTCGCCACCGCCAACGCCTCCCGCACGCAGATAGAGCCGCCGGCTCAGACAAATAAATGCTTCCAGCTTCCCGGTGGATGCGGCAGGTCAGGGAGCATCTGATGCCAATTACCCACGGTGTAGGGTTCCCCGGCCCTGCTCACCGGCGCTGCGCAGCGAGGCGGCTCCCGCGCTCCGGCCCTTCCGCCCGGGTCTACCCCGGCCACGCGGGTGTTTGGGTGCCTACACGTCCCTCCAATTTGGGGTGGCCCCATGGATCACCCTCTGCTCCCGGTGCCAGGAGCCATGGGGGCAGCCAAGTTGGGGGGGTTTAGTCTCCCGTTGCAGGGGGAAGAGCAGCCCTTTGCCACTCACGTTTTGAGCTTCACCAGCGCAGGGATCGCCCACCCCAGCATTTCAGGGGATGCCTGGAGGCCACCTCTCCATGTGGCTGTTCTTGCCATGACCGCACAGCATTGGGCACCGGCGTGACACTGTCTGGGTTTAACTCTCACAGGTTGTTCCCTTCCAGGCTGTCCCCACCCATGTGCTCACAGCATGGTGCACAGGGACCCCTGCCCCCTGGGTGCAGGGTTATGAGCACGAGAGCTGCCCCGGCTGGGGCAGTGGGAAGTGTGTCAGGGCTGCGCATCAGCGTGCGACACTGCGCAGATGCCCTGGA
The DNA here is from genome assembly GCA_013399095.1 of Psophia crepitans. Classification (NCBI taxonomy): domain Eukaryota; kingdom Metazoa; phylum Chordata; class Aves; order Gruiformes; family Psophiidae; genus Psophia; species Psophia crepitans. The sequence goes on along the minus strand of VWZZ01008338.1, from coordinate 648,967 downwards.
CCATGCTGTGCCCACCGTGCAGGGTCCCAGTGACCCAACTACCCAGGAACATCTCTGGGGCAGCACAACCCCCATCTCACGGTCTGAGCAGAGGGAAGCTGTGAGAGTCCCCACTGGGTTCAGGTCCAAAATTACACGGAAACCCACAGACCAGGCTGGGAGGGGACCCCAGGGCCCAGGCACCCATCCCAAGCGGTGATGGCAGCCGGCACAGCCATCCAGCCTTGCCGAGCACTGCAGTGAAATGGGCACACGCAGCTCTGCTCACCCGGCGGCTCTTCAGGGCAGCTGCACGTTTCCACTTCTCCAGGCTCAGGCTGGCCTGGATGTCCTTAATTGCCCAAAGGTCGTCATCCCCGAGCCCAGGGCCACGTGTCAGAGGGACCCTGGGCAGGAACCTGACATGGACACGAGTCATTCGGGATCAACGCTGGGGGCCAGGAAATTGCAACGGACACGAACCTAAATACACCGCGCGTCTCCCCAGGTAATCAGGGGCCGGGCCAGATTCCGGCTGACAGCTTAAATGCCTTAATTCCTCGGCCGCTGCGGTCTGAGGGGGTCCCATGTGCCACGGGCTTCTCCCAAACGGTCTCCGAGCTGGAGGTTTGTCTGTAATTGGAGGCATCTTGCATTCCCCTGAAAGTAGCCAGGTCCCGCTGGAGGGGGGCTGCGGGAAGGCAGCAATTTCCCTTATGGAATTATTTACCTGATTAGAGAGTTTATTTTATCAAAATTGCTTCAGAATGGGGCTGCTTGGTGTGTCCAGCGTGGGGAGCTCCCCGGTGGGGCCGGCGGCCTGGAGACAGGTAATTTGTGTGGTTAATGGGACTAATCCACCAGGCAATTACACCAATAGATTTCACGGCTGCAAAGTGCTCTGTTCCCATTAATTAAAAATCTGTTAAGAAGATTAGCACATAAAAGTATGAAAAGAAACCCAAGAGTTTCTTTCCCCACTGGCTCCCAAAGGCGAGTGTGGGAGTGCTGGATTGCTCGCGTTTGCACAGAAATTATTCTTTTAAAGGTAAGGGCTTCGCATCCAAAGTAACCGCTGACAGTTTTCCCCGACTTCCCTACCAAGAGGTCCTTTATGTTTAATTACAGTTTGTTTAAATTAGCCCTGATTGTTCGCGTGGAGCGTTAGCTGAAATACAGTTTGAACGTGCGGGTCCCCTGCGCCCTGCCGGTGCGGAGCGAGGAGGGCGGCCTCCGGCCAAGCCCCGCACCCCGGCAGGTGCCCCGGCTGCAGGCCAGATCCCTGCCCGGGCGGAGACAGGGATCTGGGGGGGCCGGGGGTGTGCGTCTCCCCTGGTTGAGAGGGTCACACCAGAGCAGGAGCCGGGTGCGGTACCCACCGTCAGCAGGGGCTCAGCCACCAAACCCAGCCCAGCAGCAGGCGCGCGGCTGCAGCAGGCACCTCCCCGGCACGGTGGTGCTGGTGGTCCTGCCCGCACCCCACCAGCAGCTTCCCTGCCGGCCGGAGCCCCATGCCACCACCACCCACACCCTGTGGACACCCCACACTCCCCTCCCCGCGCTGCCGCCACCAGCGAGCCCAACGCTGCTCAGCCTCGCGCTCGGCGGCCGGCGCCGCTCCTGGCCTTTGTCCACAGCCAGACACTGAGCAAAACAAAAGCAAATTCCCCGGCAGCTGAAGGTGCCATTTTTACGGCTCGGCCGAACAAGGAAGTATTTTTTGATCTCTTAAAAATCCCGAATATTATCTGACAGTTTATCTTGTTTCTCCGCATCCGTGTCTTTGCAGCAACGCCAGCTCATTTACATGTGTATTGCGCCTGCCTCCACGGGTGCTGAGGTCAATTGAAACTCAAGAAAAGAGGAGAAATTTATGCAAAACTGTTGATTGCATTTGTATGTAATGAAATCATCCAATATTCATCTGACTATAGACTCTAATCTGAAAGGAGAAGTGAAGGACATAAGAGTCACTGGAAAGCAATAATGAGCTTCTGTAGTGATTAAAAAAGCACTTGAGCTTTCTGAAAATCCAGCCAGAAATCGTGTCTAATCAACACGGAATATAGGAGGCAGAGATTACATTGATACATTTTGCAAAGCTCACTGCTGAAAATGTATGCGCGCTGTAAACTCTGACATGCCATCCATGGTCTGTTTTATACAAATCCGGGCGGCACACAATCAGCGCCCGGGCTCGTCCCTGGCACAAAGCAATCTTGGTGTCTCTGCTCGATGACTCACAAGGAGCGCAATCACATCTATTTTGAAGAGCAATGTTGGTTTTTAACTATGTCGAGAGCTTCCAGCTTCCTTGGAGTTTTTCCTTCCTTTCACCTCCGCTTTGCGTTTCCCGGCGGCCGCGGGGCTCAGCCGGGAAGTGGTGGGAGGCTGCTGCCCGCCCCGGTCCCTGCCCCAACCCCCTTGGTGGAGCTGCCCCGGTTCGCAGGCTCGGAGCAAAGCGGGGTGTCCTGGTGGAGCCCAGCGTGGCACCCCGGGAAGGGTGCAGGTCTCTGCCTGGGGTGCAGTGAGCAGGGTGTGCACAGGGTGCCACACATGCACCCTGCTCGGGGGCCACCAACCCACTGGGCCATGGCAGCGCTCACCAGGTGGGAACATGATGGTGCCCCCAATCCACACGTGCTGCTCGGACGGGGCTCCTGGCAAGCGTGGCACGGTGCAGAGAGCCCAGGGCACAGCTTGAGGGGGTCCAGCCACGGCCCTCCCTCACCCCCTGCCCAGCATGACCAAGCAGCGTTAGCTGCTGAGGCCAAACCGTTTGGCAGCCAAAGTGGTGTCACTGACGTCAGACCCACATTACACCCAGCTCCACCATTTTCTGGCCCAGGGTCCCTTCCCCTCCCGGGTTATTTGGTGCAGCTGGAGCTCCGTCCCTGCCCGCCAACAGCATCAGCTGCAGCTTCTTATCAGCTCTGGGTGTGATCCAGGCTGGAGCATTGGGAGAGCTTCCTGCTGGTGCTGGTGGAGGCTGCAGCAGGCAGGTCCTGTGCCGCAGCTCCCGTGGTGGAGCACCAGAACAGCAGGTGCTTTGTGCAGCAAAGGGGGCAGTGGGGTCAGCCCCGAGCCACCCTGTGTGTCAGCCGGCCACCGTCGCAGTGAGTGCCTGTCCTCTTCCTCTCGGGGTTTCGCAGCGGCTCCTGGCAGGCACCCGCACTGCGGCAGGTACCTGTGCTGTGGTGGGTGGGGTGACCCCCTGGGCTGGCACGCTGCTGTGCGCCTGGTTGTGCGTGGTGGGTGCTGCTGTGGTCCTGTGTGGCTGGGGAGTGCCAGCGCCGTGGCTGGGGCTTTCGTCTGCTTATCCCGTGGGGCAAGGGAAGGGCGAGAGCAGGACAGACTGCGGCGGCACAGCTCTGCGGGCTCATGTGCTGCTTTGCTGGTACCGGGGGTGAGAGCAGCATCTGCGGGTGCTGTGGCTGCTCCCGGCTGATGCAGAGCACGGGGTGTGTGAGGACACACACAAATGGACTCCCCAAATCCGTCCCTGCTGCAGGGCCCCCGGCTGCGGTTGCTCAGAGAACAGGTCTCTGCCTTGCTCCAGGTTTAAAAGCTCTTTTTGCCCCTGGTTTTGCCTCGCGTGCGTGGCCAGCCCTGCGCCTCCTCCCGCTGGCACCGGGCACGGGTGTCTGGGGACGGGCAGCTCCGGCCCCGGCCTGGCGCTGGTGCAGCTTTGCCGCTAGGCGTTAATTCACGTGCAGCAGAGTGAGATGCTACAGAGTAAGGAACAGCAGTAAATACTTGGAAAATTCCTAAAGCCCTTCAAGCCCAGGCTGTTGCTGGGATGCTGAGGCTGCGACAACGGCAAAAAACCCCTCGTTGATAAATGTCAAAAGAAATACAGTAATCAGCTGAAAGCAATTTACCGAGCCATGTAACTGCCCTGGGCTCGCCATCTTCCTTTATTCATTTATCATGGCAAGAGCTTTGGCCAAAATACACAAAGCAGAGAAATTGTTGACATGTGGGGCCCTAGCAGAGCAAATCCTTCATCCTCCTCCCCCTCCCCACTGCACACAAACTCTTTGGGAGTTGTTTATTTAAGGACTGCGGAGCACTTGGTGCTCTTTGAACCCAAGTGCCTTGGGAGCAGGGCTGGGTGCAGGCCACCACCTTCTCTCCTCCTGCCATCGCCCGAGGCCGTGTGCCGCCACCGGGAAGTACCTGCTGGTAGTGAGGAGCTGAGCTGTGCGATGAGCTCAGGCTCCTGGTCTGCTTCTACCTCCTCTACCCCCTAAAATGCGGCACTGGTGGCTTGCACGGGTGTGCCAAAACTAGCCAGGGAGGACAGATGCTGGTTTTGCAAAGTTCCTGTGTTGGTTTTTGGTCTTCTTGGTCCTGCTACAACAGCCGTGCAGACAGCACCGGTTTCAGCTGTCTGTCCATGAAGCCTGGGGACCAAAAAGCTCATCTCCCCTGCCCACCACACACCGGTCGGTCTCAAGCTCCCCCTTGCCTTCCAAGCAGCCATGGCCAGGCTGCAGGTAACTCTGCTGGCCACCACAACAGGCAGATGCTTCTTTTGGGATGTGTGAACCCAAGGGAACACACCAACTAGGAACTGACTGTCTCAAGGCTGTTCCTCAACATTCCATTTTGACTTTATTTTAAGCAAAAATAAACGCCGAGGCTCACAGCAGGACAGCACAGGTCTCCTTTACATGTAGCCCTCGCTTCTGCCAGGCAGAAGGTGCTGGGATGCAAACGGATCGGCGCACAAGGCCAGCAGGGCAGTCGTTCCTCCTGTGCCTCAGCTTCCGTGTGGGAGCCTTTCCAGCAGCCTCCAGTCCTCCTTCCTGCTATTTTATTTTTAACCTCCGTTCACCCAATTCTGCTGCCATCTGTAAGAAGAGCAGCGAGAAGAGTTCCCCCCTCCCTCCAGCACAGTCCAAGGTGGGGAATCAGAGCAGCCAAAGCACAGGAGGTCTGGCAAAGCTGCCGATGGGCTGAGGCTGCTGCGCCAGGCAGGGATGGCCACCGGGTCCGGGGCAGTCTGCTCTTGCGCGAGGGGGGAGTGTGTCCGTAGGGACGGTGGTTATCCAAGCAGCTCCTTGGTCTTTGCTGCCAGCAGCTTGTCCATCTCCGCCGCAGTGCTGTCTGCCATTTGCTGGATCTGTGGAAACACAGCACAAGTCTGAGCTGAGCGCTAGGTGAGGGCAGAGTTTAAAGGGAGTGACTGATCACCTCCTGAAACAAAGCCGAAACTCCTAATAAAGCCCAAAATAGTGCTGAGGCAATAACCAGGTCTACCTGGGGGCTCCCACCAGCCCTCAGTGGTTCTGTGCCAGAGAACAGGAACTGGTCAAAGGCTCTGAAGAGACATTGCAACACAAACTCTTCGCTGAGCTTCACAAGTCACACCAGTCTGATAAGGAGCGGCTGAGGGAACTGGGATTGCTGAGTCTGGAGAAGAGGAGGCTCAGGGGAGACCTTATTGCCCTCTACAAGTCCCTGAAAGGAAGTTGTGGCGAGCTGGGGGTCGGCCTCTTCTCGCAGTAACCAGCGACAGGACAAGGGGGAATGGCTGAGAGTTGCGCCAGGGGAGGGTCAGGTTGGAGATGAGAAACTTCTCGGAAAGGGTCGTCAGGCCTTGGAACGGGTTGCCCAGGGAGGTGGTGGAGTCCCCGTCCCTGGGGGTGTTTAAGGAAAGGTTAGATGTACCATGTCCCTAAGATGTACTTAGGAACATGGTTTAGTGGGGAATATGTGGTAGGGGGCGGTTGGACTAGATAGTCCCAGAGGTCTTTTCCAACCTTAATGATTCTCTGATCAAGTCCTTATTTAGTAGAGGGTTAACGGCTTCAGGGGAAGGCAGAGTTAGAGACCTGCTGGTGTTGGCACCAGAGAAGAGAGGGCTTATCTCATTACCTCCTGCAACCTTTCCGCTATTAGAACAAACGAGGTAATAGCAGGAGCGCAGCCTTAGTACATGCTAAGAATTTGCACAGCAAATAACAGACCTGTTTATTTCTTATAAAAAGAAAGAAATGGAGATAAAGCCCTGCCCAGGGATCGGGTCTCCTGGTAGCATGGGATGGACGTGGCAGGCACGTGGACGGGACAAAATGTGCCTGCACTTACTGGAGTGAGTGCAGATAAAGGCTGAGGCGCAGCGGGAGGTTCATGCGCCAGTTTTACGGGACTGATTAAGATGCGCTTGCTCCCAAGGTATATGACAATGATCTTTCCTCATGATGAAAAATATGGGTGCAAGCAAAAATGAACTTGAGAAGCTACTTCTACAAATGCAGAAAACCATCTGTCTGCTCTGGGAGAACTGCGTCCCCACAGGATTCAGTTACAATAGCATGGCCATTTTTCCTCCTTGCACAAATGCTCTGTATATCAATGTTTATTTTTGTGAGCACACAGAGAACTGTCCCGAAGCATTTGCAATGTATCTAACTTTAGCTGCTAATAAACAAACAGCTAAAAAGTAATGGCCTGCCTTCAGAGCCATCCATTCAGCAAAACACTTAAGCTTGTGCCTGAGTTTATGCCCAAGTAATTGACTTTAGTGACATCTGCTCTTAGGGAATTAGGCATGTGCTTAAGTATTTTCCTGAATTGGAGCCAAAAACTCCTAACAGATAATCTTGCTAGCCTTTTCATTAATAACAAACTGGAGCAATCCTCATTAACACCAGCTGTTTTGCAGTGGGCAGGCGCTGTGTAAATGACAGTAAAGCTATGGAGACGGGTCGTTTTGCTCTCCAAGTTCAGCTGCTTTGCGCAACAATCTCTCAAAGTACAAAAGCTTTTGGGGAACAACTTTTTTTTTCTTCCCCCTATGTCAGCTTACAGTGGTTTGTACCATAAATTTGGCTTTGAGACTGAGGCCCCAAATCTCACAAAGAAAAAGCAAATACAACAGCCATTGCTGACTCCAAAAATTCAGCCCGGGCCACCCATTCCCCAGTCGGGTTCTTGGTGCTGGAGATTTGTCAGCAAGGGCTGGGATGAACATGCCACTGAGCTGTGAAACATCATGATATGGCAGGAGGAGGGGAAAAGGAAAAAAAAATTACCTGCTTTTCTAGTAGCCAGATGGTATCTTCAGACACTTTGTTCTTGAACTTCTTCACCTGGTTGATGCTTTTGCTTCTCACCTTTCTCAGGGCCTCTTTGGACTTGTTGGTGGACTGCTTGGCAAGCTTGGCCAGGCTCTCCCTGTGCTCTCTCGTTACCCTAGCAGCGAGGGGAAAGAAAAAAACACCGAAAGGAAACACAGTGCCATGTGTAGCGCAGCCAGATTTATTTTCCGTGATGGACTTGGGGTAAATGCAGCGATCCTCTCCACCGCGGTACCTCTCCGACTGGCCCTGCCAGAGCTGCCATGTAGCACTGAGCCGGGCTGTGCCGGGACACCCAAAAGCTGCGTTAAGATAGAGCTTGCTCTGCGTGGAGGCCCTACATCACAAGGGCAGAGGGACTTAACAGCTCAGGGTGTGCTTTTAACCCGCTTCGGTCCACCCAAGCGAATCAGCCACCTCTGCGCAGCATCGCCGGCGCAGCACACCTCTGAAATAACTCCTGAGCCTAGACCAGAAAGTTCCCAGCGCAGCCTTAAGCTGAGGGACTTGTACTGAATCATAATTGGTTTAGAGGTGTTGCTGCAGTGCCTGAAAGCCATGCTGCAACATTCAGACTTTTACCATTCTCTGCTGCCAAAGTGTCTGTGGGAGAGAGGGAAAATCCAGCTCCAGACCTGAGAGATGGAGCTGGAAAGTGTAATCCTACGAAGCCGCGAGGAAAACTCCAACCCTTCCTGAAACTGAGTATCACCTCCCTGCAACCGAGGAGCCTGAATTACACATCCGGAAGCTACAGAGCTTATGTTTCACTCAACCTTATTTCAGCTCATCATGATCAAGCTTTTCCACCAAGATGATGTGAATGCTTCATTTGACAAGAGGATGATGCTAGATGTGGCTAGCCATGGGTAACTCAGCCCAAGAGAACTTCAGCGTCACCTTCCCCCTGACATGGGGCCAGTTACTGCTGTGGTGCTGCAAGAAAATCCTTGATTTTTCCATCCCAAACTAAAAACTGCAGGTGATGAGGGAGTCTGGCCACCTGAGTAAGGCACAGGAATGGCTGATGTGTCACCTCAGCTCTGCTTGTGCTCCAGCACCTACAGCTGATCGCTGTCACCACCAACTGCTAGGGCTTAACAATAATATTATAATTATTTTCATGGCTATTGAAGCTTCCAGACCTCCTCGAGAATGGAAAACCCTGGTGCATTCACTGAGACTCGCTCGCAAGAGAGTGCCCGTCTGCTCACAGAAGGTATTGCAAAATAAACATTTCACAGGAGTATTTAGAAATCGGCTGCAACAGCCTGGGTCACCAAAACACTGAGGCCAAGACTCTTCCTGCAGAGAGCTCAGGAAACGCGGGGTGAGGGCTCCCAGCGCAGCGTGGGGGTGCGTTACGGGGAGGCTGGGGGGCACGATGGGACCCTCAGCCCTTCCCCAGCTCGTGCTCAGCCCAGCAAATCACACGCGTGCCGATACCTCCCCTCGGCAGCCCGGTCGCTCGCAGCAGATGTCTGCAGAGGCGCTGGCCCCTCGCTAGTTATCTTCACCGTGCAGGAGGGAATGGGCTTTCCAGAACTGATCAGTAATTACAGGAATCTGGCATTGCCAGAAAAGCTGACAGACCTAGAGAGCAGTGACCCAGCCCCAGCACCCACAGTGACCCCTCACGGGCACCCTGCCCTCGCCCAGGGACACCCCATGGGCAGCGGCTCAGCCCCCCAGCACCATCCTGCTCGCTGTTGACAGCCGGAGGGAGATGGCCAGCAAATTTCACATGTGGCAAGAGGCTTCTGGTCAGTGCAGGCTCGAGCCTGGACCGAACGGCTAATTAGAAGTGAGCGGGGTTACTTGTGGTTTCCTCTGCATCCCAACATCGATGCCTTTAGGGCTTCTCGTGTTCGATCTCCCAGCCAGAGGTCCCACGGCACATGCGAAACCAGCAAAGCCAGCTCACAAACAGAGGTCTGGGTGAGGTCAGATTCTCAGGCAGCTTTTTTGGGGGGGAGGGAGAGGGGAGAGTCAGTCCTGGCTGCTAAACTTGGAGGAGGGAGCTGGAAATCTCTCCCATCTCCTGCTGGGTGGCAAGGCGAGTCGGTCTGCAGCGGGGCTGTCTCAGCTGGGGGGACCGAGCTTGCCATCAGCCAGTCGCCTCCCCGTTCCTGCTCAGCTTGTGCGAATTGTGCCGAGGGTATCGCTCGCCTGCTTGGGGCTGCCGAGCCTTTAAGGAAATGTTTTTGTTTATGCAGCGCTGCCAGATTTCCTATGCTTCTTGGCACGGGGTCACAGCTTTCATGCCTCCTTGTCTGTCTTTATTAACACCAATTTCTTTTTATCACTGCGCAGCGCCGTGGAGTTTCTCAGCGGGTTTTATGTTCCAGCCAGACTGTGTGTAAATTCTCAGCAATGCTACCAGCAATGCCAGAAACGGACACTTTTTCAAGCAGATGCTGTTTCTGGTTAAGGAATCCATCAACACGAGCCAGGTCCACGGTTTCTAAGGACAGTTGTTTAATCCCGCCCCCAGATCTGGGATTTTTAAGCCGTTCTTAGGTATGTTTTCTTTTCTGTCTAGTAACTATTGCCCCTACCCACTTTTTAAAGCCAAAAAAAGCATGAGGTGAACCTGGGGAAGGGATGCCAGAAGCAGGGAACAAGGACAAGGTCCTTGCCTGTCGCCCCTTCCGCTCTCCCCTGGGAGAACGCTGCCCTCCCCTCCAGCTCTGGGAGCGTGAGCTCAAATCCTGCCGTTCCCCCGGGGATGGTCCTGCCCTGCCAGGGTGTTCAGAAACACAGACCACCCCATGGGTAACACCTCCTCTATCTCCCCTTCCACCAGCAGTTTAGGCACTGCGACCCCGGGATGCTCCTCTCCCAGCGCATGGCAGGAGCAGACCCACAGCGAGCACGACGCAGGCCACGTCTCATCTCCAACGCAAGACACTTATGTGGGTAAGAATAATTTCTGTATCTCAAACGGTAGGAATTTCCTGTGAATGAGAGGGCTCAGTTAAAGGAACGTAGGCTTAACTAGATACTCTGCATGCATAATTGCAGATAAACATAGGGTGCAATGTATATTGCTCAACAAAAAGCATGCAAGAGGCTTCTGATGATGAGCGATCCAGAGCAACGCAGCTCAGAAACAGCTTTGGTTTTTTCAAATTAATTTTTTTTTAGTCCTTTTTCCCCATAGTAGGTATCTTTGCATATTTCTTAAAGGGCAAAGGAAATAAAAGCTCACAATGAGTCATTAAACCTTCAAATGAGTCATCTGGCTTTCAGTAAAGCATGTGTAAAAATATTACTAATTTACAAACAATATCCAGTGTAACACAATGGGTCCAAAAAAGATGAATCTAAAAATGAGGCAATACCATAAAAGACACAAGGTCAGGTCAAATTCGGCCAAGAGATCAACCAATACAAATGTTCCCATGGCTCGCTTGCTTGCTTGCTTGCTTTTTTTTTCTTTTTAAACCCTCAGAGAATACTTTTTATACAAATAAATATTGCCTATGCAGTGCTGGCAACACAAACAGGCGAATGCCTCGGGGAGCAGAGGGGATCCTAGCAGGAAGCAGAAATAAACACGAGCAAAACGAGTGTATTTTTTTTCTGTTATAACTGCAATGCAAAAGCTAAACTAATAGAATAAACGCTGAAAAGTAAACTCCATCTTAAACTGCTCAGCTGAAACACTTTCAAGCACTGAAGCCTAGCTGGACCTGCATAAGGTGAATGTGATGCACGTGTGTCCAGCTGATAGGTCAGACTAAAAAGTGTGTTTAGTAACAGGCAAGGACAATTCAGGTTTGACCTGACTTCTACCACGCCTCATGAAAGACTCGGTCTCTGCAGGAACTGCACTGTCTCCTCCTTCCTGATTTGCTCGCTTGTTTTGCACACCTGCCAGAATTGTGGCAGTTTCACTGCATCTGCCTGTCACACATTCTTTCCTAAGCATCTTTAGAGACTTCAAAAGTTTTTAATTTTCCCAAAACTAGAGAAAGTAATTCAGGGATATAACATTAAAAAGAGCCTTCTAACAGAATTTTGGGGAACAACGCCCCTTTCGCACTAGAAGGTTTTGCAAGGTTGGAACTGTCCGCTTGTCTTTTTGGTAAGCGAATAAAACTCCAAGTCCCAGTCACGCTTCTGAAGAGCGGGTGAGAAAACGGGACTGGAGGTGCTGTGAGGGCAGAGTGCAGGGCACGTCCCCCAGCCGAAAACCTCTTTACCCTGGGACTCCCTGGGCTGCAGCAACCCTTTCCTTGCACACCAGGGGCAGGGAGCAGCAACCCTTTCCTTGCACACCAGAGGAACAAGGGAGCATGCTAGGCAGATCTTCCCTGGGGAGATAAGACCCTTTTTTGCTCTGCAGCACCGCAAGAGAGAGCGACAGACCGTACACATTTGTTTAAAAAACAGTATTTTTTTTAAGATTGGGATTTGCAGTTTCGGAGTTTCCTCCCCTGCAATTCATATTCAAGGATGACCCAAGTGCCCATTAACAATCAAACCACTGTGCAGCAACCCGGGAGCCTCAGCAATTATGAAGATAATGGTGCCCTCCTCCTCCTCTCCTGAGGAATGGGGGAAGGGTAGGGAGCACAGGGAAAAGAAAATCAGCAAATAGAATGATAATGTCATTGCCTCTCACCAACAGCAACGGAAAGCTGCAATTAGACTTCTCTGATCAAAATGCTAGATACAATTCCATAGAATTTTTAAAGTAGATCTAAAGCGTGAGAAATACTTGGTTCATCTTTACTAAGAAGTCACCTGCTTGTAAAACGCACAAGCAAGGTGTCTGTGTGCACAGGCAGCGTACGGAGCCGCCCCTGCCCTTTGTGGGAGCTGTTCACAGCAGCCTGTAACCCCGGGGTGTGAGATCATTCACATCTGCCTCTGCCCGGGCGTTCAGACGGCTCCATCGCTGCAGGGGCTGAGCACCCACAGGAACTCGTGAATTTTCCTTGCGCCACCCAAACCTGGGCAGAGTGGTGTCACTGCCCCTGCTACAGGCTGTGCCTACGCTAGCGAGTCGCACAGTACGAGCGGAGCTGCTGGGGGTCTCGTTACACACGAGGTCCAGCCTGGTCCCAGGGACTGAACCCATGTGCGCAGTGGGGGAGCACTCGCTGCACTCCCTCCCTGTTTAGTTTTATCTGAAAGGAATCCTGCTCGCAGGCAGAGACCCCAGCGTGCTGCAGCCCAAAGCACGCTAAGAGAGGATCATCGGGATTGCTTCAGAAGCACTCTCCTGATCTGACTGAAACACTGGCACCTCCTGCCTCGTCCAAGAGCTGGCAGACCCCAGTGAGGGGTGAAGGAAGCGATGCTGTCCTTGGCCAGGAGCAGCCTGCTTTTCTGTCACCCCCATACCAAATTTCCCACACAGCCATCAGTTATGCAACGTGTATTACATGAGACAAGGGAGTGTGTTTTTTAGTCAAAACTATCAATTCCCTCCCTCTTTCTTTCACCACTTCCTTCTAGTGTTCTCTGCGGCAAGGTACTACTCACCCCTAACACTACTGGTTCACTACTGCATTACTGCTGGTGTAACTCAAGGGATTTACAGCAGGGCAGCAAAGAATCAGCCCCTGAATTAAGGCAATCCAGCTTCAAAAGTCTTTGGCTGTCTCTTGCAAAGTGCTGCAGCCAGCTGGGGCCAGCTTTCCTCTGCAGGGGGAAGGTAAAAAACATTAAGACCAAGCATTAGATGCCAAAAGGTGGTGACTTAGAGCGCAGACACTTGGAAAAGCTTCCACCAGATGCTCCTAGGGACTGAGATAATTTTTTTTTCTGAACTTGAACTATAGCTATTTGGAAAGCAGCTGCAGCATGACATTACAGCAATCGTGCGTGCCCACCCTCTGAAGGGCACTCACCACAACCTACTGCGTTATCTTGCACGACGATGAGCCTGGGCAGCCATCAATACTCACTTAGGAATCGGCACCCGAATTACTGCCCCATCCACTTCTGGGTTCAGGTTCATGCCACTCTCCCTTATAGCCTTCGTAGCTGCAGCTGTGCTCTGTAAAGCAGATCAAAAGGTAAAGGGAATTAGGAAATAATCGTTCCCATATGCCAGAACTCTGTCAATAGTTGGCAATCCATCTCCACAGAACATGGAAACATTTACTTCTGTTACCAGTAAGATCAGGAAGTTACATTGGTGCAGAGAGCTTTGATCAAACCGAATGGGAAACTACGGCTGCGCTCGGCATCGGGGTAGGGGGGCACGCAGGGGGGAGAGGGGAAGGGAAGCAACAACAAAAGAAAACTGTTTTGCTTCTTTGAAACTATTTGCATGGTTTGAGGCAACGCAGAGTGAAACTGCAATGAATTCCCAAGGCACAGCCCGACTGTGGCGAAGGAGATGAAAGATTCTGAGCGTTTAAAAATTCCAGTTGAATGTTTCCCACTAGAAATCACACAGTGCCAATTTAGAACCATTAACTAACTTAACCACTTCAGCGCTACAGCCTAACCACATTACAGCACGGCAGTAGCGCTTGGCTGGGAAAGAGCACTGGTGCCCAGCTCTGTGTTTATTTTACAGCTTATTACTTAGGATTAACTTCTCAAAACTCGACCACCGCTGGCTGACGCTCTGCTCCGCTTAAAGGGTGGGTGGGCAGCTTTGCCTGGTAACTGCAAAACTGGCCTCGTTCCCCCGTGCCAGGGTGCCGGGGTACCTCTACGGAGTGTCAGCCTTCACGGTTAAATCGGTTTTGCCGGGAGCTCCCGCAGTGCTCTGCCGGGTTGCTCCGTTCTTGACATTGACAATAATAAGACCGAGCGAGTCTGTACTCTTGTGGCACTCGCGTGGCATTCCCTACGAGGCGCGTTGCTATTTCTGATACCCTTTCCCATCGTTAACTTTAACTGCAGCAGACTGCGTTTATGAAGTTCAGCTTTTGTCAGCTGAGGCACAAGCTAAAGCTCTGCGTATTTGTCCAGGTCTCTGACGCGTGACGTCGCTGAACGGAATGAACGCTTTGCTGGTGTTTTGTACGACATAACTGCTGTCCTCTGGAACGCAACAAGGGCAGAAAAAATGTAACCGAGATGATCTCAGCGCGTTAGGAATGTAAACGTGTTATTCTATGGACAGTGCTTGCTCTGTAGGAAGGAAATGCTCAGCAAAAGCTTTATTGTTTAACACGCACATTGAAGGAGATAGAGGAAGGGGAAAATACTGCAATATTGCCTCCATGCTCTTGCAGCCCTTGAAATAAATAGTTGTGCTTAAAAAATCTAGTCTTATTCGGCTTTGTAACTCAGGCAAACAGGATTTGGCCCTGCAAATCCTTTTCTATGGTTGTTTTCTTTCCCAGACTCTTCAGGTATTTTTATTTGCTTGTCAATGCCATGACGTACTGACTACATGCTGTAAATAGCGGCATCCAGTAAACGTGTCTGTGATGGCTTTAAAGAGTTCAACCTATCCATGGAACAGTTACGGTATGAAACAACTGCACTCTGAGAAATAGTTCTAGCTCTAGTTCAAATGAAAAACGGCTCTTTGGCTTAGAAAGCAAAGGTAGGCAATGCTATTTAGTGTGATATTTAATTTCTCACATGCCCATTTCTCAGCCTGAGCTCCTGCTTGGACCCTGGCAAAGTCATGGAGTGACTTCCCCAGCCCTCTCAGCTCCAGCACTCTGAGGGACCTTGATGCACTCACTGATGAGGGGCCTTCGTTCTTCAAAGCCATTAGACGTGCTGGATACGCTTTAAGAAACACTTAGGCATCAAGTGCCTTACACTGACCTCCTCCGAGACTTTGCTGACTTAATTAATTGGGGAAAGCCTTTACAAAATAAATAGAGATAAGCTTTGGCAAACCTCCAGACCCAGAGTGGGATGAATAGCTAACCTCGCGCTCGTTACTGCTCCTGTCTGCGCGGCTCTATCCGCGTGAGCCCGCTGCCGGGGACCACTGGTGCTTGATCCCGTGCTGGGATTCAGATTTGCTGCCTCATTTAGGAGCAAGCCCAACTAAGGCTCCTGCAGAAAATTAAGGGAAGTGGGCTCTCCCAGAGGTTAGGTCAAAGCACCTCATTTGGGTTCCGACCTGCAGGCGCTGCCGAGGGAGGAGCTGGCTAACCTCGGCAGGCCCTGTGACAGCGCTTAGCACAGGCCCAGCTCAGTCCTACCAGGGAGCTCAGCAGAACCTCGTAGGCTACATCAGCAGCTTCTTCCATGAGCTCTCAGGGGGCGTCACCAGCCCTGGTGATAAGCAGGTAAGTTTGAGAGGAGTTTGATGGTGTCCCCAGCACAAATACAGACTATTCCAACTACACGAGTGGTTCTGTGCGTGGCCACGTCTTCACAGGGAACTGAAATGACATAAATACAACAGGGCAGGTGCAGCGTCGCTTCCACGCGTGTAATTCAGGGGAACCAAAGGACAGCGTGTGTGTGCTCAAGCACGGGAACTGGGGAGACCTGGCAGGGCACAGTTACTGCAGGCATCCGGTCTGTGACACGCTCAGCGCAGCTTTTCATCCAAGCTCGTGCTGACCAAACTGACGGGAAACCAGTCCCCAAAGCAAACCGCTCATACTGTGGCGTGGATATCTGCAACTGCAGCCTGACGGGCAGCACGTAACTCCCGTCTGACCCGGAGCCGCCGCACGTGAGATGCTCTGTGCACCAGGCAGGGCTGGAGAGCCGCTCGCCCCGTGCAGTCGGCAGCAAAATACCGCTCCTGGCTTGCGTCAGCTGCGAAGCAACACGCAGCCCAGCCAGAGCTCGCAGCCCAGCCAACTGATTTTCTCTAAATGTTCCTTTGCTCAGCATCAACCTGTTTGTTCCCATGGTAATTATGTCCCCTCGCAATGCCTTTGGAAACTTGTCCTTACCTCTGGAAAATTGGTCATGTTCACTATAATGAGCTGCGGCGACTTCTGTGAGATCTGCCCCAGCTGGTTCAGTGGAAACTTCCCGTCTTTTGTCATCACAATTATGTGATCAAGGGCCCCTCAAAAGAACCAAACACAGGGGAGTTTCAGTATGATACAGCAGTTCACAGCGATGCTGATGAAAAACGCATACGCAGTGTCCGACTTCCCTTCTGGTATGCAAAACATAGGTGTTACAAAAGGAAAAAAAAGATGTTTATTCAGGTTCCAGGTGCTACTTGTGCTCACGCATCCCCTGTGGTATTTGCAAGCTAAACATTTCAACGCCACTCCAAAGCACAAAAACATGAAAACAACACTCTTGTTTGTTTTTGTTACTCAAACAGAAGAACTAAGCAAGATTGTTAAGAATGAAAAGGAAATAATTCTTTTTTAATTCTTAGAACTTAAAGAAAATCAAAATGTTGTTATAAAAATCAAGACACTATTGTCTTTAACTTAGCAGTGCTCTCTTAAACCCCTCATTTTTTTCCCCAAGTCCCAAGAGGAGGTGCTGTACACCGCCTAATTTGAAGTATTCAGTTTCTCCCTGAGCTACTCTTAATCTGCTCTCTAGTTTCTGCTGCAAAATGTTAACAGGCCAAAAGACACCTGGGACAAGAGGTACTTTATCAGTGCAGTTAAAAAAAAAGCCTATGGTTAAAATAAATAGTTAAGAGACTGAGCTATGCTTTCCAGCTCCATTAAAGACTGAAGTGCCCCTGCCAGGGCTGTGGTGGTGAATGATTCAAATTTGGTCATTGTTTAATGTTAAATTTTATCCCTGAAACGTGATACTACTAACAAATACGTACGTTCAGAGTGTTACAGTAACTGCAGCTTAGTCAAATATATTCAGGTTTCTTCCTAAAACCCCAAATTCACTAAGCGAACGAGGCTTGTAAAGGTCACTAACCACAAAGACGTGCAGCAAAAAAAAAGTTTGTATATGCCAGACACCAGCCTGATGGCAATTTCCAAAAGGCTAATTTAATGGCAATTGGATTTTTCCTGCCCTACTGCACCATTAGCTGACAACCTGCTTCTTCATCACATCTGCAAACAGTTCAGTTAGACACTTTTGACATCTCCCACTTACAAAAGCTATTTCCAGGAAGCTATTAACAAAAATGGATTCTTCCTGGTCAAGCTCAGGGTGAAGAAAGCCTTTCGTTGGGGACACTGAGGTTGTAGTAATCGGGTGCCCGCTGAATAACTCAATAAAAAGAAAATAAATTTTGAAAATAATCAGAGTTCCCTGTTACTGGGACCAGTATCCTTATTTACAGGCAACAGAGCATCATACCAGAAAGCTACCGACCTGGTGAGGTTCTAACACTGAGGTTTCTGCTGAAATCTTCTTTCAGAGCTTCTACCACTGCCTGCATGTCTTCACTGGTTTCCTCCAAATTGATGATATCCTCAACTAGGGCAGCACTGATATTCACTCTGGCTGGACTCTGCCCTTTACCTTTAGCTGCAGATTACACATAAAATTAGTTTCTGTTTCTGACAGCAGTTAGTTGCTGCATTAGAAAGTAGAAGGAAGACATTAAAACCACAGTTAGATTCAGAATTGAGTCAAAGATAATTTTTTAATGAGCAAATAGCTCAGCATTGAGCACGTAAGCCAAAATGTATTTGCAGGTCACACTGCGTGCACCAACTCCAGCCCGGACTGTGGCGGTTGCTCCCCACTGCCCCAGCGCAGCAGCAGCAGCTCCAAGCGGAGCCGTGGGAAGGGCTGAGGTTCCCTGGACACTGCGACACCGTCAGGCAAACCAGCTCCCCCGGAGCCACACTCTGCCGACGTTAGACCGGTACTGGTATGTGAGACTAAAGGGATCAGAGAGGCAAAACTGGCAGGTCTGGGGGGCTGCAAACACCAGGACAAGGCTGCCACCGTTACCTTTTTTGGTAGCCAGCTGCCTGCTGAGCGGCGCCTGACGGACACGCTGCCTGCAGCCGGCCAGGAGCAGGGCCGGGCAGCCCACGGGAGCCTGCGGCAGCCACCACGCCATTGCGAACGAAGAACGGGACATCAGGGAGGGCAGATGCCGGAAGCACCTCAGTGCCGTCGCCATCGCTCACGGCTCTCCTCTAAGTCACCTGGAAGAGAGAAAGGCCGGCGGCTCATGCAGCGCGCCGAACCCAAACGGGCTCCGGGCTTGGGGCAGCTCTCGGGGCAGGGGCCACTTCAGCACCGCGGGCCGGGGCGGCCTGCAGCCACCCGCGGGCACCTCCCGAGGAAGGGCCCGGACCCA
>VWZZ01008338.1:616899-629541 GCA_013399095.1 Psophia crepitans | reverse complement strand
GCCCTTGCAGACGCTGCGGGCCCGGCGTTAGGTCCGAGCGCTGCCCCCCTCCGGTGCTGGGGGGGGTCTCTCGGGTGACAGTCTGGGGGTGCCCCGTGCCAGGACAGCGGCACAGGCTGCTGCAGCACACCCCGTCCTTCTCTCTGCCCCACGGCGAGGGCTGACGGTCCCCCGCTCCAGCAGGTTTGCCGGCTGGCCCCAGCTCCCGTGGCACTGCGGGGGCTGCCCGGTGCCAGCTCGGTGCCGCTGCCCGCCAGTGGGTGGCCTGGAGTGTGGGGGGGGTGTCCCACAGGCCGAGGGGCTCAGGGACCGGCGCTGAGCTACTGCACGCAGCAGTCCTCTGAGCCACCGCTGGGGCTGCAAGCCCAGGGATTAAAACCAGCTTTGTTTTCTGAACTAGGGAGCTGTTGGGCTGTTAGGTTGGAGGCGTTCAGGGTGACCAGGGGGTTTTGTTACTGTGCTGGTGCCGGCTGTGGGATTTCGTGAGTTACTTGCGTAGCTGAGTGGTAACGGGCCAGGGTGAGCGTGGCTGGCTGCTTACGGTGGATAAGTGTGTAAGTGAAACACAGGTGTGTGCACGTTCCGTGTGTTCTCCAGAGTACGGACAATTATCTTGTGAGCAAACATAATATTTGAACAGCTAAATTGTCAGGGAATTATGATTTGCTGTCCAATGTTTGGATAGTGTGCTGAGTAATCAGTAGGTTGTATTTAAAAAAAATAAAATGAACTACAAACCAAAACAATTTGGGTCTGAACCCTTCTAAGAAACAAGTGTTTTTGATTAACTATTGTATGTGTCTGTCACGGAATACTTTTTCTTCCCACTTCTTTTTGTGCCTGTGCAGGTGCTAGGTTCTTATTCTAAATGTGGTTCATCTTGACAGAGCAGATTTCTAATAGCCTCTAAATGGGATCATTAATGCATTGTGCTTTTCAGCCATTCAGCTTTGGGTGGTTTCTGCATTCATTACCATTTTTATCCCACAGCTATGTTACTCTGGTTTGTCCACATTCGCTGACCACGTAAAATGAGATACAGGAGTTCTTGAGCGTGTTGTGTGCTGGGTCCTTAAAGGTGCAGGGAACTGGGTTAGTGTGAGGGGAAGGACAGTGGGTGTTTTTGGAAACATGTTAGATCCTTCACTTCCTGGGGTGATCATTAGTGGTGTTTTTAAAGACCCTTTTAGCCTAGGTTGTTCCCCTGAATCTAGGCCAGACAAGTAATAGCTTTATATGGCAAAATTTACCGTTTTCGTAGCGTGGGTGAAATGAGTTTTGTGGGTTTCAGTCGGCTTCTTGCAGCAGCGAGCTGCTCCCTCTCAAATATCCTATTGCAGCTGCAAGAATTCAGCAGCCTGGGCGTACCTGGTACCCCCACTGCCCTGGTACCCTCGCTGCCAGGGACCGTGTCTAGAGCAGCAGCACGGCTGTGGGTGAGGGGCTTTGTTCTCCAGGCCCTCTCTAGCTTATCAAACCTAGAGTGCTTCTGTGCTCCTAAATGTTTAAAGTTTGCCTGGTGGTGAGTGACAGTGCTGGCTGATTATTTCAGGCTTTATAATTCTGTGTCTTGCTTTTGCTTTAAAAATGGCTGTTCTCTCCTGCAAATGATGCCATAATCTCCATTTCCTTGTGAATAAAAAGAGAGGAAGTTTCTTTTAACAGATTGTTAGTGTAGAGAAAAAGAGCGCAGGTCTGTGTCAAGTCAGTAAGTTTCTATAAGTCGTCTTGACCCTTACATTCTTACGCGTGGGGTTGTGTCTCTGCTCGTGCTTGCTCATCTGAATTATCCCTGTGGAAGTTACTAATCACATGACTCAAAACATACACCTGAAAACTAAACAACTGTTTCTTCATTTGCTGCTTTTATCTGATTTTAAAGGGTTGCCCCTGCAATTTCTACTTTAGGTTTGTTTAAGACGGGGTGAAGTTGATTGAGTTGTTAGCAGGGTTAATAATTAGTTGTGACTTTCTTGAGCAGAAATGAGTTCAGAAAGTCTCGAATTAATCCAGGACTTCCGTTTAGAGAGCAACCTATAGTTGTAATCAAGCACTGGGGAGTTAATAGGTAACGTTATACATTTAAGCCCAAGCTGCAGTAATAGGAGTTTATAAACGTAGGGCTGCCCACAAACTGCAGCCTGCAGGCTGATGGCTTATAGGAGGTTACTGCACATACCGAGCAACTGCGGCTCGAATGGGAGTCTCAAAGGATCACGAGCGCTGACGTGCCCTGTGTGCTGGGGTTTGGTGGGGCTTCTGGTGGGCCTTCCTCTCTACCAGTTTTGTTTGTTTGGGCCACTTCTCTTCTTTTATCCAGCATCCTCAGAGGATTGTTCTGCCTGTGGAAGAAGATAGTATTAGGAGTCTGCTGAGTGTATTCTTAGCAGCTGGCAGGAGGTGAGCTGCCACCACAGGACCACGCAGCTGTTTGTGGTGTAGGACATCTTCTCCAGGTACTTCTGTTGCTGAATGATCCCTGCTGTGACAGTGCATGAGGAGGGCAGCAGATGATCAGGTCTGGGTTTGATATCACTGAGCAAGGAAGCCGTGGAGTCCCCTCACCACCTGAGCGCTGCCTGGTGCCGTGTTTGTCCCCAGCTGCACAGTGGGGTAGGAGATGTGCTGTGGCACAGCCGTTTGTTCACCTCTTAGCGCTCCCACTCTGTGGGGAAAAGAGCCCTGTACTTCAGTTGTGTGCCGTGTGGCAAGCGGAGTAGGGCTGCCTCTCCTGTTTGTAAAGCTTTGTGAGACTTTTCAACACTTTGGACAGGCAAAAATTCATCTCCAGCTCTACAGTTACGCGTACGTATTATCTAGTTTCCAGCAGCCTTTGAATGACCATTCATTTTGCTTGGGTATGAAGGAGCGGGTGTTCAGCTTCCTTGGGATCCTTGTCTAGGATCCCATCTTGATGAGTCTCACCTAGAAAACAATGTGTGCGTAAGTTGTTGTTACAGCCTCCTACTGACTCCCAGTGGGGCAAAATTCTTCGCAATAATAGGTTTCGCATGTGGCCCGGTACCTTCGCGGTATCCTTGGGACAGCATTGTTCAGAGGAAGCCTTGCCTGCGTTTGAATAGCGCTCGGGGTGCCAGGAGGAAGAGTGGAGGAAAAGGAAATGGGGGAGCTGCTGGTTTGTCTTGCATTCACATCAGATGACAGGAAGTGGAAATTGAGGTTGGCTGCGGTGATCGGTACAGCACGGCAGGGCCACATCTGTGCGAATAACTTCCAGGCTCTGGATAACCCCGGGCATTGCCAGAGTGAAGCTTTTACATGTTCTCACTTGGGACTGGTGGCTTTTTGGTTCGTTGTGGTTTTTTTTTTTAGGGCTTCAGGTTTTCCGTGGCCGATCTTCCTTCAGTACCGAAGTCCTCTTGGCTTGGAGAACTACTTGTCAAGTTACTGTTAATGCCATCACTGTGTTAACAATAAATCATAACCACAGCCTGAAACTTTCAGTTATACAAGACCTCAGTTCTGAGCTGTTCCATGAAGAGTAGGTGATTATAAAAAAAATGCTTGCCTAGTTGGAAAATAGTGTTTGCATCATGCATGAGCTAAAGATTCTAAACAAAATAGATCACATAACTTGCTTCTAGACTCTTAATAAAATTTGTTTTAAAGGAACAACCACTGTGCTGCTAAGAAAGTATTATTTGCATGCAGGGTTCCTCAGGGGGAAAAAACCCTCAGAACAACAACCCACCACCCCACAAAGTACTGCTTTCAGCGGGGCAGCTGCAGGGGGTTTGTTTTTGCTAAACAGAATGCATGAGAATCACCGCAGCCCTTCCACTGCCTCTGCAATTGCCAGAATGGAACAGCATTCTAGTGGTGAGGACTATTTCCATACTGCTGAAACTGCAAGTGCTTTTTGTAGCGGTGTGTTTACAGAAACAAACCTGAGGTGCGTTTACATATTTTGGAGGTTCTGAAAGTTCAGCATGTGGGGTTTTATCTATGTCACATGTCTGCAAAGTTAGTGTTTTTAGTGGTACTTCTGTGCCTGCTTGTTGGTAGCGTGAGGTGCAGTGGTGAAACTTGGCTGTGTAACCAGCTTTTTTCTTTTCCTGCTCTTGCTTTTCTGTCTCCCTTGCCTTCTGAGCAGAGACTGAGGGTCTGTAGGCCTATTGGAATACAGATGAAGCACTGTGGACTTCTGAAGGATGTAGGAAGCCTTCCATAATCAATTACAGTGTGTTTATTCCCCTGGGAGATAACTTGACCCCTCTGCACTGGTCGTCTGAACATTTGCTGCACCTTCACCTCTTTCAAAGTGCATATCCTGAATGTCCACCGTGACCCATCCTGTGAGATGACTCACGTTCCTGGAACTTTCTTGCGTGGCTCCTGAAGCTTAACAAAGGGCTATGGCCCTTCTCAAACATCCTACCAGGCTTTATTAGGAAAAATGTTGTCTGCCTTTCCCATTTGGACTATCCCTGATGTCGCCTGATGTATTTGGCCATCTTGGGCCACTACTGGTCATTCTGTCTGGACGTGCAATGTTTCATCCAGTGCCTGGTGGTCCATGTGCATGTTGAGTTATCCTGGTAGGCTTTCAGAGTGCTGAGTGTTATCTCGCAGGCTAAAAACTGGGCTTAAATTACGTGACTTGCTGACAAACGCTGTACAGCTGATCAGGAGAGGAGTCCTGACTTGTTAAACCCTTAGACAATTCTTAAACTCTGGGGATGGGGTCAGGCAGTGAAAATAGTAACAGATGTCACTTTTATTTTCCTTCTAGGTCAGCTAGAGTTGTTAAACACTGTGATCCAGGGAACCAGAAAAGCTGCAAAGAACTTTCAGGATTACATGTGGCCTGTACAACAAATGTGATCCTTATTTTAAGTTGCTCAGTGCACTAGATACTAAGCAGGCAGATTTACTCTGGCTTTTCCCAGTTTTATTGAAAGCAGCACACTCCCCACTGGATGGCAGGAAGATAATTGGCTAAATAAGTGTCTGACTTTCATGTGCGTGTTGCTGAAAAGCTGTCTGAGCCAGAAGCCCTGGCAGATTTGGCCTGGATGATACTGAGGTCTGTCTGGTGCTTTTTTTTTTTTTTTTTTTTTTTCAATTGCTGATCGCAGTTTGTTCTGCTTATTCTTCTGTCTTCCTGCTTCCCTGGCTCTGCCAGGCGAGTGGGAGAGTGGCTGCAGCTCTGTATGGCCACATCCTTACCAATGCACTGTTACTGCGTGGCACAGGGCAGGGATGGGACTGGTGGTGCTTGTACAGGGAGAAGGGTGGCAAGAATAGGAGGCATCCTGAGGCACGTAGGGTGCTCTGGACTACAGGCCAGGACTGCTTGTGCAGGGAGAGGAATGCAGGCGATGGAGCTTTAGGCAGTCACATCAGGGCTAGCAAGGGGGAGACATGATGTTTGTGCTTGAAAGTAGTTGAGATTTGGAGAGGCAGGAGGCAAAGCCCTCCCAGACCCCTAGGGAGCCATTGCACAGTTGTCCAAAAGCCGACTGTTAGTAGATTTTCTGCACGCCCCTCAGCTGGCACCGCCGGGAGGGAAGCTGTGTGCCTTGGGGTTTTGGAGCTGTCCCCGCAGGGCAGCTCAAAGCTGTGGATGCTGAGGGGTTGCTGTACAGGGCACCCACCTCTGCGGGTGTTTGGGAACACACGTACGACACAGCTGAACTGCTTATGTTACCGAGCGTGAATTGTGTGAGTGTGTCTGGGGGCTCCTCTCTAGCCCCTCACTTTCACAGTCCCAAAAGGTGTCATAAATGTCTTCTCTCCCCTTCAGATACCACCTTCTCAAACTCCTTCAGAAGTTTGGCAAAGTAAAGCAATTTGACTTTCTCTTTCACAAGTCTGGTGCTCTGGAGGGGCAGCCGAGGGGTTACTGTTTTGTGAACTTTGAAACCAAACAGGTATGTTGCTTTTATCTAAAACTCTGATTTAAATGACTGCTTTCTTCCCCACTGATTTTTTTATGTGAATTGGGTAAATTCAATACCTTGTCTACACAAGGTATTGTCTGTGATTCTGTGATACACAAACCCCCAGACTCTAACAGCCCTGCTCTGTGACAGCCACTCTGTGACTGCTCCTGGAAGTAGCAACAGTGACTTCCTTTCTCCTGTGCTGTGTTTCCCTGAATCCTGCTTCCTAATGCTAACTGGAAAGGGCCAGTTCTTTGATAGCTCTTGTAGTGAGCTCCTGGGCTTGTATAGCGCAGATGTGATCCACACAGAGCTTTGGGTCAGCCTGAAATCCAGAACTGCTCGGAAGTCCCCCTAGTTTTTGTTTTGGCTTCGTGAATGCACAAACGCCAACTCGTGCGATGCTGCCACATGCTCACTGTGACACAACTGCAGCAGCCTGGAGTGAGCTGCCCCTGGCTGTCCGTTTGGGGGTTTAGCTCTGGTTACAAATCAAAATTTCAAGTCATGCTCGCCTGCAGCATCAGAGCTGTAGTTATTTTGTCATAATTCTGCTAGAATTATTCAAAAGTTAGGAAGAACAGTGTGTTTGGAGATTGCGTGTGGCTGTATGACGTCCTCTTTTTGCTGTGCAGTTGCCGGTAAGGATGGCACAAGAGGTCTGACACAGTCTGTTAACTCCAGAATTCACAGCAAGGTGGAACAGCATTGCAGCATCAGTCTTCAGCTGCTGTGAATCAAGTGCTGTGGGAGGTTCCCAAAACTGAGATTCCACTGCTGAGCCTAGAGCAGGACTGAGTGGGTAATGTCCCCAGTGAGCATGGAATAAGCATAGATTGGTGTTGGAGAGACACATGTAATCACTGTAACGAGTCACAGTATTTTCTGGAGAAACTGCTGTGGTGTAAACCTCCCTCAGAATGCTGTTCCAGTGGCCTCTGTCTGGTGTTTTCAGAACTCCCGATCATTTTCCCAATTTCTTCCCCCAAAACAAGTGAAAGAATAAACCAGTAAGGCTGACACAAGTCTGCTTTGCTCAGACGTTGGAGTCTTCAGAGATATTCCTGGATTGGGATACAGTGGGATAAACTTGCTTTGCTGTCAGTTAACTGTACTTACAGAAGACTGATTAACAAGGAAAAAAGGCTTTTTACGTCTGAGTCGGTTTTGACTAGAGCTTTGGTTTGTTTATTGAACTGTCTTCCTGTGCAGGAAGCAGAAAAGGCGATCCAATGTCTCAATGGGAAGCTGGCCCTTTCCAAGAAATTGGTGGTGCGGTGGGCACATGCACAAGTCAAGGTAAGCTCCTTCTTGCAAATAAGATTTGCTTTTAATTTGGAAAATTGAAAAACTAAGGAATGATTCTTATCAAGGCTGGCTTAGCCTGGCAAGATGATTTCAGTCTGTTCTAGGAAATAACTCCCACAGAGCCAGTAGTAACAATCTACCCCTTCTCTCCTCTGCCTAAACTGTGCTGGGTTGGCTGTGAGTAAGAACGGGCCGTTTGACCCGATGTTCTTTGGAAGGGAGTTTCTGATCGGAGCGGTGTGAACAGATTACGTCTATAAATGTACATGGTTTGACTTTGCCCAAACTGAGTGAATGAGTGGCGAAAAGTTTCAATCCTTCCCTTTGTGGTTTTGCTTCCTTTTTGGATAGGAGCTGCATGGAAATTCCCAATTACCAACTACTTTGTTACTTTGTTCCACTTCTGAAAGCACTTATGTGGCAGCAGCTCTAATTACTTCTAACTTTAAAGCAGCATATTTCACATCTAAGCTAAATACCCTTTTATTGCCTACTCTGTCGCATAAAACATGAAGGTTTTAATATTAACGAAGGCAGTAGCTTCTGGAACATCCTTGGTTTAATTTTCTTTTTTTTTTTTAGTGCTTGCCTGTTTCTCCTGCAGATATTTACTGTCTAGTATTTGATAAACCAATTTGTTTTGGATAACTTTCTTTGCAGATAAATGGATTTGAGGGGAGCAGGAGCTGCTCGTTGCTGTTTTCCTTTGGACAGTTTGCTTTTAGCATCTGTGGATTATCCTACAAGCAGCTTTCTACCCTCTCTCTTATCAAGTGTAGTAGTGCATCTGTTTTGGACGCTAAAAAAACCCAAAATAAGTATCTTTGTTAAAGGAGACCGTGTTGTTTTAATTATTGACTTCAAGGGCTCCAGGCTCATGTCAGCATATCCAAGCTTGTGCAAATCCAGTCTCCATTTTCTTTAGCTCTGGAGCTGCTAGAGCTAACGAAGCCACGTGCTTCCGGATGCCTGAGGAACGATCAGGCCATAAAAGGAGTTTCAGCCAGAGGAGTGAGTGTCCACTCAGCTGGGAGTTCAGCGGGGTGGCTCAGCGCGTGGCTGTCCGGGGTATGGTGAAGAACATGCATAAATAATCAGTTTAGTTTGCATGGCATTTTCTAATCCGTGAATGGAAAGATTTAACAACACAAAACTATGCCTTATTGTAACAAGTGTTTATTTTAGACAATACCAGCATCATGCTAAGTGGTTTTAAGCTGAGTGGCCAAGGCTCACCAGACACTGTAGGGCTGAGCAGCTCTGCTGAAAAACAAACCTGACTTTGTGCCAAGCGAAATAAGGAAGCAGAACACTGCGAATAGTTCAGGAGGCCCGTTGCCCGCAGAGATGACAGACTCACAAGCTGCTTTCTGCAGAAAGGAGATGGTTCCTAACTGGTCTTTTTATTTTTCCTTTTTTCTTTTTTTTTTTCTTTTTCCTCCCAGCACTGCAGGATTGTATGCAGCTCTGCGCTTGGGATACCTTCTGACTCTGCACAATGTCTGTATAAAGAGCGTACCAATACAGTCCAGTAGTTACCTTAAATTTTACCATCTTTGTGCCTTATTTAGAGGGGAACAAGAAGAGATAACACAGGATAAGGTTTAAGGATCCATAGTAAAATATATGTAGGTGTTCAGTGTCAAAGTCTATGTTCTGTGTTGGTATTAAACAAATATTATGGTGTGAATTTGTTTCAGTGATTGGCCATCAAAATAATTCCCAGCAAAGCTTCACAAAATCAGAGGTGATGCTAATCCAATATTAAAGTGTATCTGTGGGCAAATGTTTCTTTATTAGTAACTCCAGCTGACTTCAGTCCTTGGTCTGTTGTTCACAGAGGTATGATCACAATAAAAACGAGAAGATCCTTCCAATCAGTCTGGAGCCGTCCTCCAGCACGGAGCCGCCCCAGTCTAACCTAAGGTAGGGGATGGGGTGGGCGAGAGGCGAGCAGGCTGGGGGGGTGGCAGGGAACTAACTTCCTCCATTTCAGTAAGGTCTAGAGTTGTTGGCATTATGTTTGTGCTAAAAATTTAACATGGCAGAAGAGCTGTTTTTAGAAGGACAGCGTGCTGCAAACTCACTCATTTGGTGTGGGACGCTTCAGACTTGAAGTGCAGTTTTTAACACGTGAAGTGATTAGGGCAGTAGGAAAGGAGGAGGTGAGGAGAGGAATTGGGAACATGTAACGTTCCAGCTCGTTCGGACACAGTGTGCTTTGCCCTTTCATATGTATTTCAGTGAGATGTTTTGTACTGTATTAACTTGATTAAGCAAAATGCTTATGAGCAAGAATTTCTATCATAGTGGTAAAAGATTAAAACAAACTCAGAAGTGTGTTGTTGTCCCCCCCCAATGTTAGCGGTGGTAGGTCTTCTGTGTGGGATGTGCTGAAATTCTCTAACCCCTCTTTACCTAAAGCACGTGGTGGTCCTTCATCAATTCACGCATTGGGTGAAAGGATGTGTGATTTTTTTTTTTTTTTCCTCTGTGTTCTGTCTGTGGAACCCTGTAAGGAACCAGGACTGAGGATAACAAATTTGTCTACAAATAAAATGAGCTTGGAAGTCAGAAGTGACACGCTAGGAGGTAACGAGCAGAGAGACTTGAGTCATGCGGATTGTTAGCTCCGTCAGCAGCACAAAGGGGTTGGGTTAGTGAGGATGGATGCTGCAAGAAGCCACAGCAGAGAAGGGAAGGTTCCTCAGTCCATACCAAATGGAGAATCGTGAATAACAAAAGTCCCAGGAATTTGGGGTGTAACCCAGGATAGTGTCTCCCTTTGGGATAAACTCTCCTAATGCTGAAATCATGTTTCTTCCTGACCTATTTAGAGTCCGGGGTTTTCCCATCCCGAGTGGTCTTGTAGCAGGGAGGAAGTCTGGCTTTCATTTCTCTGCTGTTTCCAGCAGGCTCGTCTGAGCTGCGCTCTGCTGCACATGCTCAGACCTCTTTAAATGACATCATTTTACATGAAGTAGGAAGCCTTGTTGTGTACTTGTCTCGCTCAGTGTCCTCAAAGTGCTGAGTAGGTGCAAGAACCATTATTTTGTGGTGCTGTGATACATCTTGGAGGACCTTTCCTAAGCAAATCCACGCTGAGGACCGAAATGAAATAGCGTAGGCTTTGAGCAGTCGATTCCTGCCTCCCGACTTCACGCTGCGTGTGAGTGCAGCAGTGGGGGCTACCTGGCCTCTCCTTGTGTGACTAAGTATTCGCATGTCAACAAAATCTCTGGATTGCTGTGTCCCGATTCCGTGCTAAGATCAACCTCAATTTCTCTCTTGCTTTTCCTCTTTCCAGTGTCAGTGCAAAAATCAAGGCCATTGAAGCCAAGCTGAAAATGATGGCAGAAAATCCAGACGCGGAATACCCAGCAGCGCCTGTTTATTCGTACTTCAAACCACCAGATAAGAAAAGGACTACTCCTTATTCCAGAGCTGCCTGGAAATCTAGAAGATGATGCTTATGAATGGATAACTAATGGTGTAAAGAAACACTGCTTTGTATACCTGGAGTCCTCCTATGCTTTTGTACTTTGTAGAGTGAGAAGGAAACTGCCACCTGAGCACACCACCGCTGTACACGGCACAGTGTTCTGTAGCACCTTCGGTGGGCTGCGGATGCTCCTTCCTGCCAGTGCAGCCTCGCAGCTGAATGCTGTTCAGAAAAGTAGATCCCTTCAAAGCCTCTGATGAACACGCAGACAACCTCTCGTTAGTGCGCATTCATTAGCAAGATTAGAAACAGTAACCGGTGTGTGGAGTAAAGCACATCCAAAAATACTCCATTTAACTGATTACTTTTTAAAGTATTTTTGAACAAAAAGTATTCCGATTCATGTTTTTAATGGCAGGGAAGCACTTGGTTTTGATTAACGTGCTGTAGTTACCATGGAAAACTTTTTCATCTGAATAAAACTCATTTTAAATAGATTTTGCAACACTTCTAGTAACTGTGCATGCAATATTTTATATGCACCAGAGCAAATTTATTTTGTGTTTTGATTTGCAAACTTTCAGTTACCAGTTTCTGAGATGGGAACCTTAAGATAAGTCATGACACCGCACGGGTTTTTCCGGTGTCATTTCGGCTGTAGGTATGTGCCTCTGTGTAGGAGTTGGTGTATTTACGCACCCCCGAGGTCTGCGCTGTGCCATAAGCTTCAGAGCGCAGCAGTGGCATGTCTGATGTTTGTGTTCAGTAATCCCCTGCCCTGGTAGCTCTTCATAAACCAGATGTGACAGCGTGAGAACGGCACTGCGGCCTCAGAGACATCTGTCAAGCACGTGACCTCAGCGTTTGCCCACCAACCGGTCCAGCTTCTGGTTTTCACTGGCTGGTCAAGGTTCTTGGTTGCCTCTTGGGCTAAAGTGGCACAAGTGTTTGTGGCGAAATGGCTCTGCTGCGTGCTGAGGTTACCCGCATCAGGCGCTAAACTTGCGCGTCTAACGGATGGCATTTCCCTTGGGCCATTTCATCTGGAGCACGTTCTTCTCCCTAAATGTTGTCTGCAAAATAGAAATCTGAGGAAAAAAGATTGTCTGGCAGTGTTTTCGCCTCAGCACGCACAGTGCTGTGACCGCGTGTGCAAGGGGGATGTTGGAGAACCTGTGTGCTCGGGGCCAGGAGACATTTTGCCGATGTCTGCTCGCTCTCTAGTCCTTTCTACAGTGAATCTTTGCCTTGTCAGTCGCTCTTGTGGTGCTTCCCCAAGCTGCTTAACAGTGGCTTCAAGAGGACGACAGTAATTTTTAAGCAGCCCCTGGTTTCTGTACGCAGGCGTTGCTCGCTGCCGCAGCGAAGTGAGGTTTGTATTCCTACAGCGACGCACCTACCTCCAAGCAGGGCGCGCTTCCTGCTTCCGAGCCCAGCACCTGGGACGGAGCTGTGCCTGTGCTGATGGATGGATTGTTAAAAGCCTGAATTGTTCAAAAGTAGGTCTCGTGCTGTTAAATACTTGCTTTCTAGTTGTTGGGTACCTGAGTAAAGAGAAAAGTAGTGTCACTGGGAGTTTGTACCCTTTTGAATGTCAATAACACCAGTTTACATTCTTCTGTGAACAGCCTGTGTGTTTCTTGCGTGGTCTCTAACGTTTGTAGTCCTCCAGATCTGCGTCTGCGCTACTTCGAACAGCAATCAATTCTGTTTCTATTAAGAATTTAGAAAATACCTAAATTCAAGTCGGGTGCGTGATTGTGTTCCTGTCAGAAACATACTTTGATATTTATTTGTATTTAAATACAATTTGTTGAAATTCTTGTGGCTTTAAATAAACATTTAAAATGCATGTTTTCCTCCAGGAAAGTGAGGGTGGCAAGCAGGAAGTGAGGGTGGTAAATGCTTGGCATCAGCCGAAGTCCACTGATACAAATCTTGGGTACAATAGCATCAGTCTTTTTCTCTTTGATTTTTTTTTTTTTT
>VWZZ01008338.1:582040-611499 GCA_013399095.1 Psophia crepitans | reverse complement strand
AGCCCCCCGGCAAACCCGGCCCGGGGGCCGCTGGCCCGGCCCCGGCTCCCGGGAGCATCCCGGCCCGCAGCCTGGCGAGCCCGGGACGGCCGGGACCCGGCACCGGGCAAAGGACAAAGCTGACTCCTCTTTTTTCGTGGGTGTATATTTGTTATTTGCTGCAGATGAAGTGTCGGTTTGGTTTTTGGTTGGGTTTTTTTGTGTGTGTGTTTGGGTTTTTTTTTTTAAGCAAGCAGAAACCCCATCCTGACACGCGCAGGTCTGCGGAGCCAAGGCAGACGGGAAGGGGCAGCGGGATGCGCGCTGCACGGGGCGCGCAGCGGCTTTTATTGCACCAGCGCTAATTCCCTGGGAGCCGGGGCTGTGGCAGGCGGCGGGGGCTTGGGGTCCGTCAGGCGTGGGGTCATCCACGGGCATTGCCCACTGCCCAAGATGAAAGCGTTTTGGCCTGGTCTGTCTGACCTTCCCTTCCTCATTCACGTGAGGGGCTGTGTAAGTGCTGGCGCTGCTGCAGCTCCGCAGCCTCGTGCATTTTTAAGCAAACGCTGCTGTTTCCTGTGTCTTGTCAAATAATTGCATTTGGCATCCAGGGCTCCAGTGCTTCGAGGAGAACCAAATTAAAATTGGAGCTCATTGAGCAGAACATTGTGTTCCCGGGCGATGTGAGGGCAGCTCACGGCCAAGCTCCCGTGGCTGCGGTCGTGGGGAGGCCCGGCGTGATCCTGGTGTGATTCCTCAACACCCCGCTGTGACCTCCGTGGCTTCTCGCTTTGCTGGGCAGCCCTTGGACGTGTGAGTGTGGGGTTGCCAGACCCAGCATGTCTCCTTGAGTGCTGGGACAGCAAAAGATCTGTGCTGCGTGTGGGCCAGTGCCTGCAGCCTGGCTGTGGCCCAGGTGGCCTCTGCAGCCCTGCTCGGATGATGGTCCTGCTTGAGCACTGCCGTGGCTCAGCGTGGAGATGGACCTGCTGTGGCTACCCACCGCTGGTCTGCTGTACGATCTGGGGTGATGTCTGAAAGCCGCAGCTGTTTTAGGGGCTTCCTACAGAGAGGGCCCAGGAGAGAACGGGGACGTTTGGAGCTGCGAGTGGTCCTGGGCGCTGGGTGTCCCTTGCCCTGTCCCCGCAGGTGGGGACGGACAACAGGGCTCAGGGAGCTGTGTCATCTGGGTACAAGTGGTGTGTAAGAGCCAGGATGCACCAGGACATCCTCCTGCCTCTGCCCTTCCCGTGCCCCAGATGTTGCAACTGCTGCTGGGGGAGGCTGGATGAGTCTCTCTGGGATGAGTCTTTCCTGGTAATGTCGTGGGCACTTTCCATCTCAGGGCGCTAACGGTCGCGGAGAGCCATCAGCATCTACTCACCCGACCACAAACCACGCGTGCGGGGCCTGAGCCAATGGCTCCGGCAGATGCTGGTGATGTCCTGGCCTGTGCTGCAGTGCTGGGCTTGGGGAAAGCCTCCAGCTCCGCATCTCCTGCTGCATTGTGGCCCCATCCGCGTCGGGTGGGTGGCGGGAGCCACAGGGAGCCCCTCGCCTGGTGCTCCGCAGCCCTGGTTGGGCTCTTCAGGCTATTGCTGCCCTGCGAGCTTGGTGAACTAAAGTCTGTTTTATTTTTGAGCCGTTATTTCCAGTGGTGATGGGTCAGGCAGCCTGCTCACAGGCATTTCTCTCCCTATTCCTGCGTTGCTGCTGGTGGTGGTCCCTGTGGTGATGGTCCCTGTTGGGTGACAGCGGGTGTTCTGTAAAACCTGATTGCTGCAGCCAGTGCCAGAGGCAGGCGCGGGTGCAGCATTGGTGGTTGCCGGTGCCGCAGCCTCCGCAGCCCCTGTGCCTGCAGCTGGCTGCCGAGCCTCGACCTCTTGCTGGGTGCTGCTCGTGATGTGGCTCTGCGGCACCAGCCCCCGCCTGTGCCGACTGCTGCGGCCCTGGGACTCCCTGCGCCATCGGCAGCCCCTGCCCTGCTGCGTGGGAACCTTGGCTGGAGGGAGACCGTGCTGTGGGTCTGGGGTCACTTGGGTGCCCCCCCAAATGCCAGGTGGTGTGTGACAGGGATGGGACGTGTGACCTTTATGTGTGGTGCCCTGTGCCTCAGTTTCCCTTTGGTCCTGGAGGCGCTGGGACGTGCCCATCCCCTTGCTGTGCTCCCCCCTCCCCACAGCAGGCTGCGATTTGAGTAGGGAGCAGCGATTACCACGTGCTATTAGCTCGGGTAAGTCAGCCCCTCGTTTGATACCGTTCAGCAAGTACAACTGTTTACATAGCACATTGTTCAAAGTAATTCAATTTACAGGAATGATCTTTACTTCTAAATAAAAAATTAATACAGTTCTTTTGTTTGTGCGTTTATATAAACTAGCTGGCACAAAGTCAGTTTACAGTGTTCCCATCTGAAGTAAATTAGTGAAGTCTCTTAGCTAAGTCTCTGTATAATTTCAGCACAGCAATGTCCTCTCTAAAGCAGCCTTTTTTCTTTTTTTTTTGGTCAGCTATGGTCAGGCTGAAAAATTTAAACCTTTCTTTCCCTCCCAAATAGTTTTGCAATTAGTAACTCCAGCGAAGGAAGGTTTTTCTGCATCTTGCTGAGCTCGCGGCAGGCAGCAGCTCTGTGGTGTGGGGCTGGGCATGGGCAGCGCGCGTTGGCCTTGGGGGGCTGACCTGGCTCCTCCACGGCCCGCCTGCAGCGGCTGCTCTGACCGACCCAAACAGAGGGACTCGTGGTACAGGGTGTCTCCTGCCGCTCGGTGTGGTCGTCTCTTCTTGGTGTTTCGTGCCTGCACTGAGAGATGCTGGAGCTGCTTGGGCAGGGGTGGCAGCAGCTCTGCTCCCCAGCCAGCATGGGGTTGGGGGCACGCGGAGCCCGGCTGCGTCGAGGGGCTGGGGGCGAACCCCTGGGGAGCCCGAGACAGCGGCAGCAGTGGCTGCGCTGGGCGTGCGTGGGGAAGCGCAGTGGTTGTGACCAGGGCTGTGCCGGAGCCAGCACCAGCTTGCTTCTGCTCTGCTGCTCTTGCTGCTGCTTGCTGCTCACTGCGTTTATTTTTGCAAGCAGCAGTAATACCGAAATGTAGAAGCCGAACCAAGGCTGTGCCTGACCCTGCCTGCGCTGCAGGCAGCACCACCGGGCAGGCGCTGGCCAGGGGCACAGGGCTGTGGGACCATGAATCGCCTGCCCCCGGCTGGTGGCGTCCTGGCAGAAATGGGACTTTCAGAAGCGCGGGGATCCCGGGCATCTTGCTGCCTCTTCGTTGCGCTGAGCTACTTCCCAGCAGAACTCGCTCGCTCAAGCACGATCATCATCGTCCTCTTGCAGTGAGGTGGCTCCTCACAGGAGGAAACGGCCGATGCATGCGGCCGTACGTGTGAGGAGAAAACACATGTTTTGATTTACAGCAACGGGGAGAACGGGCTCTGACACAGTTTCCATCCGAGTCTCACACTGGCTGTTATCAAAATAAAAAGCCCACAGGCTTGGAAGCTGATTCATGGTGCTACGTCACCTCAGCCCCTTGGTCGTGTCTGGCGCCTCAGGGTCTCGGTGCATCACGTCCCGCTCCTGCCCACGCCGCTGCCTGCACCGCTGCCCGCACCACCCTGCCGCGGGGGCGTGGGCCGGTGGGGTGGTTTCACTTTCAGCCCTTTCCCTGCGTCAGTGTTGTGGGATTTGGGCTGGATGGGGTGAGGAATGGGGCCGGCAGCAGTGCCCGTGCCCTGGCGTCGTGCTGCCTGCCCTCGCCCTGCCTGCACTCGCCCTGCCTGCCCTCGCCCTGCCTGCACTCACCCTGCCTCTTCTCCTCCCGCAGCCGGTTTGGTACAAAGTGCGCCCGCTGCGGCAGGCAGATCTACGCCAGCGACTGGGTGCGGCGAGCACGGGGCAACGCCTACCACCTCGCCTGCTTCGCCTGCTTCTCCTGCAAGCGGCAGCTCTCCACTGGCGAGGAGTTCGGCTTGGTGGAGGAGAAGGTGCTGTGCCGGATTCACTACGACACCATGATAGAGAACCTCAAGCGAGCGGCGGAAAACGGTACGCAGCCCCAGCGCCGCGGTCGTGGCCTTGCCCTGGGCCGTCCCTGCCTCCCATGCTGACCCCCATCATAGGGTCCCAGGACTGGTCCTGTCGTCATCAAAAGAGGGTGATGGATGGCCCCGAGGGGAGTTGAGTGTGAGGCCCTGGGCTGGCAGGGGGCTCCTAGGGTGGCCAAGGTGCCAGTAGCGCCCACAGCTCATGGGAGACCTGTGTGCCGCGGGCAATGCTGGGGACAAGCTCCTGGTCCCACACAGCCCATCTCACCGCGTGCAGCCAGTGAGGAAGCTACTGGGATTTTGAGGCTGTGAGTCATAAATCTAGAAGGTGGGAAAGCTGGCGATCCGTCAAAACCTTCCCATCATTTTCCACCCGCCCTGTCTGCCCGGGGACGTGCCGCTCCCAGCTGGACTGCACCGCGTGGTGCCGTCCCCACCACGGCACACCACGAGCAGCCGGCCAGCCTCTGCTTTCCCAATCAAGTCCCAGTCCTACTGGGGCCAGGACGGTAACACCAAGGTCACGCAGCACAGCACCCCCTCCCCTTGGGCGCAGCCCAGCCCCATCCTGCTGCGTGGCAGTGGCCAGAGGGATACTCGGAGGAATTAGTTGCTGGGGTTAGTCCAATACAGTGTGCAGGGAGGCCAAGCAGTGCCAGGGCTGCTCTGGGTTGGAAAGCACCTGAGATATGTTGATATGGCAGCGATTGCAGCTTGGGGGAGCAGGCAGCCTCCTGGGCTCAGTGCTGGGGGAGCTCAGCCGTGCCCGGGGCAGGATGGAGCCTGGCTGGGTCCTGCCCCATTGTCTGGAGCCGAGGCTGGGTCCATCTCCCTCCTGTGCTTGTGCCTGTGGGGCAGGGAGCGATGGTTGCAGCATTGGTGAGGCTGTTTGGTTTGATCATGTGGGCACTGCACTGGGTTGCCCAGGGATGCTGTGCACCTGCGGAGTGGCCGAGGAAAGTGCCTGCGGCTGCCTTCCCACGGGCCCCCAGGACCCTCCTGGGACTGGCGCTGTGCTGGGGCATCGCCCCTGGCTGGGAGCAGGGCTCCAGCCCTCTGTGCCCCTCGATAGCGCTTGGTGGGCACAGGGAGGCAAATGTGTGCTGGCCCACGGAGCATGGGGAAACCATTAACAACCTGACGTGAAAATAACCAGTTTCTGTTTACAGTGTTTGAGTAAGAGGGTGAAACCAGAGTGCCCGGTTGGGCTGGGAGGGTCCCGGCTCAGGACATGGCTCGTGGTGCCTTGGTCCATACGGCCGGCTGCAGCAGAGGGGCGAGCGAGGCAGCAGGGAGCAGGGATGGAGGGGGAGAAGCCGCGTGGCCTGGAGGAGCAGGCTGGCACTAGGACAGGAGGGGCTGCTGCTGGGGGTCCCACAGAGCTGTTATCCCAGCCAGGGGTTGGGGCGGTGGCTTTGCTGCTACTCGTAGGGTCCTGCTGGTGGGGGGCTGAGCCCCAGTGTCAGGGCAGTGCTGGGGCACATGGTGAATGTTCTGCGTGGGTACCTGTGTCCAAGTGTCCCCTGGTTTTGAGAAGGGGATGGGATCGCTTTGGAGAGCTGCAGTTGCTGTGGAGCTGGAGGGCCATGCTTCCCCCCTCCAGTAATTACCCAGCAATTTCTTCTGCACATGAGGTTTTACATACAAGAAAAATAAACAGATGTTGCTGAAGTCAGAGTCCCATTCATCATCCTAAAAGAACAAGTCAAACTATATGAGAAAGTCCTTCAACTCCAGCCAAGACAATCACAGCCCAGGCCAGCTTGCAGAGCAAGCGACGGGTTGTGCAGGCGCATCCTGGGAGCGGAGCGAGCGCCAGCCCTGCTCAGGCATCCTCCCTCATCCATCACCCGTCAGTGCTTCGCCCGCACCGCCAAGAGCAGCGGGGCCGGGCACGACGTGGGCTGCAGTGGGGACCCCGGTGAGGAACGAGGGATCGCAGCTCCGGCCGCCCTCCCCGCAGGCTCCACGGCTGCATGAGCACAGCTGGGCTCGCCCCGACGCTGCGCTTGGCAGCTGGGTGGACAGTCCCCCCTTGGCACATCACCCTTCGTGGAGCTGCTGCTCAGAGCACGGGCACCCCGAGGCCATGGGTACAGTGCTGCTCCTGCTGCTGCTCCAGGAGCTAGGAGGAGGTTGGGGTGCCAGGAGGGTTTGGGGCCAGGGAAAGGAGCAAAGAGCCGGTTGAAACACTGAGTAAATGAAACGACTGATGGGGGCAATGCCTGCAGGGGAAGATGGGGTCATGGGGAGCAGCGTGGGGCAGGAGTGATGGATGTCGGTGAGCCCGGCGGAGGCAGGGTCCCCTTCTGAGCTGCTTGCTGGAGGACATGGCTAAGTGGAGACCGCGAGTCAGGGCCAGCAGGACATCACCTCAAAATCCATCTTCCTGCTGCCACCTCTCATTCCCTGTGTCTTCCACCAACTTGCTGCATTTTTCTCCATTCAGTGGTAAACTCCTTGGGGCCAGCGGTGTCTCCTGGAGGGGCTCGGCAGCCCGGGGCAGCTCCCGAGCAGCAGCGCTGGCTCCACTCTTTCTGCTGCCGCTCACAGCAAGGGATGCTGTGAGTGCACCGTGCCGGGATGCCAGGCGTGTTTCTCGAGCACTCGTTGCACACGGGGGCCGCAGGTGGGCCGGGGGGTTTCTGACCTGCGACGCACGGGGTTTCTCTCTTGCAGGCAACGGGATCACGCTGGAGGGGGCTGTGCCCTCAGAGCAGGACAGCCAGCCGAAGCCGGCCAAGCGGGCCCGCACGTCCTTCACCGCCGAGCAGCTGCAGGTAGCGGGGCTGGGCCGGGGGGGCAGAGGGGCCACAGCTGCCCGGCCTCATCCTGACCCCCTCTCCCTTCTCCCCCCAGGTCATGCAGGCACAGTTTGCTCAGGACAACAACCCCGACGCACAAACACTTCAGAAGCTGGCGGACATGACGGGGCTGAGTCGGAGAGTCATTCAGGTGAGGGGCAGCCAGGGGCGGGCACGGTGTGGGCACCATCGGCCGAGCAGGGCGGAGGAAGGGGCAGAGGAGGTGCCCCAAAAGGCTGGTGCTAGACAGGGCTCGTGTCCCTGTAGCCCCTCGGTCCCGCACATCGACCCCAGGACTTGCCACATCCAGCAGCGTCGTGCTGCCTCACCGGCACGTTGGCTTCGCCGGGTCCCGTGGTGATGCCAGTACTGTCCTTTCTTTGTTTCTCTTTGTTTCTCCCCTCTCGTGATGCAATGAAAAAGCCCCAGCCATACAGCCCCAGCCAGTCCCAATAAACTGCTGGGTGGGAAAGCTGCCGCTGGCGGGCTGCTCCGCTCTGCCCTGACAGCAGGCACGGGCAGCATGGGCTCCTCGGCAGCCGGCCCCACGGGAGCAGGCAAAGGCAGCTGCGTTGGGAAGCGTTGGGACTGAGAGGTTTAGAGAAAAAGGGGTTGTGCAGCCCCAGGGGAAGCGGTGGCAGAAAAGTCCCCGGGTTTGTGCTGTGCAGGAAGGGAGGGACAGCGGTGCCGTAGGGACTGGAGAAACGTCCCCTCTCCGACTCCCAGCTCGCCATCCCCGCAGACAGCCCAGCCTTGCTCCCCGGTGACATTTATACTCTTCACTTTAACGTTCTGCTGACACACTTTCTGCCTACAATAAAAACATGAGCAATTAAAATAAATTCGGAGCTTTCATCCAGGATTGTTTTGCCAACGACACATTTAAATTTTGTGTGTGAAAATCTGGCTCGAGCCTCAGTTACTGAGATTCGTCATTTAGCTGAGGACCAAGCAGTCTGCAGACTGGGCTATTTTTTATGTGGATAATTTTTAAAGGCGCTTTGAACAGGAAACAATTTGTCAAACGCTTACGACTGTTTCCTTCTCTGTGGTCCAGCGTGCGCGGCCTCGGAGAGCCCATCTCCTCTCAGCCTTGGAGGAGATTTTTACTCCCAGCTATCTTTCAAAAATTGAAGCATAAGAAAGACATCACCACCTTAGCATAGAACCCCCCTCCATGCATGTTTTAACTCTGGATGTAACGCCCTTTAATTCCTTTAATTACCGGCAGTTAGACCTGGTCAGAGGGCTCGTACCTGCTGCTGGGATGGAGTAGGGCTCTATCCTGCAGCTACCCTCCTTTCTCAGCTCGAAGGTTCTGCTGATCTGGTTTTTAAATACAGTAAACCACAAGTGATTAAACCAATATTGTTTTCATTGCCCCCAAAGTCACATCTTCTCCTAGTTTAAGGTTTTGCTCGGTTGTTTCCCCTCGTCTCTCGCCTTGCCGACGCTCAGGCGTTTCCCGGCTGCCCTCGGCTGTGCTTTCAGGCCAGGCTAGCTGGGGTTGGAGGTTAAAATATAAACGAGACCTCAAAGCGTGCTCCCGTCATTTGCTGCGGAAGCCATGCGGGGACGAGGGTTTCTGCCTGCGGGGATGGATGAACCCCACCAAAGCTGGGGTGCGGGGGGTGTTTCTGCCCAGCGCTGTTCCCAAGGGCTTTCATGGCCCTTCCCGCTCGGGAAGCAGCCTGCTGTTACAATTATTTTCCTGTGGAAGGGAACAGTGAGTTTCTGCATCACCTAGTCAGGGTGTTTCACTCAATGAATGCTGCAAGAAGCTTCAAGATTTTAATTACCCTGATAAAGGTGTTGGGTTTAACCAGGACAAATTAATAGCGTAGATGACACTTTGGGCACCCTGATGTCTGCACTGTCTTGAGACAAAACGCTTGCTCTAGTGAGTGTAAAACAAAGCTATGGAAGCTGGTGTAACACTGGTGAGGTATTTCAATGTGCAGAGGTCTGAATTTGATTTATTTAAAAAAAATATTTAGAGAGACACCCATGATAGGGTCGTGGTGAAGAGCCGCGGTGTAATCCAATTGTCTCTCCTTTGACAGAAGGGTTTGCTGCTTTTCTTCCAGGTTTGGTTTCAAAACTGCAGAGCCCGTCATAAAAAACACACCCCCCAGCACACGGTGCCGCCCTCGGGAGCCCCCCCGTCCCGCATCCCTTCTTCGCTCTCCGATGACATTCACTACTCGCCCTTCAGCAGCCCGGAGCGGGCCAGGATGGTGACGCTGCACGGCTACATAGAAAGTAAGTGCTGGTTCGCAGGGCTCTGGCAGCGGGGTGCTCGGGGACGGCGGGGTGGGGGGTGCTCCCCGGGAGGAGGTGGTAGCACCACGGCACAGAGCGCTGTTAAAAACACCCTTGTACTGTGGGCGCACGGCTGGTGCACGTGCTGCTCCTCATGGTGTGATGAACTTTGTCTTTGGGCTTTTCCGAAAGGCCGTTTACGGGGAAGTCCCAGGTGAGAGAAGGAGGGGAGAGGGGGCTGCTGCAGCCTCTTTCTGTCCATACCTTGTCCCCAGGAAAGTCACTGCCTGGGTTTACGGGGCTGGTCTTCGGCCCTCCTTGTGTTTTCTGTGTCATGGAGAAGAGGCATGAATGTGCCCTGTAGAGCTTGGTGGTCAAGTGGTCTCCTTCCTGCTCACAAGATCAGAGTTGCTTTCTCTAACAATTGCCAAGCGCCGGTGAACCATTTGCGAGTGGCGGGCAGCTTCGGTCGCGCCTGGACAGAGGTTTTGGCTCCGTGACCCACGAGGCTTCTCCCCTTGCTCGCCCACGTGCCCATAGTAGAACGTGGCTCCTGCTGTGCCTCCGCCTGATCCGCCAGGCGTCTCTTTTTCCACGCGTGTCCCAGGCTGGAAGGCTGACCGTGCCAGTTGCAGGGTGTGTGTTGTTTGTAGTAACAGAGGCTGAAGCCTCTTCTCATCCACAGGTCAGGTACAGTGTGGACAAGTGCACTGTAGACTTCCCTACACTGCTCCACCAGTGCACCTCAAAGCAGACATGGAAGGACCACTGTCTAATAGGGGTGAGAAGGTAATTGTAGTCCCTGTTTCAGGCTTTGGGGCCAATCTTCAATTGTAACAAAGATTTTTGTGTAACACCATTGCCACTGCTGTCTCCTGTTAGCATCACTGCTTCTCCATGATCTCCGGCAGCTGCTGCCCGCTCATGTGTCTCTTCTTAATTTTGATGGCCCTTGATTGATGTACCAACTGCTGGTCAAAATGGCATCACTCTGCCCTTTACTAAACACCCCTCGTTGTTGCGGTGTGCTGCATGCACCGAAGGCTTTTGACATCCTCCTGCCCGAACTCCTCCCTCTGGTTTCTCCCCTTCCCTCGTGTAACGAGCTCCGTTCTCGCGCCCCGTTCCTCAGCCGTCTGCACGCGTTGTCGGTGCAAACAGCGACTGGCCGTTAGCAACGGGGCAGGGGGGACCTTTAGCATGTGCTGACTTCCAGTTTTCCATGAGTAAATAAGAAATATTCGTTTCATGGGGATTCCAGTATTGCTTAAAAAATAACAACTGGCTGTTAGACTATCTGAACTAGGAATGTTATTTCACAACGTCTGGCCAGGGAACAATATTGCATATTGATATTTTTCTGTTCAGCACTTAAAGTAGCCGTCTGTTTTAACACACAGTGTATTTGGGGGCAAGACTTCTGAAATAGGCTTAGGCTCAGATTTTATTTAGGATCCCAATTTAAGTGGCTTCATTTTGAGGAAACACTGAGCCTTTGGCAACTCTTACTGGTTTTAGCTTTTGTCTTTACCGTTGAAGTTTTCAACATCTTATTTCAAATCTCTCTATTCAGTGCAGCCACGGCAGATTACGGAGCTCTGTTTCAATAAGCACAAGCAGGAGCACAGCCAAGTTACTTGTTCAGTCTAAACGCTACCATTTTGTCGTATCTGCACAGCAAGCTGGAGAGTTGTCAGAAAATATTCTACAGTCCTGGTGCTGTCATTCAGAGCAACGTCACTGCAGCAAGTAGTGCCTGTGATTGAAATGCAATCACTTGCTCGCAGGACCGGGTTCTCAGGACACAGAGCTGCCCCCAAACAGCTCCTTTTCCAAACAATCACTTGCATGATGAATTCCTGAAACCTGAAGCAGCCTCTGATTCAACATCCAAATTTTTTTTTAAAAGCAGTGATAGCTGAGATCCTGGGAAAACACACGTAAATGTGAAATCTCTGTTTCCTCTGCACATGGGGCACACCCCCACTCCTCTCGGGGTATCCCGTGCAGCCGCTGTGGGAGAACCCGATTGTGACCAGCCCAGCGGCTGCATCCCCCGACTGGTGGCAAGGACTGACGCGGCATTTAGTGGTTTGGGGGAAGCCTGTGCTGAATAGCAAGTGAGGGGCAGAGAGTACCATCGGTAGTGGTCTTCATCTTTCTTGATAAGTGCTGTGTCACCGAGCAGATAACTGACCTGCTGGTGCCAGCGTGTTGCCCGGCCTGGCACAGTTTCGCGGCTGAAGGTGTGCCCGGAGGTGCCTCTCTCCTTAGGCTGTGTGCTGCCACGGTCCCGTTACCTCCGTCTGGGCTCCGCGGCTGCGGGACCTGCCTTCCCCGGCCGGCTCCATTCCATGGGCAGGGCTGGCAGCTCCTGGGCAGACAGTGGTCCCAGAGAGGGGTTTTTCATGGGGAAGCGGCTACCGCAGCGGGGCACGCGCCTGTTCCGTTGGTCCCCGGAAACACATTTTCATCGCGAGGGCTGTCTGT
Source organism: Psophia crepitans (assembly GCA_013399095.1). NCBI lineage: Eukaryota > Metazoa > Chordata > Aves > Gruiformes > Psophiidae > Psophia > Psophia crepitans. Next base: position 599,923 of record VWZZ01008338.1, on the reverse strand, counting down.
CTCTGAAAGCAGCTAACGCTCCATTCCCGTTTCTCCCACTAGGTCATCCTCTTTCAGTACTGACTGCGCAAACTCTTCCTCACCTGCCCATGGCGCTACCAGCACCACTGCCCCTCAGCCGCTGAATCACAGCGTCCGGCCCACGGCAACTGTTATCAGTCATGCAGGAGAAACTCAGATCCAGCATTCTCAGTTATTTCCATTGACCAGCACCTCACATCCACTATTATTTCTCCAGCGACACTCTGTGTATGTGTGTGTTGAGTGCAGAGTTGCATTTTTCACTTGTTTCTTGTGGACTTGTAGAATGACCGTGAGTCTCTCCAAGGCAATGCCAGACACAGTCAAAATTAGTGACTCTACTGTGCTTGCAAATCTTGCTCCCAAACGCACGGGAATACGAACAAACCAGAACATGCTGAATCCCGAGGGGGTTGATGACCACCTCTGAACGTAAAGGAAGGAGGAATTTACGTGGTTTGGCCTGATTCTCTTTTTGCACCAGTGAAGCGCTGTCGGTTCCCGGACATCCCTCCTTATTTCCACTTGTGAAATCTGAAATGGGCTTTTTTGGCTCAGCAACTCAATATATACACAGACCTTCCTGAGCCAAACTTGCGGGTAGCTGAGGCTCCACTAAGTGGAAAACATGATGCCAGCTGAAAATAGGCAGTTTTTCTTCCTCCTCAAAGTGCTTTAGAATCACATGTCCTTTGATCACCCTAAGGTAAGTAAATCTTAGTGCTTTTCCCCTCGTTTTATAGGAGGGGAAACCGAGATGTCCTAAACCGAGAGGAACCGCGGGGGTTGGTGGCAGAGCCAGGTTTAGCACTCCGAAGCTTCAGATTGCTGACTTGTTCTTAGGGCACTGACTATCTCTCTCCTCTCGCAGCCATCTGCCAAATCATCTTTGCTTTTTTATTTTACTCTTGTTCTTTATTAACAAGCTACTTTATTTCCTTGGAGTCACATTGGATCACAAATGGGTGGTTTCAGAATGTATCTACACACAACCCCCAGACACTCCACGCTCTGGGACTGGGAAATCCTCAATGGAAGCTGACCATAAATGTGTAGAAATGTTCTGCTCTGGTGTGGACCCAAGTTCAGTTAGTGGAAACAATGGGGTAGAAACTGGAGACCTGTTAAGAAGGCGAAAACCCAGTAAGGCCAGCAGGAACAGTCGCTAGCTGAGTGGACAGCAAGATGATGGTGTATCCCTTTATCTGGCAGCATCGCTCTGATTCCCTCTGCTCGCCTGTTCTCCCTTGCTGGAGTACGGCTGTTGCTCCTGCCAAGTCCTCGGACGGAGGCGCAGCCCGGGAGGACTGCTGCCGGCGGGGCAGGCGCCGCAGGGCTCATTGCAACAGCAAAGGAAGTGCTCAGCAGCCTGGCCCCAAATCAGGGGAAAAAACTCCAAAATGATCCTTCATTGACAGTAATAACAAAAAGTAAACGAGTAACCTTTGCCAGCCCTTCTCGGTTTGCACCGAGCCAAGAGCAGGTCCGTAACGGAACCTTTCTCCATGCAAGCGCACGTGTCTGTCTTGCTGCTAAGTGTCTGCGAGGCCACGTTTCCAAGAATGTGAAAGCCTACCATGAGCCACAGTTAGTGCGTAGCATGACTGAGCTGTGCCCGAGGAACAGAGGACAGGAGCCCATCCCTTATGTGACTTGTTTTTAACGCGAACTGTAGAGCAGTGTGGTTTTCCCTCTGGGAGATCCTGGATCAACCTCCGGCATCGGCCGGGTGGGCAGCCATCCCACTGGCTTGGCCAGGCCGTATTGCGCACGCGGCAAGCCTCCTCCTGCCCGTGCCCCCAGCTCCGTGTGACACCGATGGCTGGACACACGGCTCCAGCTAACTGCGAGGCACGCTCGCCGCTCTGACTGCACGGGGATTGGTGTGCAGAGATGTGGATGTCTGCTGAGGTGGCCACCAAGATCTCTTGGTTTGAGAAGTAACGGACTACAAGCGTGCATTGATATTTGTTGGAACAAATAGGTATACACACACACACACACACACACACACGCGTACCTCTGTGTGTGTCTGTGTGTGTATATTAAAAAAATACAGAGAGTGATCATAGAATCATAGAATCATTAAGGTTGGAAGAGACCCTTGGACAGTTAGGCCAGTACTCTGTCTCATTACAGCCAGCAGCCAGCAGCTCTGTCCCCAATCTAAAATAACATTTGAAAGGAGGGAGGACGTTAAGTCCACCAAGTATCACTGTCACCTCTTGACGTGCGAATAACCATGTCCCAGTGACGAGGCGCTCCCCTGCGCCTGCCCTGACCAGAACCACGGCTGCAGAAGTGTCCCCTCTGGGAGGGGACGGCCACAAGCTGCACCCGTTGCAGTCACTTTTCTCCTTGTCTGCAGCAATGAGCACAGGACGGGTGTTCCTTTCCTTGACTGTCGGTGGAGCGTTTGTAACCGGGGGGGTTGAAGTGGATTGTGCCCACATGCAATAGCCTTGAGACGCTGGTGGTGGTTGGCAGGGTTGCTGGGGCTCAATTTTCTTCTCCATTTGTACTGGCGCATCCTAGTGCTCGTTTAGTTGTGAAATTAGTGCTGTAAACAAATGGCTGTTCCGTTTGAGACTGAAGGAGAGACTTCAGGCTGTAGCTTGACCTGACATCCCACAGTACTTGGGAGTTCCACAACTGTTTTGTTGAGGGAGAAAATGGTTTGATGCATTTCTCTTCTGTCTCGGCGGTGCAACGAAAGGGAATCTATAAAATCTCTATCTGCTAAATATCAATTTAGTTACTTATAAAAAAACCCCCAAACCCAACCACCAAACCCAGTTGTGAAATGTACTGTACGTCAACGTTTTTGTGAGCGATCCCACTGGCAGGAGCAGAGCGCAAAGCAGAGGGCCAAGGGAGCGCGGGTGCCCGCCGGCCAACGGCCCCGCACAGCCTCTGCTCCAGGGCACCTTCCCGCAGAAGTAGCCAGGAGCAGCTTTGCTAATTCAGAAATCAGGCTCTGTTTATATTAAACCCAAATTGTTTGCAAAAACTGGAAGCAATTCAGCTTGTGCAGTTTTAGAGCTAATTATGTGTATGGAAAATACTCAACTGTACCAAGAATGTAAGAAATCCTCTAATTTATTCAATACATTGTTTCACAACATATTTCACACTGACTGTTGCCACTGAACCAAACCTTATCTCAGGTCATTTGCATTCATCTCCTGTCTGTAGATTTAAAAAAAAAAAAAAAAATTAAAATAATTCTCGTTTTCTTAGTTTATTCAGTAATTGCCAAAAGGGTTCTGGTGCAGCAGTGCAGACTCCACGTACTAAACTTTTCCAGTTGCTATTTGCAAACCCGTTTGCAGACAGTCCGATGAAGATGATAGCCAGCGAAAGGCTTTTCACTCAAGCTCAGTGAGGTAACTCAATACGGCGAGGGTCTGAAAGTGGAAAGGTTTACAGTTTTCTTACCAATTATTATTTTGTTTTCGGCTCACGCTGGTTAACCCCAATGCCCGAGCTAAAGGTGCTGACACAACTCGCTAGCTGGGTCGGGGGAGTGGAACCAACCCTGCACTACTATGGGTGATACATCTGTAGGATGCCAACTATAGGCACATCAGTTTTATTCCATCCGCCAAACATTTTGTTGTAGCATGTTGCAATTCTGCATGTCTTGGCTACAATGGTTAAAAAAAAATTCTCTGAATGAGTGGACAGTCAAGACTAATATTTATTTTAAAAAAGTAAAACTAAATTGTAAGCACTTTTTTGTAAAACCAATGTCTGTTTTGTTACATACTTTTAATGTTGTGCTTTGTAAATGTCTTATTTGTGTAATAAATAAAGTTAATGCAAGTAGAAGTGCTGGCACTTACATCCAGAAAATGATGTAATTCCATTTTATTTTATTTTTAAATACTTTCTGGCTTACTAATCAAGCAGCAACCCACCCAGTTTTCCTCTTTTATTATTTTGTTAAACTCTGGCTTCAGGAGAGTTCAACAAACGTTCGTAGTAAATGGATATAATTTCCTAGTTAGCAAACCAGTCATTAAAGAATACCTCTGGTGTACATTATTACAATGATCAATCAATATCAAAGTACTGAGCAAAAAGAGAGGAAAGGAATTCACCAGGACAGCTAACTAAAATCTGGGAAAATAATGTTGATTAAGATGGATTTGAATGACTTCAAGACTGAATCTGAGGCACTCCTTTTAACAAATTGTTTTCAGGCTTAATAACGTGTGTATATAGTACACTACACACCTCTCAGGAATATTATTGTGAGTACAGTCTGCTTTTTTTCCATGGCTTTTTCTCAGCATGACTGATTAAATGATTATTCCCATTTTTGTTTGTGCTGACACAGATGACAAAAAGATTATATTCCCGTAGAGGGAAAGGGTGAGACAAATCCAGAAGGACAAATTAGGTTTATTGTGCGTCAGATGACCTGCTTTGGAATATTCTTGTCTAGCAAAAGCTGTGTTCATGGTTTCGGTTTATGCTCGATCGTTTCATCCCAAGCCTTCCGGCAGGTCCGAACGATCCATTCATGCTCGTCATCGTCTGAAAGGGAGATAAAGAAACACCAAACATCACCATGTCAGATCTGCTCTTTGCATCACTAGGGTCCAGCTCAAACGCGCAATTTTTCTGTTCAGAAATCAATCCGTGTTTAACCATTGGCGCCTCGCAGAGCACATTTTATTTTTTGATGGTTTAAAAGACCGTGTGCTGTTGTGCTGGAATTTGGCAAGGCAGGAGATACTGGATCTGTGGCAATGACTCTGGTTATTCACCTGTTTGATCAAATTAGCTTGGGTGAGACTGAGATTTACAAGCATATATTTTATTTTTTTACTTTTTCGGCAGAAGATGTGTTGAAACTATCAGAAATGAAGACAGGCATTTTTTAAATACTGTGTCTGTGTTGCTTGTTGGTTTATGAAAAGTGAAGGTAAAGAAAAATCTATAGTCAAATCATAGGTTGTCCTCCAGCTTTTCTTTCAGCGCTGTTTTTGAGACGTACGTTATGGCAGGTAGCGATGAGCTGATGTCTAGGCTGATGTGGTTTAGACCATCTTCTGTGTCTCTTGTTGGTATTCATGTCTGTCATATTTATTCTCAGAGCATAATGACAGTGTGGAAAGAAAAAAAATAAAAATCAAAGACAACGTAGGGAAAAACAACTGTCTGGCAAAGTTTGAATAGACATTTTGTGTACTATTACCGAAAAAAAAAGAAGAAAAGAAAAGGTTGGCAAATGTGAAGTTGTGGCTTCTTAATTCCAGGGATTTAAATAGTCTTGTCTTCAAAAACTGTTCTGCAGCCTTTTCTTTTGTGTTTGTGTAGGGAAAAAGAGATCTGCGTAGCTGACCAGGAAAAACAAACTTCAAAAAGCCTCAAAGAAAATTCAAAGTATTATTTAAAACAATACCTGTATTTATTTTTATACAAACGAAATGTATTAGAGCTGCTGCTTGTGTTTAGCACTGCCTTAACAAATTCTTATTAGCTGCTTTGCGATGTGTGCGTCTAACCTGCCTCCGTCTGAATTTTAAGGGGTTTGTAGCAGCCTCTATTACCTGAAAGAATAGCGGGCTGCCAGAAGCCGAGGGGCTGTCGTGCCGGCACCGTGACCGTCGCCTGGCGTTGCAGGGAACCCCGCTCGCGGGCGCAGCTGCCCTGCCCAGCCGAGCGCCCTGCGTGGGTAGGTCGAAGGAACCGAGAACGAAGCGTGTGGCTAGTAAGGAGTCACGTTTTCCGGGAGACCTCTTGTCTGTGCAGTTGTACCTCTAACTTAAAGCGACACAGTAGTATTTGAAATGCCAAAGGCAGGAAGGCCCTGGGAATGAAGCTGTGCTGATCCAGGAAGGGGCAATTCACAGAGGCGTACGGGGCAGACTCGGTCTGAGGCGTGAGGCTGCCAGCTTGGGGGTTAATTCTACCGATTGCAGTGGGGTTTGAATCAGCTTTGTCTTCCCTTTTTCCCTTCCTTTTCTTTTTTCATGCTACCCTCCCCTTTTTCTCACTCCTGGCCGAGCGGGTTGAGCGCAGGCCTGGGCTTCTCCACAGGTGCTGCTCACGCGTGGCTCCGTTGGCGTCCTGCTAACAGCATGGGCCGAGGCGCTCGTCCCTGTCTGCGCGGCAGCACCCGTCTGCCGGCCTCCGCAAGCCCTGGTCAGGCAGGTCAGTGAACCACGGCAGGGTTCCCTGAGAGCCTGCTCTCCAGTTTGCTCTCGGCATACAGGCACTGGTTTCCAGACAAAGTGCTGGTTTGTGCCTACCGACCCTCTTCTCGTTTCCCTCCCAAGGGTGCTGGCTTGCAAAAGCTCGGGTTTGGTGGTGAGCGCCCACCGCTGAGCAGCACCCCAGTGACCGGGAACGGGTCGGAGAAGACACTCGTGCTGCCATGGATCCAACAGCCAGCCTGTGGGCTCGCTTTCATCACTGAAAAACGGTTACCTTTTGGGTGGAACAGCTCCTTCTGTGTTTCACTGACATGGTCTCTGTTTTATTCCCTACGCCTATCGATAAATAGGTCCATAACAAAATACCATGTTAATGGCAGGTTTCTTATCAGGGTATAATCTAGGAGAAAATAAACGCTGAAAAATACACTAAAATGGAAATTAAAAAGATGAGCACTGAGTCTTGCTTAAAGACCACGCAGTCCTTACAGAGGCAGAGATTCCACTGAGGGTGGCAGCAGGAATGCAAATGTGGTCCTTAAGCTTTCTTAAAAACAACATCAAAGCCATAATCAATGTGCTGGCTTTTGTTCTATGCACTAGGTGTTCCAGCGCAGTAATGATGTGCTCACGTGAGCCTCGGCTGTAACAGATATTGTCCAGCCTGGGTATCTCTGTGATTTTAGCTGGAATTGCCTTAACTTAAAAAAAAAAATAATAAAAAAAAATAGGTTATCTGAGCTTGTAATAATTTCAAGAAAATTAAACTTTATCTATTTCTGGCACAGTGAAGGAGTAAATAAAACTTACATGTACTATACATGACCACTATTTAACTCGCATTTGGGTCCAAATACATGTGGCTCACCTGAGAACTAGAAATAATCAGTCAGCCTTCCTAGTGAGAAACCTGCAGCGCTCACTTAGCTGAGCAGCCAGGGTGTAAGTGCTGGGAAAGGCAGATGCTCGCTTGGCTTCATCCAACAGCTTTCTAACATCTCCTTGGTTTGCCTAGATTGTCTCCTTCTGCCCTCTGGGTTTTCGAGGTCTCTTAGGAAAGCACACAAGGCAAGTTACCCTAGGGATCTGCGCCTCACCAAGCCCATCCCAAAATGTCTCGGTTCGTGCAGTGATCTGATCCCATGCAAATTAAACACACGTTCATAAGCGCTGCTGAACTTGCATGTAGTTTAATCAGATGTAAAAACTGAACGAGCTATATGAATTTCAACTTTGTATGTGAAAAGGAAAAAACCAGATGTAGGGACTCAGTGTTCCAGAAAATAACCTAAAGCAAATCCCTAGGACTGCCGTCCAGCCCAGCGTACCGTGCTACTGCTCCTCGGTCTAGGTAAGGGGAAACTAAAGAACTGATCCAGCATAGCGAGAAGAACCACAAACCCAGAGATGAGAATGGCTCCAGGGCTAGCTGTGTGAGAAGAGGCAGGGAAATATTAGAATGTAAAGAGTTAAGCTATGGTAAAACATACTTTTGCTACACTAAAGAAGACTGGTTGATAATTACTGTAGTTTTAGGGCTATTTGAATCAGTGCAGCTGCAACCTCTTCAGTAGTAACCCCTGAAACAAGACAAACTGGGTTTATTGTACTGAACAAGTCTTAAAGCTCCTCCCTGATTGTTAGTAATTGGCAGCAATGGACTTAACAGCCTCTTGACTACCCTTTTTACACTCTACCTGACTGTGCAGCTAACAATTTAAATCACAGATGCCGATCCTTCTTTGTGGCAGCTGCTTGTTAACTACACGTTCCTCTTTTTCTGTCACTGGCTGCTTCCATAACCCTGCAACACCAGGGTTAGATTGGAGAATCACATTTCATCAATATTTAAAATGGAATTAAACCTTGAAGTTTGATTAATGCTACCAGACAGTGAGTTGTAATTACTATTTTACAAATTGCAATTGTTTGAATATGTTAATATGATTGTCTAAGCACATCTTCACCTTCAGAAGTAATTTTCTCTTTAAAAAAGATTTGAAAAAAAATACAAACTCTTTAATCAGTGGTAAATTATCACCCTGTGCACAATTAGGTAGTACAGGGTTCTTCATGTTGTGTGCTCAATTTTGTGTCAGCATATTTATCTTTAAAAGTTTATCCATTTTTTAGATTTTCCTCAGTAGAATATACATTCATGGAACAGACTTTGCTGAAACGGGACTAACCGTATCCATAGTTGAAGGTAAAGGAAAAAAGCTTTCTCGGAAAATTGTATTGTAATCTGGTGTTCAGTGAGCAAATGTTAACAAGTTATTTCTTCCAAAGTTTGTGATTATTATCATGACATATCACTGAAATCTTGAAACACAGCGAGATAGAGGGAGATCTTAATAGATGGGCTGTTAGAATATATGTAAGCATTGACTGATTCTTTTGAGTTATTTTCTCGTGTCGCAATCAAAAATAAGATCAGTTTTCTAGCACCCACAAAATCAATTTTGAACATTGTGGGCCCGATCCTCAGCCAGCCCAATCGGGGATGGCTTCTCTTCTATTTTTGCCACTAATTCAGGCTGTTTTCAGTAAGCAGGCAGAGGCATACGGAGCCAACCCTGGCAGCCACCTGCACGACCGATCCCCAGAAATAGCATCTGCCCACAGTAGATGCTTAACAGGGCTGCAAGTCCTACTGATCTGCTGTTGGACACTGTCTACACGGTCAACAGGTCAGTTTGGATAGCGCCTTTCTAGGCAAATGAGACTCAGCTAAATCTGTTGGTCATACTGCATTCCTGTAAGTAGCCTGTTTCAAAATCACTTCTCAACAAATACTGCTTTACAAGTTTCTGCCTTGTTTTGGGTGGCTTTAGGGGATGCTCTCAATGCCAGCAAAGTCCAAACAGGTGTCAGAGCTGCTGTTAGGTGCATTTCCCAGTGAGCTCAAACTGCAGCCCATCTAAAGCAGTGGATTTCTGCTCAACATCTCTGCCAAATGAAACCCCTTGTCTCATTTTCAATGTTCGGTCTGAAAGTAGTGGCAGAAGAGATTTCCCCAACTACACGCTCCAGATTTATCTCTCAACTGGGATTAGAAACAGCTGAAAATTCAGGGTGGGCTTGCTTCAGGGTGCTTCCAAGGGACGACTTGAAAATACTCTGTAATTTAGGTGCATTTAATCTTCCTATATTAAATGCATATTGCAAAGTTTAGATTGATTTGCTTCTAGCTATTGCATTTCTGTGTTGCTTATGGAAACCTCAGCTGTGAGAGACTTCTTAGGGCTCTGCACGCTTAGGTGTCTGCCATGAAGCAGAGTGGAGACCGTCAGCAAACAGCAGCATTGCCATGTGGGCTTCCTGATTTGCCCTTTTAACTAATGCTTCCCCAGGAAACCACCCAGAGGTGCGCGGGAAGATGTACGGCATTGAAATTGGAATACTTAGGGGCTTACACAGGGAAAAACCCCTACGTTGTTCACCTTAGAAACCTTGTCTGACTCTGCGTTAGGTCTTCATCCTGCACTTCGTAGCTGCGTATGTTCCTGGTGTCTTAAAGGCTTTGTCTGCACTGGAGGCCTGATGCGCTCCCCAACGCGCTCCAAAATTCAGACCCTTGGCTCCCTCTGCCCACAAGTGAGTTGGGACCAGACGTGAGTGAGCATCGTCCGTTCACTCTCACTTCTGTTAAGGGCCATGCGAGCAAGGAGGGAAGTGATGTGCCCTGGTATGTTCCTCCATGGGGGCAATCAGAGGCTCCAGCGCACCCTGAGAACACAGCCGTGTAGTAAGAGCAGCTTCCCATGACTATGGTTTGTAAGAGAGCGTGTTTACAATAGGCAGTCCTTGAACAAGAGCTGAGTTTCCTCTCTGTTTGCAGAGGGCCAAGCACACGCAGACCATTGTAAACAACAATATCATTTCATTCTTTCGCATGCCTGCCTCCTCCCATCACCCGCAGCGCAGTTTATCATGTTCTTCCACCACACAATTACAATCACATGTGATAGCATCTCAGCCATGGATTCTGCCTGGCACACCCCTTTCATTTCCACTGCCCCCTCCAGGACCCTAGCACCACTTTCCTTACTGCACCTGACCCCACCAACATCAAGGCTGGCAAGAAAATGGAAAATATGTTTTCAATTAACCTTTGCTTCCACCCACAAATTCTCACCCTTCCATTTACTTTCAATTACTGTAATTCCAAAATGGCCCCCAAATGAACTTTCCATCGCTTGTAAAACTTGTTTTCACACAAACTGTATAGTTGAGTATAAGTGCCTATAAGGCTTGTGTATAACCTATTTAATGGATTCACAATAGGATGGCTAGCACACAAACAAAGTTGTTATTCTTGGCATGCCACTGTTTGGAACTGAAACTTTCACAGTTTTCAAAATGATAAGTATTTTAAGACCAGGAAACCACAAGGAAAAATATATCTGCAAAAGCTATAGCTACTGAAATTACTGCAGTAACTTACATCATGATGCATATATTAATATTATCGGTGTGGGGTACAGTCTTGCATACAAATCATATTGGTTCATAATCTATTTTACTGAATGGAGGATATTTTATATTAAAACCTGTAAGCCAAATTTAATGTAGAAGTATTTTCTTGGTTACACAGATGAGAATTCTTCAACTTTGTCTCCTGAGCAGACTTTGACACCGAGAAAGACATCGTATGTATGCATTTTGCAATAGCATTCAAAATGTGCCTGATCTTAATGCATTTCCACATAAAAAGATACAAAAAGAGCCTATGATGGGTAGGAGAATTGGCCCAACATTTAAAAAGGTGTTTAGGGTAGAATAAGAATAGACATGAAGCTACTTCTGGTAGGAGTCTGGGATCTTCTCTTTAAACTAAACAGACTCAGTTTCCTTCTGCCACCTTCTCTTCAGTACTCATTCATTTGCCTTGCCCACTCAGCAGTCCTCGCTTTGGCACTTGCTAACGTTCTGCCTCTCCTCCCTCTACGATGTGGCTCCTCAACTACTTTATTAGTTAAGCACTGGAGCTTATGTAGGGCCAAAGCTCTCACAGTGGGACAAAAGCTATCTAACCAAAAAATAGGAAGAGCTAGATGAGCAACACTTGGAGTGCCACATGGAAGAGCTATAATGCAACTTCTAACCTTTCTCTTTGTGCGATATTTTCCAAATCTTCTGACCACCACAGAAGCAGCGAGTCTGGAAAGCAAGTACCAGAAAACTGGGATTGTAGGAATGTGGGCAAAACCCCTGTGTCCTGGGACTAGACACAAGAGAAAAAAAGGTGTATGGGAGATGGAGGAGACAAGAGCAAAAGGTGAATTCGTACGGACTTGTGGAGAGCCTTGTGGGAAAAGAAAACAAGCTGAGTGCCATGGCAGAGACAGAAAATACGCTTTGCAATTGTATTTTAGAGGAGCATGAACCAAAGAGGCCAGAAAGAGGAGTTGGCAGCAAAAAGGACAAGCGCTTCAGCTGTTGCAAGAAAAGCAAAGGGCTACTCACATTTGTATGCCCTACTTTTGTAAACGGAGAGTAGCATTAGCTCTCTGTTTTACAAAACCCCATTTTCAGAAATAAGTTTGTCAGCCAAAGTAAAGAGAGAAAGATCAATGGATTGCAATAAAAGGCATTTAACATAAAAATGAGTAAAATTTACAATTCAGTTAACTTGTTAAATGTTAAAAAATCAGCAAACAATAGACACAATTTGTTTTGTTCAGAGCCCAGAGGTAGAGACCAAATCCTCTAAATTAATTTCTGCAAAAGCTGGGGGTTTTTTCCAAACAGGTCTGGATCCTATTCGTTGTAGAATATACTGATTACCAACTATTTTTAAGAGCTTTACACAAACATTATTTCTTTTGTTGTGTGAAATGCAGAATCAGCCATCTGGCAAATGCCCCAGAGCTAAAATCTTTTACATGACATATAATTCAAAATGATTAAATATACAACAGAAAATAGCTATAGCATTGCACTTAAAATAGCATGAACTTTTACTGCCGATCAAAACTGATTTCTTTAGCTTAACAAGTATCCAAAGAACAATTATTTGAAGAGCTTTTAAGAGTTTCAATATGTAGGAACTAAACCTCATCTAAATTCAGTATCTTAAGTCAAATAAAAAAGAAACAAATGTACAAAAGATTAAATGGTCCTGCGTTATAAGTAGACATTTAAATCTATGGGAAGCTAAATTCATTCGAACAAAAATACTACATTCCCTCCGTATGTGTATTGCTGGGGCTTTCCTCTCCATCGCTCAGGGCATCTGCCAAAACAACTCTTACATTCTTAGGCAATGACTAGGGACTAGCCTGGAATCAGACCGTTCATCCACTCCCTCCATCATCAGAATGGGCAATTTCAAAGAAGAACAGGGAATAAAGCTCCGTGCATGATCCCTAAGTGCAGTCAATCTTTTTTCCTTCACCACGGTCGACTTTAAGTTAAACTTGCTGTCTTTTTTCCAGAAATACTCCAGGCCTGAAAAATTGCCAGGTCCTCACCCCACACCCAATTCTCCAGTAGTTTATGAGACAGAGCACGCAAACATCTGCATGTATTTGGGGTACATGAGGGTAGGTACAGAAATATTACCCTGTGTAATTATTGAGTGGTTATGGCTCTGTTTCTCAGCTACATTTTTCAGACAAGTCCACATTTCTCAAAAAGCACATGGTACAAGTCAGATCTGAGCTGTAAGACAGAGAAGTCTAAATGCAGGAGATTTATCTCATGGTTTTGCATACTTAGATAAACCTGAAATGGATGAATACATTGCTGCTGACTCTCAAAAAAATACTGCTTCTAAATTCTTTCAGAACAAGCATGAGAACCGTAGGTAACAATGCGAGAAAACTGTGAGTCTGTGATTACCAAGGCTTAGAATTAAAATGGCTTCGCACCCTTGCCTGTGGAGTTGGGTCAGCCTCACAACCAAGGAACCTCAGGCGTTTTAACCCCAGACTTTTCTAAGCTAAAATAAAATAATGTTCTTGAATCTTGATCTTTTCAAATCATAATGATTCCTGAAGCAGCAGGATTTTTCCTGCTGCTTTTTACCACACTTTTAGGCTTGCAGAAATCCTAAACTTTGCTGGCTGGCTTGGGATTGCAGCAACACCAAAATCTCTCCTCTTAAAAAGACATTTGTCCTGGTTTTCTGGGCCTGAATCTGCTCTTAATAACATGCATGTTAATTCAGTTCCCTGACTGAGCTTTTAGTGTAAAGGTAGGCGTTGTATCTTTCTTCCTGCCCTTGGTGTTATATGAAGAGATGCCTCTATTTCAGGTAACACTGACTGCAGAGAAGAGAGAACCACAGGACAAACAGAGCAATTTTCATCAGAAGTATCTTTGCTTTCCATCAAAAGAGAGGGGACCCAGGCAATCTCCTATTGTCTCTTCCATCTCAGCAGAACAAAATTCCTGGTTTTGACGGTATTTTCCCTTTGAAAGCTATGGGCTTCTCTGCTATTCGTGGGTCCTTAATCCTGAATGTCACTGCTCTTCTTGTACCTCCCTGCTTTGCATTAAACGTAACATCATATATTTTCCACTTTTCTACTGAAAAAAATTTGGGAAATCTTCCCACCTTTCTACTAAGCAAACTCTGTTACAAAAGGTGCCAGGCATCCTATTTCTGGGGGGGGGGGAAGGTAATACTACTAGTGAAACAGGAGTCTAGTCCCAGTGTCTATTCCAAGTAAACAACGTATCTTCTTACACATGAGCATTCCCATTCTTATTTATGTGTCCAATTTTGTGTACTTCACAATACTGGAAAAAAAGAAGAGATTGAAGAACACATGGAGAATCAAGAGAAATTTGAGCATCCCCAAGGAAACAGAGGTCTAGGGACGGAGTAATAACTGCAAGATTGTAATGAGAATTTGGAAAACTTTGCTAGATAAAAATGTATAACAAAACCGTTGCTGTCATTTCATTCCCTGGGCCTGATTAGGTTTTCATGATGGGCCTTCACACTGCTTTAACAGTAAGAGCTCTTCAAGTAAATGAGTATCAGACCTCCACGCTAGTGAAATGCAAGGCTTGCCAAATTTAACAGAAGTCTCTACGGTACTCTACGTACACTCATCTTGACAAAGAAGTGGTGGAAGCAAACTCCGTAGTTTCAAACGGCATCCGTTCTCTTCTGGAACGGTACCTGGATGCTGCCAGTTTGGAGGCAAGTCAGTGCCAAGGCTGAAGGTTTCCTTGCCCCTTTTCACAAACAGCCAAGAAACAATCAGAAATTGCTTCATAATAGGGCTGGGGTGAAAGGTGAGAACTGGAGTATTCTGAGAGCCTGCTGCCAGACCTGAGGAAGATAGTGTCATTTTGGTAAACCTGTCAAGCTGTTGTAAGAACTTCCTGAATGCTTCCTACCATCTGCTTTTGATGCTTTCAAGACTTGGCTGGAAGCCTGGAGGTTTTCCTGCTCCTTCCTGCCCAACCTATAATGGAGTAATTCTGGATCTGTTCCCTGTCATCCCAGCCTCTTCCTCAGTTTCTTCTCCTTACAGCTGGGTTTTTTTAATTTTTTTTTTCTTTACTGCAGTGGCCTTGTGCCCTGAATCATCTCTCCTGGGGCGGTAAGAGTTCCTCTGATGTTGAACAAGTGCCGGGTTTTTCAATTGTGTTCATGTTCTTGAGAGGAAGGGTCTGGCCTACATGACACATTCCTCCTTCATGCTCACATCAACAAGTTCAGCTTTGTGCGCAGGGCTCTCCGTGGAGCGGCCACACAAAGCACATCTCCAACGGCTCCGTCGGACTGCACGCTGCGCGGCTCTGGTTAGCGAATATTGATTGATATAATTTGTAGGGTTTGAGATAAATGTCATAGAGGACAATGAGTTCAAAGAACAGATTAAAAAACAATAAATTGAATTCCAAGGCGTTCCCTCCTGTACTAATCTGTGTAGGTTCCTGTGTTTTTGGAAAGCATGTTGCTTATCTTCCTCATCAGTAGGCCCACTGCATTCCAGTATTTTGGATCAATGCCATTTGTAATAATCTAGATCAGTTTTTATTCAACATTTATAAAACAGGCCGTGTATCATAGGGTATATTTTATAGCAGATGGTATCTCCAATTCATTTAACCCTCCCTTCACTTCCCTCCTCCAATATCGCAGTGTGTACTTATAAAAGCTCTTGAAAGTAGAGCTGAGTGGATTTTTTTTTTTTCCAAAAGATAGTGAATTCGCTGAAAAATGGAGTTTCCAAGCAACAAAACTGTTAAACTGTGGCATACTGAAAATGAAATGTTCTGGCTTCTAGAAACACCAGGCCTTGCAGTTTGCACATTTGGGGAAAAAAAAAAAAAAAGGTGTGGGGTGGGTGGGTGGTTGCTTTCAGAAAACATTTTCGTTTAGAAAAATTCTGCACTAAAAAGCTGAGAAACACCAAGGTGAAATAGAACACAAAGCGTTTGTTTCAGGTCAGATTACATTTTTTGAGTTATTCCAGTGTCAACTGTTTGGGGATCTTCTGTGTGTTTTTAATTTGAAAAGTTTCTCTCTTGGCTTGACAAGAACTATTTTTCCCCAACGCTTATTAATTTGGAGAGTTACCCACAAGACCCAATATTTGCCAAACTCTACTCAAAACACAGCTCCACAAGGTGACGAGAGTTTCCCCCTCAGCCCTAAGACTCATCGCAATAAAATGGACTACTCTAACATGCAGAGATGAGCAGCTGCCTAAGCACTGTGCTGGTTCACAACACAAAGTTTATTAACTTCCAGGACCAGTGATGTACACCTTATCACCACTCCCTCGCTTGAGGTCATAATGGAAGAGATCGAAGATTTTCCTGAGATTAACATACCAAACGGTAATAAAATATATTTATTCATATCTGCTTGGGAATACTTCATTGTAATTCTGGAAAATAAGATTTATACAACTCTGGGGATACATAAATCACTGATACAAATAAATAAGTAAAAAAAATCTTTTAGCTCAGTGAATGCAGAACCAAATCATGGACTTTTTTATCTTTTAGCTTTCATCGTGCATCCTAGAAGACAGGACAAATAAACTCATCTTAGTTTACCTTGCAGAAGAAGTTAATCATACCTGCGTTTCTCAGAAACCTGAGTTTGTAGTCAACAATAACTCTGGTTTCAGGATTATAGAATCCATCACCACAGTCGTAACAGCCTTCTGGGATTTTTCTGGGAGGATCCAGGTTTGTAAGCTGAGAAATGCCTGAAGAAAAAAAAAAGGGGGAGTTGCTTTCTTTTGTTTTTTAAATTTTTTTTTATTTGTGCCTTTGGTCAGGGTAACTAACAAATATTACATCTCCATGGCATTTGCTCTAAAAACAATGCAGTTATCTTACAATAAACTTCCTAAAACATTTTGCCAACGCAGATGGAGAAAATGAAAATATCCATACGCAGAAAGTGTGTGATAAAAAGACATCACTTTGATTTCCTCATTCAGTCCTGTGATTCACCCCACTGGACCAACACTACAGCTATGACCCCAAACTCCAACGTGGGGCCAGGAGAGTCTTGCTGGCCCCACGGAACAACTACGTGTCATCGCTAAAATATTCTCTCTATAAAGAAGAGTATTTTAGGTATTACATCACATATTTTACTCACATTTCTTATAACTCTTTTCACCTCACTACTAATATTATAAAATCATCATTTCTTTGACGCTCTGGATGTAAATGAGTTGCTCTCGCTCAGCTTTTCTCCATTAACAGCACACTGCTAACGCGGCGAAGGCCAAGTGTGCGAAAAGGTTAACGAGGATACCAGCAGCTGCGGGTAACGGAGCCCTGTCCTGCGGGTCATGGCTATGGCCGTACGCTGCACCCCGCGCCGCGCCGGTGGAAGGTGGTGTCGGCGTTCTTCTGGCAGCGCCGCAGGGTCGGGTCCTGAAATTAGCCAGAGCATTTCTGCTCCATGTTACTCATGTAGCCGAATTAATCTTTCTTAAGCAAGTTGTTAGTTTAATTCCTTCCAGACTCTTAGGATCGCAAACGCAATTCCGTACCTGCTGGTTTAAGACCAGAACAGATCTCTGTATAAAATCTTCTGTCGTAGCCGTCACAGTAATGCCATTTTTTATCTTTGTATTCGAGACCATCTGCAAAAGTGTATTTCCCCTGCAAAACATGTTCGAGCACAGAGTTAATAAACATGATGGATGGATTCAGTACGGACAGGGCCGGCGTTCCCGCGGCCAGGGCCGCGCGATGGCTGAGCAGGGCGAGCGCGGGGCTCCGCTCAGGTTTGAGCAGCGCGAGGAACCGCGCCAGTGAGATGCCCGGCCAGGAGCAGCCTCGCCCCCACACCTTTGGGTGGCAGATGCTGCCCAGGCAGTGAAAAACTGGCATGGCTCAGAAATCTGCTTCTTTCACCCCAAACCTTCGCTGCTGGTGGGGTGAGGGGAGCCGGGGGCCGGCCCGCCCTGCCCCGCCCAGGGTACCTGCGCGGGCACCCCGCGGTGCCAGACCGCCCGGTATCTGCCGCCGTTGGGGAACACCAGCTCTCCCTCGCCGTCAAACATCCCGTCCCTCAGTGCGCCCCGGTACTCGGTGCCCGTCGGCAGCGTGTAGGAGCCCTGTCCCTCCATCCTGGAAGAGACGGGGCGGTTGGGGAGAGGGGCTCGGGCAGCCCCGCGCCCCCCGCGCCCCGCCGGGCCCACCTGCCGCGCACGGTGCCCCCGCTGTACCGGCCGCCCGTCACCTCCATGGCGGC
>VWZZ01008338.1:561113-581602 GCA_013399095.1 Psophia crepitans | reverse complement strand
AGCGCCCCGCTGCTGCGGCCGCCGGAGGCCCTGGCCTGCCCTGCCCGGGGGGCGAAGCCGTGTCGGGGCACCGCCCGGCGTAGCACGGCCTTGCCGGGGTTTGCTTTGCGAGCTCTGGTCGTCACTCGGTTTGATTAAAAGCGCTGCCTTCAAAGCCTTTATTCTTGCTTCTTAACCTGGAACCTTATTAGCAGAGACTGTGCCCTTCTTGTTTTAGTTTATTTATTTGCATGTCAAGTTATCCTTTCATATGAAGCTCCGTGTCCTCCGCTCCAGAGTGAGCGGCCCCGGTGTCTGTTGGGTGGAGGTTTGCTGCTGCTGCGCCTGGTGTCTGTATAGTGAAATCCAGGAAAACGACCTCGGCTTTGTGCTGTGTCCTGCTTCACAGGCATGCTGCGGTGAAGCTTGAGTAGCTGAGCCATTTGCATCTTATGACCAAAAATGTGCATCAAGACATGTGCCAGTGTCATGTTCTTAAGTAGCTAGCAAAAGGCCTAGTTTAATTAGCTCAGAGCATGTCCACTGCTAATGTAGCAGTTAGTGATTGGAAACCTCTGTCCTAATCACGTCTTCTTGGTTTTAAGACACCAAATGAATTTGGAAGCCTTAGAGCGTTAGAGTCTAATGTACACTGCTACTTACCAAAATGAGCATCCCACGTGGGGGGGCTGAGTACACCTGCCTAGCCAGAATGCCTTCCACATGTTGGTTGTTGTTGCTATCCCTAGTTGTAGCTACAGTGCTACAAATTTTACTGGTATCACGTTCTGTTTAATGATGCTTCGAGTACTGGTTTGTCCGAAGACTTTAAATGTTCCTGAGAACCTAAAACTACAAAAGTTGTTTATCACAAGTTGAGGTTTGAATGAGTAAGAGAGAAGAACGTAAGAGCAAACTTGCTAACCGTTCTCTGTCTGCAATCTCTTACAGGAAGATCAAGACACACTGTGCAGAGCCGTTTACTGAGTACTGGACGTGCATTGACTATACCAACTTGCAGGAGCTCCGTCGGTGCCGAAAGCAGCAGGCAGTATTTGATAACTGTGTGCTGGAGAAGTTGGGCTGGGTGAGACCTGATCTGGGAGAGCTCTCTAAGGTAAGTTCACACCTTTTTGTCTGGATAACCAGACTCTTCTCTCCCCTCTTACTGACCTTTTGTCCAGACCAGGTCTTGAATTCTTCACCCAGCCAGAAGGTGATTCATGAACTCAACACTGGAAGCTTGTGGACTAGAAGTCAAGACTCTGTCAGAATTCTCCAGGGTTACTTTCCCAGAAGACTTGCACTTTTCTTAGGCAATGCCATTTACTTTTTTGCTTTTCTTAGTGCAGAGACCTTTCCTTTAGGAGCCAGGCTCACGCACACGCAGAACTACTCTGTCGTTACAAGTGAAGTGTCCCTCACCTCCCTTTTTTTGGAAGTACTCTGGAGATAAGAGTTCTCAGATCAACAGTGTGTCCTTAGTGTTGTTTGGCACTTCTTGGTAGTTCTTCCTTCTGACTCAGTGTAGCTGTTCTGTTAAATGCTGTGAGAAACTGTATAATTTCTTCTTGTTTCTTTCCAGGTTACGAAAGTGAAGACAGACCGTCCTATGCCTGAGAATGCCTATCACTCTAGACCTAGACCAGAGCCAAACCCACCCATTGAAGGAGAGCTGAAGCCTTCTCCATTTGGCAGTAGACTTTTTTTCTGGTCCTGGTAAAGTGGGCAGACTGTGCTCTAACTGCAGTGCAAAGAGATGTATTGCAAATGTAAATTGTTCAGTATATGTTGGGTTTAACTTTAATCATTAAAGAACCCCAAACTGTTCCATGGCTTAGTAGACTTCTTTAAACGTACTTGCACATCATAGCAACTGACAACCCCAACAAAGCTTCCCTGTTTTGTACAATGCTCTCTGCAGTCATATAGCCCTTCAGACTGTCTTAGCGCTGGTAATGTCAGTTCCTTGACAGTGGCTACCAGGCTTGTCCGAGATGTGTATAAACGTAGCCTGAATCTTTGACTACTGCTTCAATCGATCAAAAACTGGCGTGAGACTTGATTTGCTTACTGAGAACACTGTCACTTGGATCAAGGAAGCTTTGAGAACAAACAAGTTGATAGTGTCCTCCTTTAGTCTTGCAACTGATAACTGTGCAATTTTTTTTATTCCAAGGGACCCCTGTGTAGGTTTAACCTAAAATCTGTCTTGGAGCAAGGATTTAGTCTGGATCTGTGGCTTTTGCTAGGTATGAGGTCAGTGCTGTTTCTGGCACAAAGATCCTTGTTGTGCTGACCAGCTACTTGCTCCTGGTGCAGCTAGGTTAGTGGCTTCCATTTTTTTTAAATTATTTTTTATTGGGGAAACACATGCTGCTTAGTCAGAAAAATCGCACTAAATTTTCAACACCTTTAAGGAAAAACTACCTCCTAAAGGATCTTCCTGTCCCATTTAGCAGTGTAAGAAGGCGGGTTGTCTTCTGTCTCAAGGCCCTGACTTGAGGGGTTTGAGGCAGATCCTTCCCATTGTTTCACTGTGATACTCTTTTTTTTTTTTTTTGATAGAATGCTGATCTACTCCTCTTTCTTTTCTACAATATCTGAGTCCTGTGTTTTGTAGGAAGTAGATCTAATTTTTCCTCCACTTCCACCCAATAGCAAGAACCTTATTACAAAGGTCAGAAAAAATTAAATGAAGTTGTTTTCCTGAAGCTGTGTGCTGTTCAGCTTGCTCTGGGCCAGATTGTGCATCCTGAGCCATAGCAAAGATTTGAATGGCTATTGCGTAGCCACGACTGGGATCTGAAGATTTACCATCTCCTTGTTTGGCATAGGATTAAACCGTAATGGGTTTGTAGCTGCAGCATGTGTTTCTGATCCGTGGAGCTAGAGGGAAAATTGTATAACATCTAAAAATAGCTCATCCACTGTGTGGCTCGTGGGTTCTTGCTACTTTCTGCTTGGGTGTGTTGACTGAAACTCAAAGCAGGTGCTCTGGCATACAAGTTTGCATTTTAATGTATGGATCGTGCCATCTTAGCAGCTCCTAATCGGTGAGATGGTGCGCACCTTTCCAGATCCCTGCCAGTGTTTCAGAGCACCACGTATTACTGAAGAAAGATAACCTCTTTTCTGCAGCTATTGGAATTAGGACACGCTTGAGGTCTAATTACATTCAGCTGAGTGAGTGAAATGAGGTTTGGCCAAGTAGAGGGTAAATTGTTCTGGGATGTTAACACGTGTCACATCTGATCTTTCGTCGCTGACCTACTCCCAACAGTCAACGTCACAGAAAGGCTTCTTAGATATTACTTACTATGTTTTGATAATAACTTACTATTGTCAGCATAATGTATGAAACGTTGCACTGCCGAACATCTGCTTTTGAATAAACAGGCGTGGGCATTCCAGTAGTTGGCCCCTAATTACAATTAAAGAGTATTTTTCCCATTAAATTGCTTCTGAAAAGAATGACATGCATAAATAGGGGGGCAGTTCTTTTAAACAGCCTTTGATGAACCCCACCCTGAAATTGGCTAGTACTGTAAGAAAAAACAATAGTGGTTTTATGCTGCATCCGCGGAGGTTTAAGGTGGTTCGTCTCTTCCATGACAGCTGAATCCGCTACCCCTTGGGTCGGAGGTGGTTGATCCAGTAATGACGCATTGACCATGTTTAAAAGTCAGAATTAACGATCTGCTCGCCTAGATTCCCATGTCAGTATCAAGCGGGAGTGGGCAGGTGAATGTACAAAAGGGAACAGCGGAGGAGGGCAACGAAGGGATAAAGTCAAGTAGAATTCAGCTGTGCTGTGAGCACTTCTTTCATTAACCTCCCTGAGATAATTGCTTCTTGTCTTTATCTCTTGGCTGAATCTCTGAGAAGTGTTGCCAGAGGGCTGTTTCTTGGTGCATCGGACAGCGCCTGCATGGATCTATTTCTGCTCAAAATCGTTGTGTGGCTTACTCAAACACGGATGCCCCCTTTGCAGCTGTAATGTTTTCTTGGAAACTTTAGAACAAATGAATGTCAAGACTGAGTAAAGACCATAAAAGTATTTTTGCGGAATGTATCTTGACGGTTTTTTGGCAGATGGAGAGCAGACGCGTACAGATTCAGCAGATACTTCACTGGCGAAGTGAGAAGTGTTGTTTGTTATGCTGCAGGCTCTTAGCTCTGCCAGAGCTTCTAATAGCGTGTCAAATTAACAGAATTTTAAGCCAGTGTTGTGGTAGCTTGCTGCACCATGGGTTAGATTAGGCAGAACCTGATCTGTTCTTTCAGATTATGGGTAGAAAGGGTGAAATCCTGTGTCGTTTCTAATCTCAGTGCAGTAGGAGCATGCATTTGTGGTGTAGCAGAACTGCATGGTGCTAGCACAACAGCACCCTTCTGAAGAGAAAGTCCTCCAAGACACCTGGCACGTTGACATGCCCTGGTCTCAAATGGTTCTGCTTAACTCCCAAGGTGGAAGGGCTGGAGAAGCCGCACTGTTAGCCAAAACGGCCAGGAGGCCAACAGCAGCTCCCCCTCTGCTCAAAGCCACCAAATCTGAGCACATGGTGGCAAGTAATTGGTTTCGTTTAGTGCTCTTGCCAGTTTGATAATTCCATTGCGTGTCATATTATCCACGTTATTATCCCTGACAAAAAAAAGAGACTCCCAGGAGTCAGTTCAGGTGGAACCAGCCTTTCAAGCCTTTGTAAGCCGAGACTGGCCAGGGCAAAACCCACTCTGGTACTGCGGCTCCTCTGCCTTTAAATGCAATATGGTTCTAGAGTGGTTAAATAAAGGTAAATTCCCCCCTCCCTCATAAGAAAAAGTCTGCATTTTAATACCAAGGATCCATAATTGTAAAGAACCTTTACCGTCAGGACAAGGATACTCCTCTAAAGCCAGAGAAGAAATTTGGAGCTCAGGATAACTTTGTAAAATCCTCTTGGAAGCTTGCTGTGTACTCAGGTACTAGAAGCGTTTTGAAACTGGATCCATCTGACCATTAATCGGAGATTTGAGACTCCCTCTTGTGGCTGCGTTAAGCTGATCTTGGGTGTATGTGTGAAGATTTTGCTGTCACAAAAGTCCTAAGGCTGCTTCAGTACTGCTCATAGAAACTTGATTCGGTCTTTTGTGTCTGCTACAAAATTCACTTGAACATTGTCTCTGCTTGTTTTTTTCCTACGTGTGAAACTCCTTGAATTCAGTCTGAAGTGAGAAGAGGAAGAAAAACAGGTTGAGAACATTCTGTTCACCTCCATCACGTTTCATGTGGCTTAAGGAAGTGAGGGCAGAGCCAAAGGAGATGGAGGTGGCTGGGGAATGCCAGTGTAGGTGACGTTTGCTTCTCTGAATCCAGAAAGGGGGAGTCCCTGCTGCTGCAGAAACCAGGATGGTTCTGGACCTGTGGCCAGTGCTAGCAGTGTGACCGGCAAACGCGGGAAGCACGTTAATTGCAGTATTTACCTACAAATAAAAGCACATTATTTCTTTTTATTGGGAATAGACATGACCTGACCGAACAGTCTTAATAATGCAACCTTGCCTTTCTGTGAACAGTTTCATGGTTTTTCATTGAACCCTGCGAGCTGGGGACTTGATCTAAGTCTGTTCTAAGGCACTTTCTGCACGGTTGTGTGGTACAAATAGTACTTTGGCAAAGAAAATACAGAACAGCAAACTAGAAGCAAAAAGTCTGTAGTGTTGTTTTGGGTAGTAAGGCAGTAAATCAGCCCTGTGAGCAGGAGCAGATGCTGGAAGGAGGGGTGGCGGCTCCCAGACCCCAAAGGCAGGTCAGCAACACAGCTCACTCAGCGCTGCGGGGGTTATTCCCAGTTTTGCTTACTCCTTCAACAAAAGGTTTCTCCGCTCCCTTACGCGTGTTGCAAAAGCTTTGGCAAGCCTAACGCGTGCATGGGTTCAGGTTCCTCTGGTGTGCGATGCTGGGCTCGACGAGAGCAGGCAATGCAGAGAGCTGCAGCCTGCGCGCTCCGAGCCTGCCCGGCTGGCTGAGAGCTGCTCCAGGCTATCACGGCGCTGGGACGCGAAGAGCTTTGCTGTGCCTGGTTGCATCCAGGAATAAGGGCTCAAAGAAAAGAAATGCGATCATTTAGTAAGGTAAAAGCTCTGCTATCTTGTCTGCATCCCAAGCATCTCCCTGGCTGGCTGCGGAATAGCTCAGATCGTGTTTGTCTGCATTCGCGTGGTGCAGATGCCTGAACAAAAGGATCCCAACCTGCGTGCTCCTGTGCTCCTGCCTGGGCTGGGAAATGCAGATGGTTCAAGTGAGCGTTTCGTTCCCGCTGTGTTCTGCAGCACAAAATGGCGAGCAGCTTTTGCTGTTTTGATAGGGTTTAAATTAATTTCTCCCTTCTCACCAGGGGAAATGAGGGCTGGGAAGAACGGCCATGCCTGTTACTTTGTTAAGCTCAGCTTTGGCTCCGATTCTGGCACCAAGAATGGAAATAAAATACAGGGAAGGGGAGCTTTGTAAAAGAGCCATGGGTCTGCGCCCAAGTTGATAGGTTAAACTGTACAAAACACTGGCTCTGAGGCACTGCTCTAGTATTTGTAAAATCAGCATGGCAGCTCTTTCAACGGCTATGAGTCACCCTGAGGGTGGTTCAGCTCTTTACAAGTAGTAGCACAGCTTTCTGCTTCCATGCGAACAGGAGCGAGGGTTTTAATGGAGTCAGAATTACCCCTTTGGTTAGAGCACCGTCTGACCTCTGCTTTGTTCTCGCTGCCTCCCGTTTACAGCTGTGCGGAGCGTGGAACCTGACCCATCTTTGTCGGGGAGAAAAGAACTGGATGGAGCCCTTAAACGTGCATCACATCAATTGTCACTGTCCCGTGTCCCCCCCCCGCCGCCCCTCCTGTCCCCGGCCCGCAGCTCTCTCCAGACTCCTGCGTCTGAGCTCTGCCCGGCTGCTCCTGCGGGACGCGGTCAGGTGTGGCCCGCCTTGGCTCTGGTTTGCAGGAAGCCGCTGACAGCAGGGCTGACCCTGGCCATGTGCACGCAGCAGGAGCCTCTGCCTGTCCCCAGGCGCGGCCTCAGGCGCTCGTGGCCAGCCTGCGCTCCAGGCTAAACAGAGGAAGGTGAGGGTCAGCAGCAGAGAGCTCTGCCCAAGACTCAGGAAGCACATTTTGGCAGAGGAAAGAAATACAATACAAGCAGGGAGGGAAACTCAGCTTCCATCCAACCCCCTCCAAGAAGCTTTTGGCTGCCTACAGCTGCTGGAGTCTTGACTATCAGTTATTGGGCTCGGTATTGTTACAGGCTTTCATGTGTTTGTTTTCTGTCTTTTACACCAGCATGTTGCAGAGCACAGAGCAACACCGGAGCGGCACGGACCAGAGGGTAGAGCCCTGCGCTGGGGGACAGGCACCCGGCTTCCCTTTCCTGCCTGTCGCTATCTCATTGTGTGGCCTTGGGGCATGTCACTTCCCTCTCTGCCCTGGCTCCTCTGCGATGGGGTGGTTCCACCCAACAGAGCACTCTCTGCTTGTTTACCCGTCCGTGTCCTTGTGAAGTGCCTGAGAGGAGTCTTGGGGGAAGCTCTGCGTGGCCAGGGCACGCACAACCCATCGCTGGAGGGGAGCCGCAGCCAAGCGCTGTTCTCCTTCCCCAGAGCGATGCCAGGAGCCGCGCAGTGAGGGTGCGCGGTGGGGAGAGCCCTGGCAGGCCCCCCGTCACCCAGTCCAGCAGCTGCCGTGGTCTGAAACGCGTTCCTCTGCCGACTCTGCCCATTCTGCCCTCTGTAAGCAGGAGGCAGACAGCTCTGCGACAGGGAAAGCGGTTGGAGATCTCACCGCCTGGGGGACGGGAGGTGAGAAGTGTCACTCCAAGCAGTCTCAGGAGGGTGTTTCCCAATTCCGAACACGAGGGTGTCTCCTGCCTTTTGGAGATCGTGAGGGAAACACCCCACTTTCACCTCTGAGCCGTTCCTTGCAGCCCTGCCGGTGCGATGCGTGGAAATGGCTGCACGCAGGGAGCCAAGGGGCAAGGGAGGTGGTTACAGGAGCAAGAGTCCCCCCCACGTGTTGACCCATGCATGGTGCTTGTCCTTGCAAACCCCGCTCTGCTCCCCATCACCACTTGTTAGAGCCTTTGTTTCTTCTAACCGTGAGTGAAACCAGTTGTGGGATGTTGTGTTCAGGGCATGACATAATCCCAGTCTGGGACTCCACTGGAAGAATCCTTTTGAAGGTTTACTAGTCTGGCTAATTACAATAAAGCTATGGAGGTGCTGCTCTCCAAATGATTAACAGTTAATAAGCAGAGGTTTCTGCTTTCTTGTGCTTTTTGCTAGGACACAAACCAGAGCAACGCCGGCTACGTCAGGGGCCTTTTGTTTTAGGAAGGGGGTCTGTCAGGGGCTCGCTGACACGTGGTCACAAAGCCACTGTCCAGCTCTGTGCTGCTGGGAGCGGATCGTTTGACGGAACATGGCAGTCGCCTCCTTGCCCCGTCCTCTGCGTGGTGCCTTGCTGCGTTTCTTTAAGCTCGAGCAGTGACAACAGCCTGCGGGATTTATTTGCTGTTTGTTGACGTTTTCGCTTTCTGATGCGCATCCTTACGTTACCCTGTAGAGTTCAGCTTGTGCCAGCCGCAGAGGGCTGCTCTGAGGAAGGGCAGCGTTAGCTGGAAATGCCCCTTCCACCCTCAATGCCTCTCAAAATGCCCATGTTTAATACTCTTCAAATCTGAATTTGCATGTCCTCTTCCATATGTAATCCCATTCAGCTGTTATTGTCCTTCAAATATTTGCTGTCCGTTCCAGCATCTTTATCATATTTTTGAGAGGATGTGCCGTTATGCGTCACCTGTAATAAGTCCGTAGCGTCTCGTTTGCTGCGGTGTGACAGGTTGGTGTCACACCTACGGCTTCAGCAGCCGCGGTTCATAGGTGTGAAATCCTGTGTGCTAAGTCGGAGCTGCGGGGGGTGGATGTACAGACACGGGAAAGCGATGGGAGAGGGTTCTGGGCCGGGCGGGAAGCTGATGGGTGGAGGGAGCGGTGTGGCTCCCATGGGACTCCAAAGCCACCAGGAACCTCCGTAATGTCAAGCCCCATCTTAAGGTGTCTTTCAGCTGCCCCATGGATCTATGGGGGGAAAGGCCAAGCCCCACAAGCACTGCTGGAGCCCCACGGCCACCTGTCTGCAACGTTTCCAGAGTACCGGCAGCTCCCGAGGGGCAACCAGAGCTACCGGGCCCTGGCCCTGCGCCGAGCCCCTTGGCGGGGTGTGGGTGGCTGGGCCCTGGCGTGGCAGGCGAAGCGCTGTCGGAACAAAACTGAATTGAAGCGATTCTTTTCTTCTCCCCTTGGTCTGCGAGGAGATCTTTTTCCATTTACTATAAAACATGGTCCTTAATAGTGCTGAAGTGTTCTACGTATTTTAAATAAACATGAGTGGATTTGAGCCCAGGAGGACATGAAAGAATGCAGCATTTACGGGGTACCGGCCCGGCACACATGTCAGCAATTTGGCTGCCTTGTGTACTTTGGCTTTTAAAAAAGCATTTAAAAGTAAACAAATGAAGGAAAATCTGGCAGCTGGATTTCAAAGTAAATTGCTTTCAGCTGATATACCCCGTTTCCAGCTTGCTCGGGTAGTATCAAGCCATACACATCCAGCGAGGAGAGCGAGCAGCCAAGGAGAAGAGCGGGGGCGGGAGGGAGAACAAAAGCAGGGAAGTTCTGGGGATTTAATTCTTCCATTTCCTTCCTTTGCACCAAACACTCCCTGCCTGCCACTGCCCTCGCGTCAGACAGGCAGGTTAATGCTTCAGACAGCAAACCATGCTCTGTCTTCTCTGGGTCCCCATCCTGCCAGGCGCTGCCTCCCTTCCATCAGGGCTGGGGATGGGATGGGATGGGATGGGATGGGATGGGATGGGCGCAGCATCCATGGCACAGTGTTAGTTGACAAAGAGCTGCGCCCTACGCTCAGCTGCTCCATCAAACCTTCATCCCTCCTGCTGCCCTGACGAACGTGGGGAGAGCCCCGTCCCACAGACGGCATGGCTCCAGCCCCACAGACTGGCAGGATGAATCCATCCCTTGAGGGGTCTGCACAGGCATAGACCAGGGCACTGCTCCCCCGGAACTGCCAGCCTGGGGAGGGCATCACCCCCCTGCCTGCGGAGGGAAGCGGAGCTGGAAATGGCAGAGATAAGAGAGTCATTAGAGGAGCGCGGGCTGTGGCGAGGCCCCGCTCCTCCGGAAGGGCCTGGTGCATCCCCCGACGGAGGAGACTCAGCAAATGCTGACAGATAATAACGAGGTCCCAGGCTGGACAAAGAGGGGAGGTTGCTGAGGTCACGCTTTGGCTCAGCTTTGGGCTCCTTCTGCTTTGACTCGCGTTTCCTCAAGTTTATAAAACTTTCTGCAGGTTGGTTCGGTGGAAAGGGCAGAGGAAACTGGTGGGTCTTAAATCCTGGCGGCATGGGGCCGGGGCAGGGCTGCTCCGAGCCCTCCAGCAGACCCTACACGCACGGAAAACGTGCTGGGGGCTGTGAGCCAAGCGTGCTGCAAGCGCAGGGCGAGGGCAGCAGCCACCAAGTGTCCCTTAGGGGCTTCCAGCGGTGACAAGAGCTCCTGCTGTGGCATGGGGGTCCCTGGGGGTGCGACGCTGCAGGCAGGGCTGCCCCCACCTCAGCATCCCTGCAGAGCTCAACGGGACTGAGCAGAGCGTGGGAAGCCCTGGGGTGGCTTGGTGTCACCACGGTGGCTCGTGGCGCCGTGGAATAGTGCGCGTAGCCGGTGGCACCTGCTGTGCATTTGGTGTTCGTCCGTTGCCCCTCGAGCACCCACACGCCAGGAAGGGAGGCAGGCGGCAGCGAGGGGACAGTGTCCCTGCACAGCGCTTGGCTCCCTGCGCCTTGCCGCAAGGGCCAGCTCCGCTCCCCAGCCGCGCTCCTGGCTGCGGACGTGGCTCTGCGTGATGCTCTGCGCAGGGGAGCGATTAGAACGATCCCTGTCATGGCTTTTCTCCTCCCTGTAACTCAGCAGGTCAGCTCCCTTTCCTGGCTCAGGACTGAGCCTCTCGGCTCCGGGCAGCGCAGAGCTGCTGCCGGCCGGGACCTTCTGGGCCAGCAGCACGGGAGGCAGCCGGGGCTCAGCCAGCGCCCTCGGCACGTGCTGCGGTGATGGAAGCCAGCGGGGCTGGCTGCGCCCGCGCTCCGGCTCGGCTCTCATTATCCCTTGGCACGGCAGGCCCCTGGCACCGGTGCGGGGAGCTGGCAGCGCCCGCGCGCACCTGCCGGCGCCGTGAGCTCACCGGCAGCTTCTTGGCCCTCAATAACGTGATGGAAAGGCATTTTTTGGGCCCTTTCCCCTCTGCCACCCACATGGGCTCCAGCGTCCTGCCCTGGCTGGCGGGCAGACAGGGGTCAGCTTCTCCCTTCCAGGGAAGGCAGCCTGCCCCCCCGCAGAACACGTGCAGGGAAGAGGCCACAGTTCATAACGCAGAAGAATCTTCCAATTTCTTTATTATTTTTATTTTAAGAAAGGCAGTTGGCTCCCGGCTGGTCCCCACGGTAGCAGACAGGGCTGCTGAGCTTTGCTCCAGCCTGGGAGGCATGCCTGCACCCTCCAGGTCTCACCAGCGTTTAATCACTCCCTGGATGTGATTTTTGAGGGCTCAGGGACAGCCTTGCACCAGCCACACGGTTTGCTCGGAGGTGGCCTCAGTGATGGAGGACTCTAGGTGCAGCCTCTGGATTGCTCTGCGTGGGGGAACAGTCGAGGGCACGAGGTGGGGAATGCCGCAAACCTCCTTCGGCAGGGGGGAAACAAGCGCTGGAGAAGACAGTTGCTCTGGATGTCCTTGTGATTAACGAGAAGAATATGTAAATGTATATGGCCGTTGCCATAGCTACGGCAGGAATCCTGGCTGATGCTGGGGAAGGCAGAGCCCCCGGCCCAGCCTGGGTCAGGATTTGCATTCCCAGTGCAGCGGCGCCGTGCGAACCCTGTGGTGCTGGTGTGGAAGCAGCCAGGCTGCGCCGACCCCCATGGCACTGCCGCATCCCCGGCGCGGGCAGGGGGACAGTCCCTCAGCGCACCGTCCCACCCCAGCATGGCAGCACCCACCTGGGGGGCTGCAGCCTCCCATGAAGAGGGGTGCACCCCAAACCTGGTCACGGGGTCCCCACAGAGAAAACACCCTCATGGAAGGGATGTCCCTTGGGTCCCATGGTCAGGTCTTGTGATGCAGCAGCAGAAAGCTGGGTGCAATCAGGAGATGGGTGGGGATGGGGATGCCCAGCGTGCCCATGACCCTCCTGCCCAGGTGGCCCAAGCCCCCAGGACCACCCCGCCCACCTCACAGCAGGCCAAGGAGAAGCCCATCCCAGCAGCTCATTTGTGGCTGATCCTATAAACCTGGGTGGGAAAAGAGGCTTCCCCTGCCTGGAGCCTGTGGAAGCACCCTGCTCGCCCGCGGCTCCGGTGAGTGCTGTGGGTTCAGGGCTGCGGGGTGGTGGGTTGTGCCGCAGGTTGGGCTGCGTGGCTGCCACGGGCACTGGCTGGTGGGCATCACGTGCGCTGTTGGTGAGCGCCTGTGCCCGTGCACGCGTGCTGTGCCCTGCGGCCGGAGGGTGAGGGTAAAACCTGCCGGTGTTCCAGCCCCCAAACCCAAAGCGCTCCTGGTTATCTGCTGTTGGCACATCCCCTCCTGCCTGCGGCACGACCAAAGGGAGCTTAAAGCTGCCAAAGAGACCAGTTACTCCCATGAACCGAGGAATGTGGGAGGGGTGAGGACTGAGCCTGCGCCCGTGCGACTCGCAGCCCGGGTGGCGTTGCCAGGCCGCGGCCCTCCTGGCGACGAGGGCTGCTGCGGGACGGCTTTCATGCTGAGAGCATTCCTTTTCATATTTGTCCTCAAACTATTTTGCAAACCTGACTTGAAGCAAGACCGTGGTTGCTGCTCCCAAGCTGAAGCCCCTCCAGGCGCGGGGCAGGGACCCCACGGTGCCCGCTCAGCCCACGCCTGTCCCCACACCGGCTCCCGGGGGCAGCAGGGGCACAGGGACCCCCGGTCCTGCCGGCCCCGGGTTTCTCCGCCGTCCGAGGGCTCGGCCGTTACCGATGGCAGGCGTGTGCGGCCGCGCTCTGTCTCCTATTTCCTTATAACTTAAGAGCCTTCCTCACATTAATCTTTTTATTTTTATTTTGACAAATGTATGTTTCCAGGAAGTTGCTGAGGTCAAAGCAGCATCTGTTGCTCGTTATTTTGGGGGATGCAGAGGGTCTTTGTGAGGGTTTCCAAAGCAACAAGGAATTAAGTGGTTTGTAAAGCGGAGAGCAGGAATGAGGAGCGGGCTGGGGCTTCCCGAAAGGCAGCTGGAGATGCTGATGAAAATCAGATCGGCTTGCCTCTATTTTTTTGGAAACTTGATCTATTTTTCTTGTACGACTGTCAGCCCGACTCCCGTATTTCAAGTGTTTGGCCGCCGCCAGCTCCGTGTTTCAGTGCTGGGATTAGCGTGGCCCTGGGCAGATTCGCTTTCCCCGGGTCCGCACCGGGTCACGCCGTGGTGGCAGGCAGGACGCGGGCTCTGCGGGACGGGAACAGAGCGAAGCTTCTGGGAGCAGCGGTGCGGGTCCCCCGGTGTGGCTCTGGCCGGGAACACGGGCCAGAGACCTCCGGGATGAGCCCCGGCCCCCCCTCCCTGCCCCGTGGCGTGCCCTCATTCCCCAAAATCACACCACGAGTTGCACACGCCCCAAGGGGGACCCGTGGCAAAAGCTGCTTTTTCTTTCAAAACAACCCGAGGAGGGTCCGGAGCCAAGGCGAGGGCTGCGAGGAGCCCAGGAGATTTATTGCGGAGGAAATACTTTCTCCAGCGAGGGCCGACAGCCGCAGCAGGAACAATGGGAGATTCGCAACGTGAACAAAGCTGATTTCGTTCTTCTTTTTATCAATGCGTTTTTCCTTGCGGAGCCTCCCTTCCTGGAAGTGGGAGATGCAGCTTCCCCCCGTGCGCCGGCCGTGTAATCAGCAGGAATGGCCATATCCTGGCTGGGAAGCGAGCTGTGAAACGCTGTCGCCTGCTGTGATTTATGGTCCCGTGGCAGCGGCCAGCGGCGGGGCTGGCCTGGGGACAAGGTGCCAGGGCGCGTGCAATATCCACGTATTCTTTCTCCTCCTCGCCGGGTCCCTGGGGACCTGCCAGAGGAAGTTAATGGATTAGACACACACGTTCCACTTGAGTTTTATTTTTTTATTGCCGTGTCTTTCCAAACGCCTTTAGCAGACGCGCGAGCACAATGGGGCCGGGCGGCGAGCGTCCCGGCTGGGCGGGCAGCGGGGCAGGAGCCTGCCTGGAAAGGTCAATACAGAGAGTGTTTGCCTGGGGACGCGGGGACAGCCTGTCCTGAGCAGGTATCATCATTCCCGGCCAGCGAGGGCTCGCAGGGCCAGGGCTCGGCACGGCGCAGGGGCACAGTTACGGTGCCTCCAGCTCCTCCGCAGCCCGTGCTGACCAGCAGCCGCGGGGCATCGCAGCGCCTTCCCATGAGGTTACTGGCACCCGCCAGAGCAGCGGGTGCTGAGCAGGTCTCTCGCCGTGCCTGGAGCCGTAACGTCCTTCCCGGCGGCTCGCGGGTGGGCAAGCGGCCGGCTTTGCTCCCGGGCCCGCGCTCCTGCCGCACCACAGGATGCAATCCTTGCCCGATACCGGGAATATGAAATAATTATTCCGAGTGATCAGATTTTAATTATGCAACACCGAGGATGATTATTGTATGCCAAATTGGTGCCGAGTGCTTAGTTATGTATATGCCAAATTTAGTCTATACTATTATACCCAGTGGGTGGCCGCAGACAATCAGGAAGTAATTAGTTTTGCTGGAGGTTGTTCGCCTGCCTGGTTCGCTGCGCTGTCTGGGGAGCGTCTTGCTGCGCTCTGTGAATACCGCGGGCTTTGAGTTCAATACCGTCTTTTTGTGACAAGCTAATAAGCTGTCTGCATGGCGGCCTGTAATTAGCACTGTCGATATTCATTTGGAAAGGGAGACCGCGCTGAGCGGCTCCTCTGAAGGCGCTTCCCTTTGTCGAGCCTCTCGGTCGGTCCCTCCTCGCCTCCGAGGAGCGACGATGGGCGCAGAGGGATGGGGATGCGGCCGGGTGCCAGATGTGCCCATATGTGTGCGGCAGTGGTGGGCCCCCCCGCAAGAAAGCACCCAGCTATGAGGGGGCTGAGCCCCTGAGGTCAAAACCTGCCCCCCACCCACCTCCATTCCAGCTTGGCCCTGTCCTCCATGGGGGGAGCTGCCACCGGGGTGTCCCAGTGCCCTGTCTGGTAGTGCTGGCCAGGAAGGCTGCCTGGTATGGGGCGCGCATTGCGGGGGAGGTGGGGATGTGCAGAGGGCTTTGGCTGGGGTGGCCGTCCCCTCCCCAGAGCCAAGGGTCGCCCTCCTCAGGGAGCCCCGAGCACGGCCGGGTGGTGCCGAGGTCCTGCGTGGTCGCACCTTTCCAGGCAGCCTGGTCCTGCGGGGTCCAGGCTCCTCTGCTGGGGTCTCACATGTGGGATTGCTGGGGAGTCTGGGGCTACATTGGTTGGAAGGTCACTGGGGCCACGGGGTGTCACCTGCCAGGATGCCGTTTGCATCACCACCACCCCCCCCAGGATACCAGCGTTGTGGGGCACCAGGAACCGGCCGCCCCCGTGGGAACAGCCTGGATCTGCTGGGTGGGAATTGTCTGAAGTACGGAGCAACTTTTACCTCTGTTACACAAAGGAAACTTTCCTCTTCTTTTTGTCAGAGATGCTCACTCCATTGAGATGATTGGCATACTGGAGAGCTGAGAAACTAAATTGTTTATACACTAATGAATAGAAGCTTGATTGCAAGATCCTGTTTGGAAAATTATAGTGCTGAATTGAAGCCGTACAATTACATCCAAAATGCTGCATATTCATTTCATCTGCTTTGCATAGAGATTAACAAGCGAGCCCTAAAGCAGACTCTGAAATTAAAGCTAACACCAGATTTAGTCACAGGTTACAAACTAAATGGCATTGTTTGATGGATATGAATCTTTACCACCTGCCTGCCTGATGATTGCTAGCAGCTTACCAGACAGCAAAGGAAAAAGTTTCTTCCCATGAAGGAAGCATAATAAGATGCTGGGCTGGAAGTGCCCCCTCCCCGTGCGGGTGGCCCCCCAGGCAGATGTCTGCGGTGGGCCTGGGGAAAGGGCTCCCTGCTCCTGGTTCTGTCGTGCTGGAGGCTGCACCCACGCTGGGGAGGGATGGAGAGTGGTCCCAAGACCCCTGCAGAGGTCCTGGGTGCTGGGTCTGTTCAACCTCCAGGGCTGAGCTGGGTCCCTCCAGCTGGGTGTGTGTCCCCCGCCTTGGGGGACAGTATCGCAGGGTCCCCGTCTGTCCTGGAGCCTCTGTGCTGAATGACCCATGGGTTCCTTTCTTCACCTCGGCATCCAGGGCCAGGATGCTGCGGAGGGCAGGGATCTCCTGCTCCCCTTGGCTGCAGGCAGCTCCTACAGGGTCCCACCACCCCTGGCACATGGCTGATCCCATCCCATCCCACACATCTGGCTTTGCTGCCTGCCTGTGACCTGCCTCCTCCACCCGTGGCACTCCCATCCTGCATGCTGGGGCCAGGATTGCTTTTGGGAGCAGGAATGGGGACGTGAAAAGGCAAAGGGTGTGTGTGGAGCAGGGCCCTGCCCAGGGGCTGTCCGTCCAGGCAGGGGCTGCAGCAGGCAGCGGCGTTTGGTGCCACGCAGCACAGTGTGGGTGCTGCCGGGCTCGGGGTGGGGGGTTGCGATGGAAATGATGCCCCATCCCTGACCGAGGAACCTGTCCCTTGTGTGGGGACACAGGAGCTCCTGCTGTCACATACTGTGAGGAGAAGCGGATGGGGCCGCTGGGGCCGGTGTTTGAACCGGGGCTGTCGGACGGGGAGGCGCAGGGGGGCAGGCTGGTGGCTCAGGGCAGCCGTCATTCCCAGCAGGGATCTTTCTTCTTTAGGGATACCTGGGGGATCCCAAATCCAGACCGTGGCGGCGGCACAGCTTGGGGCTCCTTGCGCACGGGCCCCAGCGGGGCAGAGACCACAGCGCTTGCTCTGCAAATTGGACACCTTTATTTTTTTTCTTTCTTTAAAAGTCAGTTACAAACTGCAGCGTGCTTCACTCCTACAGACGGGCTGCTCTGTCTCTACGGCACTACGGGGCAGCCCAGCCGCAGCTTTACGAGCCCAGCGGTGGGGACCCTGCCAGCCCCACCTGACCCCTCTGGGCCAGCTCCAGCACGGCCACGGCTGGCTCTGGGGTGCGTGTCCCACCACCCCCCTCACCCCATGGGAGCAGCGCCGTGCCAGGAACAGGCAGCGTGGCTGCTCCGAGTCTCCATTTCTGCTTGACACTTCCCCAACTCAATCCTCCTAGACTTTCCCAACACCCTCTCACAAACAAACGAGGTACCCTCGGGTACCCTCCCCAAAACCTGCCTGGGCTGAAGGGGACACGTGGCACCCCTGGGGCCTCGACTCGCTCCTTCACCCAGGGCTCGGCTTCTTCCTCAACCCTTACCTCATCCTAGGACATTCACACTTCCGAGACGGAACCCAAACCACACCGTAACACCCCAAAGTCAGTGTGATGGAGCAGCCTCCTGCCTGCAGCCACCAGCTGCTTGGAGAGGAGTGGGAGGGCTCTCCCACCCTGACCCCAAGACATGGGGTGCACCCTCTCTCTGAGGGGTCACCTGCTGCATCAGTGGGCTCCCAGGGCCAGCCCTGCACCCCATTAGTGGCCTCCGGGGGGGATGGCCCCAGCCTGCGCAGGCAGTGGGTGCCGGGGCACGGGAAAAGGCACCTGTGGAGGGAGGCAGTGGTGGCTTCGCCATGTGGGGACACAGCGGTGGGGCTGCTCTCCCCAAAAGCAGGGCCAGGGCGCAGCGTGGCGTTGGTGGATACAGGCTGCCCTGGAGAGACCCGGCCTGTGGTGACGCAGTGGCAGCCTGGCGCCCACCATGGAGCCGGGCAGGGGAGCGGCGCTGTGGCCGTGCTGCACAGTCCCACTCACGCCGCTACTGTGGGTGGAAACCGATGGACTGGGTTAGTGACAGCAGCTTCGTGCCCGGGCGTTCACAGCCTTGTGCCGTGCCCCTGCCTGGGGGCTCCTGGCACTCAGTGCCCAGGGATGTTTCTGCTGTGGACATCCCGTGGGGGTGCTGGCTGGGTGGGAACCTCCTCAGAGCGTCAGACCAGTGCCATCCCTGTCCAGCATGCCCTGGCCTTCAGCAGTGCTGCCTGCCAGCTCCCCACCCTCCCAAGCCGCCTGGCAGGCGATGGCACGCACCCTGCAGGGGCTGGGAAAGGCACCGGGCTGCTGCGGGGGGGCTGGGGCTGGTGCAGGGCTGCCTGCAGCCGCCTGGCCAGCAGAAGGGATGTAGTGACGAACACAAAACGTGCCTCTACCAGGCAGCAGCAGAGAGCTGCCTGGAGGCAGGGACCCCGTGCAGCACCCCTGGCTGTGTGGGCAGGGACAGGACAGGACGCGGCAGCGGGAAGGCAGTGTGGGCTGGTGCAGACCGAGAGCAGGGGCTGACCAGGTCGCATCCTGTGTGGCAGCCCCGTACGTGGCAGGGGGAGCTGCTGTGCGGGATGGGGACAGCAAAGGATCTGCCTCCCAACCTGGGCACAGCAGCCCCCGACCCCAGTGTGGGCTGGTGGAGTGGCGTTAATGGAGCTGCTGGGACAGCCTGCCAGCCAGCTGCCACCTCCTGCCGTCCCACTAAGAGGGGACCCTGCTGGGCCCCCCAACAGTGTCCAGCTCTGGTTCAAGCAGTTCATCTTCTGAGAAGCTGATGTGCAAGCAGGTGTCGTCCACAGGGGAGAAGGGCAGCGTGCTGTCCATGGGACTGACCAGGGTGGCTAAGTCCTTGGCCAGGGCCTCGCTGGCTGCAGG
This sequence comes from Psophia crepitans, assembly GCA_013399095.1. NCBI lineage: Eukaryota > Metazoa > Chordata > Aves > Gruiformes > Psophiidae > Psophia > Psophia crepitans. The sequence continues at coordinate 562,675 of VWZZ01008338.1, read as the reverse complement.
GTCGCGGATGGTGGCCAGGGGGGACATCTGCCCGCTCTCTCCGGTCCTGTCCTTGCCCAGAGCACGCTGGTAGGTTCCAGCAGGGATGGGCTCTGTACTGGAGGCAGCGTTCCGTGCAGGAGTCCTTGCCTCGGGGTCCAAGAGGGTGAGTGAGCTGGCAGCGATGCTGGTGAGGCTGGAGATGCTGGGGCTGGGCAAGCTCATGTGGGCAGCGCTCTCGGGCTTCACCTCCACTTCCAGGCTCGGGGAGGTCTTGCTTGACCTTTTGCGTAGGATGGGCGGTGGTGGGTTGAGCTTGGGAATGGGCTGCTGCCGCCTGGGAAGCAAAAGCAGAGGGGGAAGGTGACGGGTGAGCACTTACCTGCACGGGGGCTTGCGCTGGCTGCCCAGGCTCTCCAAAAGATGTTTGCTGGGTCCCATCAGTACAATCTGTCGCCTACAAACGTTGGAGCTGGGATGAAGTGATATGGCAATGACCATTTGGTGGCAGGGGCACAGGCGCACAGCAGGCAGTCACCCCACGGGGGGACATGGCGGGTTCTTTGCGCTGGCTTATTGCTGAGCCAACGCACAGCCCCTGGGCTGCCTATCCCTGCCTCTGCCTGCCCAGAACACAGCCCTTCGTCCCCAATCCCTGCTGCCACGAGCCCTCCGAAAAGTGGCCTGTGCAGTGGGAGCCCTGCTGACGCAGCAGTGGGGAACAGGAGGGCCTGCTCGGGGTGTTGCCACTCCAGCCAGCAGGAGATGGAGGTGGCACATCCTACCTGTCCTCATCCCCTCTGTCTGCGTCGTCCACCTTCTGCCGGCTGCCTCCGTTGAGCAGGGCGAAGTCACTGACCTCGGAGCCCTCCACGCGCCGGCTGAGCCCGTCCTGCCCTTCCAGCACGGCCAGGCACTCGTCCCCCTCCTTGCTGCTGTAGCGGTGGTCGCCCCTCTCCAGGCTGACGAGGTTGAGGTAGGAGTCCCCGGGGCCCAGGGCTGGCAGCGAGCCGGGGGCCACGGGGCTGCCCAGGATGCTGGCGGGCGTGGAGGTGGACGGCAGGTGGATGTCCAAGCTGTAGTGGTTCTTCAGGTTCAGGGAGAGGGACTGGGCCAGGGACAGGTTTTGCAAGGAGCGATCAACTGGTGAGAGAGACAAGGAGCGCACCAAGAGCTAAGGACCTCTGGCTCACTGGTGCCCTAGGTGGCAAGGGGTGCAGAGGTGCTCTGGTGCTCCCCAGAGCCTGCTGGGGTGGTACTGGGAGCATCCCAGCTGCCCCCCATGACCACGTGGGGTGCAGAGGAACTCTGAGGCTCCCCGGAGCCTGCTCGGCTCATACTGGGAGTGCCCCAGCTGCTCCTTGGGACCACAAGGGGTGCAGGGATGGGCTGAAGGGACGGTGCTGGGAGCCCCCCGGCCCCAACCAACCTCCCACCGCGGTGAGGGGGCCGCTGCGCTCACCCGGCTGCCGGTGTTGCTCCCGGGCTTCCAGCACGGTCAGCTGCCGCACCAGCAAGGAGACGTGCTGCAGCAGGTCGCGGTTGGTCAGCAGGAGCTGCCGCACCCGGGCCTGCGCCTCGAT
>VWZZ01008338.1:528354-560884 GCA_013399095.1 Psophia crepitans | reverse complement strand
AAACCGGGGTGCAGCAGGAGCCGGTGGCTCTGGGGGAGCCCTCCATCACCTGCCAGAGCAGGCTGGGCTCAGGCGTGCAGCCAGCCCCGTGCCTGGGGCAGTGAGCCGTGCTGGAGCCCCCCCGCACCGCTCCCACCCAGCGCAGGGCACCAGCCCAGCCCGGCCGGGGCAGGGGAGGAGCAGGGCTGGTGCCAGGGCAGGGCACGTACCTGGGCCACGGCCACCTGCGTCTGCTGCTGCTGCTGGAGGAGCTGCTGCTGCAGCAGCTGGAGGCAGTGCTGGGAGGCCAGCGGGGTGATGGAGGCTGAGGAGCAGGGGCTGCTCGGGCTGAGCAGCTGTTGGGAGCCGGCCGGGTGGAGGGAGCAGTTCTCGGCATCCTGGGCACAAGGAAAGGGGCAGGGTGAGCAGGCTGACCAGCCCAGGCTGGGATTTGGATTGCGCTTCCCCACAGCGCTGACCTCCAGACTGGGAGGGCAGATCCCTGGGCAGGAGACATCAAGGAGGGATCCAAATACTGCCCCCCCCGCTCCAAAATGCAGCTGCCCAGGCTGGGCACTTTGCTGCTGCCCGAAGCGTTTGCCAGCGGCAGCAGCAGCCGTGCCAGGGCCATCAGCACACTGCAGGGGGGCAGCCTGGATGCTGCAGCAGAGCCGCCCCAGCCCGGGGGGCACCCAGCGCGAGGGCAGTGCAAACACTCGGCCTGGGGCGGCTGAGCTTGCAGCCCCCTCAGGTGCCCTGGGGACTGACGGTGGCCTGTGCGTGGCTCACCGGGCCCTCAGCAGCATCAGAGGTGGCAGCCAGCAGCGCAGCGCCAGGCAGCGCGTCCCCCCGGCAGACAGCCTGCCACGCTGGCAGCGGGGGTCTTTCAGCACGGTTTCCCTTGCAGCGTGCCCCGCTGCGTCGCTGCCTTTCCTGCCCCCCGGCCCTCCCGTTCGGGCAGCTCCAGCACCCGGAGGGGAAGCACAGGCCAGCGCTGCCTTTCCAGCCACGGAAACGGATCCCACTGAGCGCGTTTCACCGCAGCTGTTTTCAGCCAGGCCCTGCACGCAGTACGTTTGTGTGCGATGAAGCGATGCCATTCAGGCCGCCGGGAAGCGCTCACGGAGAAGCTCTGCAGAGCGGCTATTCATTACGGTGAAGCCACTGCTTGTGCTGAACGTGCCCTGGGTGCCTGCGCTGCCGGGGCTGGGCCCCCTCGGGGATGCTGCTGCCTGGGTGCGGGAGGTGCGGGGAGCCGGGGGCTGCTGCCCGGGCAGTGAGAGGCAGAGCAGCACTGGGGGCACAGAAACGCACCCCACATGGTGGGGAAATGGTGGCCTCGCCAGAGATGCCTCCTTTTAGTTTCTGCCTGTTCTGTGGATGCTGCTGCAGGAGGGGGGGAGGTCTGGGGTCCTGCCTCACTTCTCCTTTCTAGTGCTGGGCGATTACTCCAGCAGAGCCCTCTGTGCTCTGTGCTGCCTGCTCCAGTGGGCTGTCCTGGGCTGCATTTGGAGCCCGCTCAGCCAGGCAGTGTGGCCCCACTCCCAGCTCTCACCTCTCCCCCTGCCCTAGAGCTGGGACACAGCCTAGCTGCAGGTAACCGAGGGCAGAACACCCTGGGCTACCACGGGGGCTGTGAGAGCAGGGAGCCAGGAGGGGGTCTGCAACATGGTTTAGTGGTTAGTAGGTGGTGGGGGGACGGTTGGACTGGATAATCCTTGAGGTCTCTTCCAACCTTAATGATTCTATGATTCTATGGTGTCCATTAAAGACCTTCCTCATGAAGCCATGGTACAGTGACTCTAAGCAGAGTGACCCCAGCAGCAGCAGAGCACACGGACTGTCCCCCAGCCCACCCCCCCATTACCTGGCAGCTCTTATCCTTTGAGGCTTGCCCAGGTTTCAGCACGCCAAGGTCCCCCCTGGCAGCGGGCAGCTCCCCGGGTCCCCTCTCAGGCACACAGATGCCATCAGAGTCGATGCCAACCTCATCTGCTTCACTGGTCTTGGAGGCCTTTATCTGGTGACCTTCGAATGAGATGGACAAATAAACCCAAGCTCCCCCTGCCACAGGATTGCAGCAAGGAGCCGGGGCCAAGCAGGGGTGGCAGCCAGGGTGGCAGCTTGGGGAGCGGCCAGGACTTGCTCGGAGTCTCAGCATGCTGCTGGGGGGCAGGAGGAAGGGAGCGGCCAGCCGAGGGGCTGGTGCTGCAGACCCTCAGCCTGCTGGCCAAGGGGCCTTAGCCTCCGCTGTCCTGGTGCCCCAGGCGAGCGGGCAGACAGGGTGGATTCGCTGTGCCCCCCCCACTGAAGGGACACAAAGCTCTTGCAGTCACTAGAGCTGCCCAGGAAGGACGTGCCACCTTTCAGTTCCCCACCCCAAAGCATCCCTGCTGCTGCTGCCGAGAGAGGGGTTTGCCCGCGGGGGGCCGTGCGTCACCTTCCAGCGGCTGCTCCTCGGCCGACTTGTCGCTGGCGCCGTCCGCCTGCCCGTCGGCGTTCTGCAGGGCGTGCTGCAGGCTCAGCTTGTGGCACACCTCGAAGGCCTGCCCCACGGTGCGCACCACCCGCATCGCCTGGCTCTGCGGAGCAAACCCGTGTGCTGCTCAGCACCACGGCAGCCGTGCAGGCGCTGCCAGCCCCACCGCTGATGGGAAAACAGGGAGCACCCCCGCTGCTTCCCACCCCGGGGCTGCCCCGTGCTGCCGCGCCTCTTCCCATGCTGGGGGGCTGCAGCACTGCCCAGCACATGGCACCCCTCGGGTCCCCGGTGCCCTTCTCCCTCTGGACGGAGGCAGAGGGGCTGCGCTGCTGCCCGGGCTGGGCAGGGGGGGACAGGCACCAGGCACTGTTTTTGGGGGACATCCAGCATTGGTGCTGCCTCTGTCTCTCCCGGGGATCTGCACCCTCCGACCCAGCGTTACTTTGGCTGCTGCACAGGAAGGTGCAGGATGCCTGCAAGACCTCAGGCCTGGGGAGGACCTGGCTGTAGCCCCAGCAGCATCCTACCTTCTTCTTCGATTTGAAGACGTTGCACCTGAAGGAGTTGTTAGCACCATCCCTTGCGATGTAACTAAATATTTTCAGGTCTTGCGAGTCGTGAGATACATAGAAGATTCTAGGTGGGAGAGAGACAAAGGGAATTAAACACCCAGAGGGGCCTCTACCCACCCCAGACAGCCTCAGAGGCCCCCAGGACTGGCTGGCTCACAGCACCCAGGGCTGGAGGAACGAGGCAGTGCCGGCACACAGCCCCTTCTGTGATTTTCCAGGCAGGAGGTGACAGATTCACAGAGTACTTCTGGCTTGATGGAAAACCTTCTGCTTTCCAAAGCAGACAAAAGCTTTTTAAAGATGCTGTGGGAAAGCTAAAAAATCTATAGTATTGGAAAGCGTGTGGCTATTTTTAACCCCAGCAATTAATCCCTGCTGCAGTGTGGCACAACTGCCTGTGCAGCGCAGGTCCTGCCCGCCCAGTGCAGCCAGCCCGGGGACCCAGCGCGGGGCCGTTCTCGGCAGCAGGCGGGTGGCCCAGCACGAAAGCCAGCGGCCCCCGGCTGCCTCTCCCAAGGATGCTGAGCGTACCCTGCTCCAGCTGACGGGATTTCTCTCGCTCCTGTTCAGGCTGACTTTTTCTCCTCCCTGTGCTGCAAAACCATTTTAAAAGACCTTTTTATATATTTGATTTAATTGGGTAAAAATGTGACAAGTGAGTTCAGCCCTGAATAGAGAAGAAACCGACAGGATTCTTGAGATGTTTTTCTTTTACTCTTTTCCACCACTGGAATTTTTTTGTGTGTTGAACTTGCAATTGGAGCAATTATTGCCCACGTACCACATCTCGTAATAATCTGTACGAAACGCCAGAAGTGAGGGGTAGGCTGGGAAAATGCGTCAGCACGTCCTCTGCTCCTCAGGGGCACAGAAACCCAGTGCTGGTGATGGCAGCCCTCGGGCTTTGTGCTCCTGGTACGCTTATTCAGAGCTAAGAGGCTGGTCCAACCTGTGCTCTGTGCTCATACCTGTGTCCTTAGGCTATGCACGGTTGCTGGAGTTGCCTTCAAGAAAGCCATCGAGGCTCCCCAGGCAGCTGAGTGGGGCTTGTGGTCTCCAAAACACTTGGAGATCCCTTGGCAGGTGCTGTGGAAAGTCAACGCTACCTTCCCCCGTCCTGTAGGGGTTAATTTCCTGTAAGCACTTACACCTTAGAGTAAGGCCCTTCCTCAGAAGCACAAGGCGAGCCATGCTCTGAAGGAAACCCGTGGGAAGCCTGTCTTCAGAGTCAGAATTGGAGAGTAACCTGGGTTGAAGGCATCTCTGCGGGTCATCTAGTCTAACCCTGTTCAAAGCAGAGCCAGCTTCAAAGCTAGGCCAGTCCATCTCACTCTCAAAAACATACGAAAAGGATTCCCCACCAGCAGGATTTCTGCAACCTTGTTAACTTTCCATGGTCCTTTGGAAAGCCAGCCTTGGTGGAGGTAACGCAGCAAGCGGGAGGATGGACACACAGCGCTCCGGGCCGATCGGACCTAGCTGGTGTGAATCCCTGCCACATACCTGTACACGGGATCGTGCATCACCACCATCTTGCTCTCGTCCCAGGTCCACTCCTTTCTCTGTAAGCAGAGGGCAGAAACAAAATTACAGTGAGACAGGTAAAAATGAAGCCCCACCATGCTGGTGGGCAGGAGCCCTGGAGAATGGTGCGTTTCTGCCAAGCCAAAATCCAGGCTACGGTTGGACTATATGAGCTATGGCTGCTTCATCGGTGTCTTGGGTAAAAATAGATTTCTTTGCTCGTTTATCAGATCTCATCATCCGGTCGCAGCCTTCAGGGCTGAAAATGGTCTCTAAGATTAATTTATAGCATCAAATATGCAGAAGAGGAGCACGTTTTGGGGAAGGCGGCGCTGGGCGAGGGCGTAGGAGATCTGGATCCAGCTGCTGGCTCGGCTCGGGGGAAGCACAGCCTGGGCGAAGAGCTCAGGGGTGCTCGGCCCAGGCAGCACGGAAACGCCTACCAGTATTAACAAGAAAAGAACCTGTATTTCCTGAAAGCTTGACATTTTTTGATAGCAAAAAAAAAAAAAAAAGATCTTCCCACGGGGTAATTTTCCCACTCTTTTTTCAGCAAGGTTTTGGTATTAGTCTGATGAAAAATTGAGTGTTTTCTTGTGAAAATTCTGGGTTGTTTTTAAGAAAAGGCTGGGTTTGGTTAGAAGTGTGACTATCCTGAGCTTCAGCCATACCCAGACACGGTCAAAGCCAACATCCCGCCTGCTCTGGCCCTGAGGGCCCCCCAGGGCTGGAGAAGTCTCACCTTCTGCTTCTTGCGCAGAATCACCTTCACGCCGTCTACGGACACAATGATGCTCACTTTCTTCTTCTTAATGTTCTTGGCTTTGAATTCATACTGATGGGAACAAAACCCCAGGTTAGAAGACAGGGACTGGAGGGGACCTGGGACAGTGTGCAGTATCAGTCAGTGTTTTACATGAAAGTGTTGGTTTGTGTTCAATCCCAGCTGCCAGGGGAAGGGGGCATTTGTTTTATCCTGCTCAGAAAATCCACGTTGGGAAGGACCTGCTGGCGTAGCTGGGATGCTGGGCAGGATCCTGGCTTGGTCAGGAGCGTCCCTTGGGAGAGGATAAGGGGAGCTCAGTCCTCTGGACTACATCCAGAGATCATTAATTCGGATCTGGGAGGAACCTTCCTGACGCGATGGCCGTGCCCAGCCCAGCAGGACTCTGCACCAGAGCCTTGACGGGGAGGTGGCACTTGCTGCAGACACCGAGCAGTGATTTACGGCACCTCCAGTGCCCTTGTATGCCAGCGCTGCAGCGCGTGGGGAATATACAAACCACTCATGAATTGCAGGGAGGGCCAGATGGGTGGCAATAATGCAATTATACCTCAGTCATTTACATAATCACATTAACCTCAGTGGGCTCGGTATCTCTGGGGAAAACCCCAGCTCCTCACCTGCAGGTGCCTGCAGTGTGAACTCACCTCCGTTTGTGTTAAAAATTAAACCGCTAGCTTTTAAATGCTGCTTTTGCTGACAGCTAGAAGCCTAGCAGAGCCCTTCCACTCTGGAGACCGGTACTTACAGCACTGATCCTTCCTGGCCCTGTTTCAGGCACTACTTTTGGCTTCCAAATACAGCATTTTGATACCTCATATTTTTCACAGTCCCTACTGAAATCCAGCTTTCCCGGGCCAGATCCTCAATTTATCTAAACCAGCACATCCATCACTGTCAGTGCAGCTACAGTAACGGCCACCACGTATCTATTAAAAAATAAATCCTTTGGCTTAACTCAATGTACAGTTACCATAGCTGGAAAGCAGAGGTCAGAAATCCCCTGTTCTAACAGTCTAATACTGTAAATTGTTCTGTATGGAGCTGGGGCTGGGGAGGGGACATCCCAGGGACACCGCTGCTGGCTCTGCCCCGAGAGAGGCTGCAGCCAGGCTGTGATGGTGAGCAAGCGCGGCCGAGCCCCCCCATGTGCCTGCTCTGCCCTCGCCCCCTGACGGCTCTTGGCTCTCTCCACCTCAGCTGTGGTCCAGCAGAAAGGAGGCTGTAGACAGGCGCTGGCCGTGTCTTCCATCAGTCTCTTAAATTGGAAGCAGCTTGCAAGCTGTTCCTGCTAAGGTGCTGGGTGATGCAGCCCCCACTGCGGCACCCCGTCCCCCCGGGGCCAGGCAGACACCTCGCTGGCGAGCACCGAGCACCGTGCCACGGAGCCTTCCCGGGGAATGCTGCGCCGCCCCACAGGCTCACGGGGACGGGAGGTGCCCCCGCTCCATCCCTGCCTCCCGGGGTGCCTCTGCCCCATCGCTCTGGAGAACCAACGCAGACTGCATGATTTGCAGACGGGGAGGACAAGGCGATGCCAAGCAGCGGAGTGCAGCCTGAAGCCTACCAACACCGTGTAATTAGACATCTAATTAGAAATCTTATCTCTTTATTCAGTCAGCGGAGCTGCAGGTAGCAGCTGAGCTGTTGAGGGAGTCCAGGCACCTCTTCCAGGAGCCTGGAGTTGAAGGACTCTGTGTGTGGCACCCAAGCTGCAGAGAAGATAGGCATCTTTCCAGCTCCTCAGCACCCGTTGTAAGCCACGCCAGCCCTACAGGCAGAAAATTGGGTGGCTTTCATGTCTACCAGGCTTTTGATGCTGCTCAGTGAATTCTTAGCACTCTGTAAGGTTCATGGTATCAGACAGACCCCGGATTAAACCATAGCCTTTTGATCTCCCCATGAATTATTACTCTGAGACAAGCTCTTAAAAAAAATCTATCTATAGCACCGTTGCGTGTGAAGCCAGAGCTAAATTTGCTGTACACGTTTTTTATTTATAGGGAGCAGTGAAATGATGGGTGAGGTGGTGAGTGCATCCTGCAGCCTGCCGCAGGCTGGGGGGGACCCGGGGGATGCACACATCTGCGGGGCTGACACGGGTGGCCGAGCTCGCCAGCCACAGCACCCGAGAGGGCTTCTGCCTCCCTCCACCCAAGCAGCCTCTCGGGACCCGGCAGCCCCAGCCCAGCCTCGCCGGGGGCTCCCAGCGCCACTGGGCTGGAGCTTCCCCCTCCCCTGCGCTCAGCACCGCCAAACTGTTTCTCCTTGTCTGCTTGCATGAATGTCAATAAAACCGGGATAGATTGTTCTGCCCGCTAAAGAGCCATTTATCTTTCTTTATAGACAAATGGCTGGGAAAATACTAGCTGAGCTTTCCAAGAAAGAGCGAGCAATACAGTGTATTTTCCCCTTGTAGCAACAGGGGTGCAATTACATTCAAACAAGGCTCTTTACTCAAAGGCTTTAAGCAAAGTCCAAGCCTGGATTTTGCAGAGATGCTTTTTCTTTCTCTCTTGGACAGAAAGGAACAACCGGGCACAGCGGCAGCACATCTCCGGGCGCTGCCAGGAGTGGTGGCAAGTCTCTGCATCCCAGGGACCTCCACACCGCACAGCCCAGCCTGACTCCGGGACAGGTACAGGGCTTGAGCTGCCCAGCAGAGCCGTCCAGCCGGCGTGAGCTGCCCCGCATGCTCTGCCTTGCCCCTGCCGCAGGCTGGTGCCGAGCCGCCCAGCCGTGCTGCTGCAGCCGGGGCCAGAGAGGCACTTGGGGCGGGTGGGCACAGAGCTCGGAACTTCTCCCCTGCTCCAGCGACACGCGTGCCCCGTGCAGCATGTCTGAAGCAGTTTTGACCCGTGCAATCTGAGGCAGCACCCTCGGGCTCTGCTCGGGGTGCAGCCCTTTGCCACAGCACCGCCAGGGAGGAAGGAGGCCGATGAATTCGCCGGTCCTGCTCGCTCTGTGCGGTCGTGGCCGCCGCTGCATCCTCGCCGGAGCACCCGCCAATGGCCAGCACACGCTGCCCACAGCAGAGGTGCCGGGGTCCCAGGCAGGGGCAGCACTAGCTTGGCCTGAAAACAGTTAAAACCCATTGGGCCCCAAAATCCTTTGTAAAGCAGCCGGAGACGGACACGGCCCAGCCCCGAGCGGCTGCTCGGCAGAGCTGTAACGCCAGCTGGGTGGGAGCACTGTGACCCCGAGAGCAGCGCTGGGCAAACCCCCCGAGCCCACGCTGCACCCGCTTGGATTGGAGACTCTCTCCATTTCTACGCGTAAGAGGCAGATGGGATACAGCTTCAGTCATTTAATTGCTTCCTATCAAGCAGGAATCAGTATTTTAATTAACTGTGATTTATATAAGGACAGAAAAGCACATGAAAAAATGCTCTCCAAGAGAGCAGACGCTATCTCCTATAAAAACATTCACGCATGAACCAGCACCCAGTGGAGCACGAGGCTCCCTGGCTACCCCGGCGCCGCCGGCGGAGAGCAGAGTCCAGTCACGGATTTTTCTTTTTCATACTATTGAATCAATGTGATTCTTTTTTTCCGAATTTGTCAAGGCTACTGACAAATCCAAACCCACACGGCAGCGTTCATCTTCTCTGCTGCCTTCTGAGATGCAATCGTTATTCCCTTGCTGCTTCTGCTATCCTATGGGGGAAGCTCTCCGGACGCTGAAGGATCTGGAGCTGCCCTGACAAGGGGCGGCTCAGCAGGCAAGCCTGGCAGCTTGGTTAGCTACGGAGACAAGGTGGGACATTTTATAAAAACATGCAGGTCAAAAAAGGGCAATGCGTCTCATTTGATTTAGCAGCTTCATTAATTCTATTTCTGATGTGTCTGACCTGGAATACTTTCCATTTCTGCTTTTAAATCCCCGTGTTTGAGCCCTTGCCTTTCATACGGTCCCACACACTGTTGGCATGTAATAACTTACCCAGCAGCTAAAGACTGTATGACTAGAAATGTTAATGGCGCCGTGTAATGCATATTTCATCCGGTAATTCCACCCAAGCAGATATAAATTACACATGCAGTTACCAGCTTCCATCTGCTGATGAAAGAGATGGGCTAACGCACACTGGAAATCATATGCAGCTTCCAGCAGCAAGAACAACTTGCATGAATAGAGTTATTCAAGGAAGCAGTTCTTAATGTGATTAATTACTGAAGGTAGCAGGGCCTTCATTATGCAAATGAAAACTGTCATAAAATGGAGAGTTTGCAAGTCTTAGAGGCAGCCTGTGTTTCCAAAAAATACATCTTCCTCATTAATGAAGAGCGTAAGGGCCAGACCCCAGGAGCCGGCAGGGCCAGGGCACGCTGCCTGCCTGGTTCCAACCGCGTCCGCTGCCGCGCAGCCTGCGCGGCGCTAAGGGAAATCGAGGCAGAGGCTCTGGAGGTCTTTGGAACAGGAACGTCCGTGCTCCCAGTCGCTGCTGGGTAAGTACTTTGCATGCCCGAAGAAGATGCCACAGCCTTGGAAATGGACGCCTTCTTCCTGCAGCTGTAAATTCTCCAGCCAGGCACCCCGTCGCTGTCCTGCCCCCAGCCTGCCCCCGCCCTGTCCGGCCTGGCAGGCCGCGCGATGTATGTGTCCATAAACAACCCCTGACAATAAGCAGTCCCAGCCCCTTCCCCAACCCTGCCTGCCAGACAGACACCGGGAGCATGGCAATGAGGGGGGGACCTGCTCGGCTCTGCCCCCCGACAGACCGGCTCCGGGCAGCGTCACCCCGGCAGGACCCTCCGTCCCTGCCCCGCTCCCGGGCTGGCTCACAGCCGCATCCCGGCGCCCGGGGAGCGTCCTTCCCTGCAACTGCAGGACGCAACCTCCCACGCCATATGAGGGCCATTTCAAGACTTCAAGTTATGACAAAATCAAGTATTTCAAGTTCAGGAATGTTATTAATTTCAAACTAAGCTGACCCGCACAGCATGGGGACGTGGCGTTATCTCGACCACTGCTTCAATGACTGATGCTCGGAGTGCTGCCGCTTGGCCCTGGTGCTCCGGAGACCTCCCGAGCTGTTCTCCCAGCGAGTGCAGCCCAGCGGAGCACCGCGTGCGCCTCGGAGCTGACAAACGAGCGGTGTCAGTTCCCAAACCCTTCAGACTGCAGGCTGCGGTCCAGCCTCCAGCCCCCCTGAGTCGCCGTGGCCCCTTCCCCATCACATCACACCTTGCTGCCACAGCCCTGCCAGGCAGCAGCAATGTCACCGGGCAGCTCCAGCCCGCCCCCTCGCCGCCTCCGACTGGAAACCGCTGGGTTACGGCCTCTCCTTTGTTCCTCTTGGGAAGCATGTGCCTGCCTGAATCCTCTGAACTCCCGGTGCCCGGCGGCGGGGCGCGCGCCCCCAGGGACACGGCCGGCGTGAATGCGGCCGGGCATAGTCTGCGACTGTGCTGCAGTAACTGGGCAACACGGACACAAAAGCGACGCAGGAAGCGGTGGGGTCCAGGAGTGTACCTCCTGCCCAGTGGAAAAATGAGAATTTATGATCCTTGGAAACATAAAACTGTTGAGTGGGAAGCAGAAACCGAAGGGGGAGTACAATAGGCAAGGAGAATGCTGGCAACATACCCAAAGTCTTTTTTATTTCTCATTTAAATTAGCTCCTTCCACCATCCAACAAATTCTCTGCAGATGCCGCAGACCGTTCCCCACACAGCGAGCTGAAGGGGGCTGAGGAGCCACCACGGCCCCGCTGGGTTTCTGGGGGTCCCTGGAGGGGCAGCAGGGAAACATGAGCACAGCTCGTCACACAGGACTGATTTATTTATTCCCAGTTCTGGGCTCTGGCAATGGTGCTGCTGCCTGCAGAGCCAGGCGGGACTGGGACTTCTCCCGCCATGCAGGACAGCGTCTGTGGGTTTGTGCCCCAGCCCTGGTGCTGGGGCTGGGGTCTCGGGACATGGCTCCAGCTCCCTTGTGGGGGGCAGCTATCTGTGCGTGCTCCCGCACCAGCCCTTGGGTCAGGGCCCCCCCGGCTGCAGGCTTCGGCTGGCCCAGCAGTCCCCTTCTTGCCCTTCCCAATTCTTCTCGGGAGCTGGTCGGTCAAGGGCTGAGTTTGCACATCTGAGGTAACCCTCTCTGTCCCCTTCCTAACCCGAGTGCCGCCCCTGGTGACTGGCATCGTGCCCTTGCCCCTCTTAGCACCATCAGTGGAGTTCAGGACCCCAGTGATCACCCACCAGAAGGTCCCACTGCACTCTCCTCCCCAGGATTCTTGTGCATTGGCCCCTTCCTGCCCAGCAGTTCATAGAGATAACCCCCCAGGAGATGTGGGTAGCAGCAGCAGGTCCCCTGCGCAGCGTGCTGTCCCTGGGAAGCTCCATATGCTCCTTCCCGAGGACTCCACCTCAACCACAGGCTCCACAGAAGCCACCCAGCAATGCTGACGTCCCTGGCCACAGCCTGAGCTGCAGAGATCTGCTTACAGACTAAGCTTTGATCAGTCTTGGCAAGAAAAGCACCACGGGGTAGAATAGCCACAGATGATTTATTGATAGGACTACTGTGGCCGGCCTGCAGCCGGTGCCCTGCGCATGGCCGATCTGCAGGCGCTGCTCAGGTGCAGGAGCTGCAGACAACTCGTCGCACAGCTGTGATGAAAGGGTTAATGGGGAAAATCTGGTCTACGTGTTCAAAATCCCCCCAGCAGACCTCATCTGCTTCCCCACACCAGCTTGGTCAGGCAGGTGGGAAACTGCTCTTCGAGAGCTGGGAAGTGGAAGCAGAGGTACTTGTAGGTTGGCCAAGGGGCAGGGGATGGACTCCAGCATTATGGAGTCCCAGCACTTGGCGCCAACTGGAGGACAGCCCTCCTGCTCCAAAGCCTCTCACCAAGCCCAGCTGCCTTGCTGGGCCCATCTCTGGTGAGCTGTGCTGACATCTCTGGCTCTTCTCAGTTTGGCCACTTCACAGTGACCAGCTGGGAAGAGCTGTTAGTGGTGGGGACCAGCCTCACCTGGGGCCTCCACCCACCCCTGCCCATGGGTGTGGGTGGAACCCATGAGCTCCATTTAAGCTCAGCTCTGGGTCCTTAATCTCCTCCTGAGTTCCAGTGTAGGAGTGCTGGTCTCCAGCTCAGTCAAAGCTATGCCTGGCCATGGACTTGATGATGCCAACCTGAAGACTCACTGCCTGGCTTGGTCTCAGATCTGTCCTATCAGCATGGACCTGCCTGATGATCTGGACTCTTGGTTGAACCTGGCTACTCCCCAGGGTCTGCTCTGCTCATTTTGCTCAGGTATGATGGGATGGGGCCCTGGCTGGTGAGGTCCCTGCCAGTGATGTTATGATGGTTGGTTTTCAGCCTCTCCTCAGCAGCCATCCTGGCTGCTCCCGGACCCCAGGGCAGAATGTGGCCCCTTGCACAGCTGCCTGGGTGTGCGAACACGCCAAGCACCTCACTAATGAGGGGCTGAACCCCTCACCAATGCCCAAACTTGGTGGTCAGCCCCTCACTGCAACTAGAGCTGAGCTGTGGGTTGAGTGGGGGGGAGGGATGAAGGGCAGTGGAGGAAACAGTAAAAAACTGAATTAAGCTGAGAAAATATTTGCATTCCTGGAGCCTCCCATCTGGCACTGTCAGCACTATTTTAATTGGTTTAATCTGCAGGTTTTCTTGGACCTGTGCCCCACAACCCCTCCGCCAGCATGAGGGCACTTCGGCTGCGTTCAGCCCGTTTCTGGCTTAGCTCACAGCTGCAGCTCCTTGGAAGCTGCCTGTAAATGGAAAAGGGTGCGTGAGCTCAGCCCGGTCCCCTCAGCCCTGGCTCTGGCCACGCCTCAGCTCGCTGCAGAGGTACGGCATTTTCTGTCCCCCTTCAAGATGCATTCTAGGGGCCAGAGGTTTCTGGAAGAGGCAGCAGTGGGAATGGTGGGCATGTCGGGCCTGGCTGCCTCCAGTTTTGGCTCTGGAGATGCTCTGGGGTGATGTGTGTGAGTGAAGCCACAACAGTGCTTTGCATCTAAGGGGGAAAAAATAATCCCTTAGGAAGCAGTGCCAAGTGCTGCCATCCTGCCAGGGGTTTGGAAGCCACAGAGAAGCAGTCTGTGGTAACAGGAGAGCAACCTGTGGATCCAGGCGCTCTGGCCACTCCTTCCCAACAACAGCTCTAGGCTCCAATTGTATCGGGATAAAGCACTGACAGGACGCTTCAGCCCCACCAGCTTCTATGCGCTCTGTGTCCCCTTGCAGACACCCTGCCTGCTATCACCCCTGACTTCTCCTACCTGTCACCTTGGTGGAGTGAGGGTTCATGGAGAGCCTGAAGTAAACAAGCCTTCAAGCACTGTTTTGGGAAAACTGTTCCTTTTGGTAAAGTGGCTGTACAGCTCAGCAAAACATGCCTGACAATTTTCTGCTTTCATAAATATTCAAAACCAGTCATACTGGGAGCTGACTAATCTGAAGACCTTCCCTGAGCAGAGCTTTCCGTGCTTCAAATTCTTTTGCAGATGTGAATCCTGAGCAGTACCTTTTCCCTGAGGTGGGCACACGTTAGAGCCCCAGCATGGGGAAACTGAGACTGGCTTCCTCAAGAGTTCACCTGGCAAGTCAGGGCAGAGCAGAGAGCTGAAATCGGGAGTTTCCAGCACCCACTCCTGGCGAGGATTACACATCCCTGTGCACAGCGTGTACGGACTTGTGATCCCCAGCGGGGCTGCTGTCCCCAGGGCAACGGAGTAGCTCTGGACCCTGGTGCGCCCTGCAGTCTTGAGCCATGCGCTCTCTGACTTTGAGAGCCTGTTTACAGTGTAGGTGGATCTGGAGAGAAACACTAAACTGCTCTTTAGTCTAAGGATGGAGAAATGCAAGCAGGCACCCGCTTCCATCAGAGGCCTGCTCCTCTGCAGCAAGGTGCAGGTAAGGATCTGGCTGCACCCTGCCCTGGGGAGCCATCGGTTCTACCCGGTGGCCTGAGAAGCACAGGCTGCTAGGAGGGCTGCCCCAACTGCCAACAGAGGGTGAGGTGGGTTGTGCTTCAGTTTGGTCATTAAACCTCTTGGGAGAGAAGCTGGGAGGGCCTGGACGGGGTGGCCAGTGGTGCTGGACCCGCAGCAAGCAGGGGCTGTGAGGGGGCTGCCCCTGGCTGCAGCAGCTGGGGGTTGGTCAGGTAAGGGGGAAGCCATGGGAAAGAGCTCCCTGTTGTCCTGGTCCCCTTTGCCTCCTGAGGGAGTCCTGCCTTCTGAGGCTCTGCAGAGCATTCAGATGTGCCTGTTAATACAGCCTTTACTCTTCATGCCCCTTCTCCCCATCTTAAACAGATCTTATCCTTGGAAGGTCTCAGACTGCTGGAGTCTCAGGCAGCCTTTAAGGATAGCTTGCTCTTTCCACCTAAAGGTGAGGTGGCGAAGGCAAAGGATGTGGCTGGAGTCTAGATGGTCCTCTGAGCCGGTCAAAAGGGTGTGGAGCAGACAGTGGCCAGAGTTACACCCATGGGGCAGAGCAGAGCTCCTGGTGATGGGAGCTGGTGGGGAGACAAGCACTGGCTCTTTAATTAGTGTCTTCCACCTCTGCAAACAGGCAGACTCTTCTGGAACAAAGCTGCTTTGCCCGCTTTTAAAAAAGGGTGGGATAAAAGCTGCCTTTTCACGGCCTCCTCCCTGTTAAAGAGATACTGCGACAGTGCCGAGCTCCATCCCAAGAGGCACACGCAGCCTCGCAGCCCTGCACAAGGTGACATCATCTGGCCTTTGGTCCTCTCTGACAAAAGCACTACTGTGTGACTGCCACTTCCAGGAACCCCCCGCTGTCCCCAGGTTTAATAGGGAGCTTTCCCACACACAGCCCTTCAGTCCTTGTCTTGCCAGGGCAGGCCAACCCCTGCTCACAGGGATCTTTTTTTTCCTCTCTACCTCTATTCACTTTGCAGGAGAAAACAAATTACCTTTTCTATCTGCAGTGCTCTGGATGATTAATTAGTTTCAGTAATGAAGTAGTGTCTTGGGACCCCACCCCTACGGAGCCTCCTGTACCAGCCACTGAGTGCACAGGAACATGAAAATGGTCCCTACCTCAGAGAGCTGCTAGGTTACTGCAGATAAAACGTGCTAATTTCCTTACAAGCAGGTCAGATTCACCTGAAATAACCCGTAGAAATGAAACTGCAGTTACACACTGTGACACTGTCAAGTAATTTGGTATTTCCCTATAAACATCAGCATCAGTAGGCCCTGCAGAGAAGGTCCTGGTGTTGTACACATGATGTTTCATATCCTAGTTGCCCTCCGGTCTGGTATGTAGGACAAGAAGCGAGTTAGGAGACTGAACAGTGATGAACAAGGTTTAAAAAATTTCAAACAACAAAGCTGAGAAGAGCAGGAGCCAGGACTCTGCAGCAGGCGCAGAGCAGCACGGAAAAGCCTCAGACCCCCTACGTGGCTGTGGGAAGGTAACACAGTATTGTGTGCGTCGCTTGCTCCTGCACAAAGCAAGGATGTTCATTTTCTGCTTCATTCAGATGTTCTGGTTACAGCCAGGCCCCTGCTAAACGACAGCTCCCCAGCACCCAGCCAGCAGGGCCAGGCCACCAGATGCTGCTCGTACAGAGACGTGAGTGGGCAGCAGCTGAGGACTTCTGCTGCTCCCTCCAAAATCCCTGTCGCAGGTTTGGTCCCTCGCCACAAGCCTGACACGCCGCTAGTGCAGCGGCACATCAGCAGGCTGCGTGAGCCCGGCAGCAGTGGAGGTGTTCCTCGCTTGCTTCTCGCGGCTCAGGTGTGCAGAGAAGGAAAGGAGGAGGTGATGCCCTCCCAGAGCAGGCGGGGGAGGTGGGACGGCGTGGTTAACAGGACTGCTTCGCTCTGTCTCTGGGAGCTAGTGTTTATTGCTTGTTTGGGGAGAGAATAAAAACTGAAAGCCAATTTTTGGTTCTGTGGCTCTTCACAGGAGTGAGACAGCTGTTCTCCAGGGGGCAGAGCACCCACTCAGGCCATGACCAGCCCATGGCCATGGGAACAGGCAGGACCCACCACCACAGTGCGGCTGTGTAGGTGGAGGGAGCTGCAGGGGTGTTTACTGAGGGCCCTGGCAGGGGCACAGGGATGGGGAGCAATCCTAATCGTGCTGACAAAGGCAGGTGCCAGGATTTCAGGCCTCTAAATGATGCAGCGCTCCCCTGGGTTTATGTAAGGATGCTGTTTTAGGGTAGGCAGTCCAGGCCAAGGGGGACGGCAAACCGGAGGAAAGGCAGCTAGGGAGGCAGGCTGGGGGAGCTGCGTGCGGGCATGGAGAGGAAGCGTCGGTGCTCCTGAGGCCCGGTCCAAGCCAGCGAGGTTCAGATGCAGAAGGCAGAGGAGAGAAGGCCCATGTGTTCAAACCAGTAATGAAGTCAAGCCAGCTCCTGCTCCCAAGAGGGCCAGATGTGACCTGCTGGGGTTCTCCACTCCCAGCACCTGGGCTGCTCTGCAGCCAGGACAAACCAGGTGCCTGCAGCTTCTTCCTCAAAGCATCTGACTTCAGGATGCAGGGGAGGGCGCTTATCTAAAAGAGGAGGAGGAATCCGGCTTGCTCTTGAGAATCTGGAGAAGCTACATCTGCAGACTAACACCTGCTTTTGGTAAATGCTGCAGGGAGGGACTGTCTCCTGGCTTCTGATGTGCTATCACACACCATATGCATCTTGGGTGCTGTCCTACAGCTCCATGTCTTGTGGTTTCTCCCAGCCACCTACCAGGGAAATTAGCATTGTCTTTGTGTGTCTACAGCTGAGGTGGGAAGCTGGACTTGGCACCTCTCTCTTTGAGCTAGCAGAATTCAAGCTAGGATGAAGACTTGATCTCCATTTGCATTCAGAAGCAGCACTTGACTACAAACTAGACCAGGATAAAACCGGGAGGGATGCTGAGCTGCCTAGCACGCCACGCTCTGCAGACCAGGTTTCATGCCCTGTTTCTAGGTGTGACCAGGCTTTGTTCTCTTTCATGGCAGAGGGCTGTTTGCTAGCTCGAGCCCTGGGTGCAGCTGCACCCTTCTGCTTCTCAACACCAAGGAGTTTCATGAACAGCTTTGCTATGCTGTGGTCTGAGACAGGGACTGAAATCATCGGCTTTACGCCCAGGCAGGGAGACACTTTTCTGTGTAGCTGTTAATACTATCGATCTCCAACTGTTCCACTTGAGAAAACATTACTTACAGAAAGCCCAATAACTTCTAGCCAGCCCCCAAGTGCTGCACAGGAAGGATGGGTCGGCAGTCAGGTCTGATGTTTAGATGCAGCTATTAAAGGGATTTTCTAAAGCACACAATTCCTAATTCCCATGGACTTTAGAAGGAATCTTGGTTCTTCTGAACAACACACAGAGCACAAACGTCTTGAAATCTGCCCAGGAGTTTGTATCATGCATGCTTCTGGCATACAGCAAGAGCGAAGACAGAAGGGAGCTCAGACCTGTCCTGCCAGGCTGCCCCTGGGCAGACATCAGTGGCACACAGGTACTACTCAGATGTGGAGACCCAAGCAGAGGCACAGCACGGCTGGCACGCTGCTTCTTGCTAAGTGATCCTTGGTTAGGAATTATCGAATGGTAATAAAATTGCCATTATACCTTGGTAACCCTTCTCTGTGGCAATCCTTAAATTTAAAGGAAGGTCTCTAGGTTCTTCTCAAATTGCCCAGAAAATCTTACTCAGATTTGGAAACAAGACTCTTACTAGAAGAGAAAAAATTCAACACTAATTGTGTCATTTCCAAAACGCCAGAATATTAAGCAGTTCAAGGACTTTGGTAGCCTCAGGGGAGCTACTGAGGTTAGTGAATCATGATGAGAGAAACAGCCTGGGTTTAGATAGTGGAAATTATCAATAAAGAGGCATTTATGGTATCAGTATTTATTGTCACAGAGGTCTTGTCACCAAACTGTACCAGGGCATCACAGCTGAGTGCCAAGGCAGAAGCAAGCAGCCTGGGCTGGGCTTTCAGGCTGTTGGACAAGAGGCTACTGGATGATTTGTTTGTGAGCCGTTTGCAGGCCTGTGGTGCTGGGCAGTATACGTGCCCAGGTGTCCTGGAGGCACACCAGGGTCTTCAGCTGGGTACACAGCTACTTCACAGACAGGTAAGTAAGGCTGAAAGACTTGACAGACAGCCATGAAAGCAGATACGAAGAGTGGGAGCCCACCTTGGTGTGCCCTGTTCACAGCTATGACGCGCTGTTGTCCTCTGCCTAGCCGTGACCAGCAGACCCCCTCAGGGCTGATGCTCGTTTCCACTCTCCTGCTGCCTGCTCTGCCCCCCAGTGCCACTCCTGGGGTCCCTGGGCAAGCAGTGCTGTCAGCAGCTAGCTGTGAAGCTGTGGACATTGTGTCCGGCACGGCTTGCCTACAGCTCAATGATTAACCACAAACAGTGTTCCCTGCTCATGGCTTCTCCTGCCCTTGGCTTGGATGCAAGGAAGCGAGACCAAGGAGACCAGCATTGCCCTGGGGGGTAACAACGTGAAAAGGAGAAAATGTGTCTGGGCTGGAAGTTGAGGCCCTGGAATAATTAACGGGTAGGGGCACAGGCTGCAGCAGGACCAAACCGGTCCATGATGGCTTGGGATCGCTGAACCGTAGTGTCTTGTGAACCACATATGGCTCTGCGGTAGGTACAGGGCCCTCGGAGAGGGAGCAGGTACTGCTGGCAGACACCAGCGCTTGGGCCATTCTACCAAAGGACCGCTGTGCCTGAAGAGCGGCTGTGTGCCTTACACCCTCCTGGAGCCGGGTGTAAACGCTTAGTCCTCCATCACACTGCGTCTACTCATAACATGTCTCACTGCTCCTCCTGTGACAAAAATAATGTGGTCTTGTAGAAAGAAAATGCTGGAGCTCAGGGGGTTTGGTGGGATTCCTGGGGGTATGCTGGCTGCGCAGGCAGCGGGGTGATTCGGGGCCCTGGCTGGTGGTGCTCTGCAATGCAAGGGACCGTGTCCCCCCTCCAGCAGACCTACCGTGCGGCAGTATCCCTGCAGCAGCAGAGTGACAGAAGGATGGAGGAAGGGGGAAGTGACTCAGGTGTCCCGAAAACAGTCAGGCTGTTGCCAATTAGTCCGAATAACCCATCTGGCCTAGAGAAAAGCCATTTAGAGACTATCTAATCACTGCTGCAGGGAAGAAAGAAAACTATTGTGTGATGCCTCTGAAAAATCCCTGATCCCTTATGAAAGTATGCTTCCCTTCAGGGACCCATTCAAGATTTTTATTCTGTAGATTTATCATAGAATTATTTGGTCAAAACATGAAGTAGATTGTCAAAGTATCGTGTTAAGCAGCACAGGTTCTGTTTGCCTTCAGGCCTCATTTAGTACAGAGCAAAAGCAGAAAGAAGAAATCCAGAGTAGACCCAAGCCAATCTTATTTTGCTGGGCAGAATTCTGCTTTGTAGTTGTGGTCCCCACAAAGGGCCCTTGCCCTGGACAAAATGGAGAGCATCTACAAGGCACCCACCACTGTGGCACTAGGTCCAGCCTTCCTCCTGTGTCCAGTGTGGACACGTTTAACCTAAGAACCAGAGAGGCTGAGGTCAAAGCATGAAGTTACACCACAGCTACAAGCCAATTTTCCCCTGCATGTAGAGAGCTTCACCCACAGGTAGGTTTAAGCGTTTGTATTTTCATGGACTGTTCTGTTCCTGTTCCTGGAAGGTGTGAACCTGCTCTAGCGGAAATCAACTCGTGCCCTTGTTACCACACGAGGAGAGTCTGCTCCACTGGTGGCACGAGCGCTCCTCACCATGGGCAACCCCAGCTTCTGTGTCCCTGACCATGCAGTCGTCACTCAGATTAAGGCACCTCCTTGTTAACAAACTAATCCAACGCGCTCGCTACCACTCTGGTTGCCATCTCAATTACATTTTCTCAGACACCAAGAAAGAAGCAGCTTTGAGTCATGGCTGGGTGTTCTACACCAGAATGTAATTTGAAAGCCGTTATATTTCATCTCTGTAATCCTCTACAACCAGTAACATAATTGTTGAAAAAGCTACTTTATTTCAAACTGGATAAAAGCTTTGCAGAGATCTCATACACTGATATTTTAGCGAGTGAAATCAAATGCTCAGTAATACAATGATAATACTGTTAAAGCCACTTTATTTTACAATTAAAAAGTACCTGCCTCGTGGCCAAGATCCAGCATCAGACAAAAAGCTCTGTCTTGTTCTATTTAGTACTAACATTTTAATTTAGCCTTTATCTGTTTAACTGCTGCTTTTATCAGCCTTCAGCTGAACTCCAATCCATCATGACTCTTATGCAAAACAATATTAATATGCCTCACTGGTTCCACCCCCTCGCTGGAGAAGCCATCCAGTTTTCAGCACTCTGAGGAAGGCATTAAAAGGTTGCTGTTGCTTGGAGATGGCACATTTCACTGACTGATCCCTCCATCTGTTATCAATCATACTTAGTGCTCTCTGAACAGGGTATAAGAACTGAAGCATCTATAATCACCAGTCACCTCAAAAACTACATCGTAGCACGTGGCTACTGAAACAGCTCTAAGCTGTCTTCTGTTACAGCGGCCTGTACTCACAGCTAGACCAGTCCCTGCTCATGCCAGCTCCAAAGTTAAGTGGCAGAAGATAACTAATCATTATTCTGTGGCAAAAAGTCCTGAGGTGATTTAGGGTTGGAGATGAGCAGGGTGAAAACCTGCAAGAGATTTTAAGTGAGTGGAGCAGCTCTATGGCATGGTGAGACATCCCCAAACGGTGAGCAGAAGGCTGGATTCTCATGAAATCTCAGAGGTGTTTATTCCTCTCCTCCCACTCAAGATGTACAAGCAGAGCGTAGTCAGTTCTCCACCACGGCCGCACAATGCTGCCTAGAAACTCTGCGCGTGACGCCATCGCAAAGACATCTCATTAACAGCATCTTCCCTTTGCATTATGATAATGCAAAGAGCAGAAATGGGATAAAACAAGCCTGGGTTAGTCTGAGATATAGCAGACCCCATTCTTCTAGAAAAACGGACCAGAGAATACATGTAGAAAGGCCTAAGGAGCTGCACCTGCATCACCCATCCTTCCACCCCCAGCCTTCCCCCTGCCTTGGGTCTTCACGGCAAGATATAGTCCCACCTGGTGTTTTGGCTAATTGGGGTTGTGGGGCATACTGGGAAAGGGGAGAGGTTACAAAACTCAGTGGGAGGGTGGAAGCCCTTCCTAGAGGAGGGAGTGGGGTAAGGAGCAGTGGCTGGGAGGCTGCAGCTCAGCCCGTTGTGAGGAAGCCCTGCAGCCTTGAGCCACGGCTGCTCGCTTTGCCTGGAGAAATGGAGTCTTGCCAGACCTTGCCTGCTTCCCCAGCATCATCTGTGCTGCAGAAAGGTAAGACCTGTAATGTGGCTGTCATCTCCTAATGTAAGGTAGCTTCTTCTCTCAAGGGCATCTGTCAGCTCTGTTATCTTCTTGAAGACCTGCAAACAGCCTGTGGGCACCAAACTCTGGTGCCACTTGCAGTGTGGAACAGTGAAACGCTTTACAGTAGAGCAGGGCACTGAACAGCAGTAGCTTCAGAACTGCCTGGCCTTGCTAACCCACTAATCCTCTGGCATGGAAGAGGGCAAAGAACCTGTTATGGGGGCTGGGGGGATGAAGGCTCCAGTGAAGGAGTAATACGATGGGATGCCAAATCCATTGCATTGTGAAAATGGACTAATGTGTGTGTCAGGGCACACCAGAGACCCCTGCGGAGCTGCAGCCTAGATGGTCATCAGAGCATTCTGGTCCAAGGGCCTCTGTCTCCACACCCCAACCTCCTCCTCTCCAGTAGGCAGAGGTAAGGGGCTCCCTGGCACGGCTCAGGCAGGACCCTCGGAGGATGCTGCAGGACAACTCTGCTTCCAGGGAAGCCCAGCCTGATCCCCATCCCTGTGCAGGAGACTGCTATAGCTGCAACAAATAGAGGAAAACAAACTAATGAGGCATTAGGGCTAAACTTAGCTGCAATTAACACTTAATTACCATCCTGAAAACACTTGCTGTATTTTGCCAGGGCCTGGAAAGGTAAAACCAATTAGCTTAATCTTGAGTGGTAGAAACCTTACAGTGCCTCAGAAGCCTGTCACGGATGGGACCCTGGGAGTAACTGGTGGTTTGGAGACCATGGTGCCTGGAGCTGAGCAGCCCTGCAGCCCCATCTGGTAATGGGACACAGCCCTGCCCCGGAGCCTGGGGAGGAGAAGGGCCGTATGGCAAGGGTGCCTTCAGCCATGCCATCCCCTCTGCTCTTGATGCCCTCATGCCAAGCTCGTTTTTCTGAGCCTGCTTGTCTGTGAGACTGTTCTTCTCTGTGCCTGTAGCTTCGTTGTGTTGACTGGTATCTTCCCATAATAAAGCAGATTGCAGGCAAGGTTGCAGGCAAAGGTATGTGGGCTGCTGGACAGGGGGACAGGAGTACAGAAAGGCCCAGAGTAGGCAGAGGGCAGAAAGCCATCGATGATCACCTGTAAATCTTCCAAGTCACTAGTGCAAGTTCCTGAGGTTTTTTTGCAGCAGACTTGCAGGCTGTTCTGAGGAGGATTCACTATGGTCTGGTCATGTACTGCCTGTGTGAGCCTTAGGCCTCTGCTTTGGAGAAGAGCCAAAACTGACACCAGACTTTCTGCAGGGGGTACCAGAGCAAGTTTGTACATGGTCACGTGTAGTTGGTTTGGATATCTAAACCCACTGCTCTCTCCTGGAGGCTACAGGCGCTTTCTGATACGTATCAGTGTAAGCAACACTTACATGGTCTCCAGAGGAGCAGGGCAGGTATCCTAGAAAAAGATGCTCTCTTGGAGCATATTTTGGGGTGAATACACAGTTCGTTTGGTATGGGGGAGAAGGAGGAAGAGAAATGTACACACTTGGGGAAGATTCTCTTCCTCTCGTCTTCCCACACGGTCTGTATGCTTGTCAGTATAAAGGTTGATTGAACCCCTGACTGCAGCATGGGACTGTCTCCTACAGTACTGCTCCTCAGGTGTTCTTGTGAATGTCGCTGTGATGACAATAATTATTTAAAGGCCTTGGGTGACCTGACATGGCCCAGCTCTCACCTGTAAAGCATGTAGTAAATGAGACTTGGTTACCACCAGGGAGCATTTCCCCACCACCACCATGTGCTATCAGCTGTGTCCTTAACTGGCCCAGGGTGCGCTGGTGGTTCGGAGCAGACACAAGAGATGCTTGTCTTTTACACATTAACCATGTAAAAACTGTCATCTGTGTTTTCTTGCCCCTCCCTGTAAATGAAAGGAAGGTGCACGGCATTCTGAGAACTAACGAAAGGTCCACACCAGCAGTCTGAAGACTGTTGAAATATTTTAAGGCACTAGGACTGTTTGCTTTCAGAGCGCAGGGCTGTCATTAGCTGAGCATTTGGATGCTCTGCCAAAGCGGCTGAAAGGAAAAGCCCTTCAGGAACTGCAGCAGAACAAACTTCCATCCAACAACAACAGATCCTGGTATGCAGCTACAGAGGTCTGTACCCAGGCAAGCGCTCCAACAGTTTGCACCTCCCCATTTGAGTCTGTGCTTCAGCTGCCGCAGACCAAACTTCATTACAGTGGGAGAGGCTGCAAAGACTAACCAAGAAACCCAGCAGCAGGGAGTGCAGCTTCTATCTTTTTTTAGTTCTGATCACAACTCCAGCTCAGATTAACATGAAGCTGGCAGGAAAACTCAGCTGTAGGCATAACAACTCAGGAAGGGCTTATGGGCAGAATATATCGGAGGAACCTATGCAGCAGTTACCTTGGTGGACTTGCCTGCCGTAGTAAGGAGGCTGACAGCCTGGGAAAAAGAAAGGAACTGTGTTCTGGAAGAATCTTGTGAGCAAGTCTACTCAACATACCTACCTCTGAGGTCTGCCACACAGTGATAAATTAAACTGAGGTGGCTGAAGGCATCGCCCTGCCCTCTGCCAGCTGTCCATCCGGCTCCTCTCCTTCTGCAGCAAGAGCAGGTAAATGACATCCACATTTGCTCCTGAACCACTGCAGTTTACAGCCTGCCATGGCTTTAAGTGTGAGCTGCTGTAGGAAGCTAGCCCAGCTATCAGGCAGGGAGCTGCTGGGGTGCAGGACAGGCAGGTTCTGTGTGCCTGTTCCTGTCACCTCTGCTTCACGAGGACTGTAACTCTTACTCATTTGGATTTAAACTGATGTCATTTCACACTTCAACACTACCAGTTGATACCTGACAGTGATATAACCTATAATGTGGCTAGACTGCAATTTCTCACTAGAATACCATGTGGAGAATTTGCAAAGTGCTGAGGCTCTGCTTAACAGCGTCGATGCAGCAAGAATGATCAGGATAGGAGGGAGGCTGAAGGCTCTCATGCCACGGAGAGCTCAGGCATTTTTGATGTATCCTGCGTCAAGATTTATAAATGCTTTGGCTTTTCTGGCACACTGGCCTCTGGGGAAAAAGACTTCTCAATTAAATTAAGCCTAAGAAGTGTGGAAGTAACAGAAGAAACACATTAGTCTGGATGCCTGCCTCCTGTTAGTTAATTCTGGTTCTTCAATGGGCATGGCACCAGTTGGCTGTTCCCTTATGAAATGACTAAATAATTCAACATCTGGCTCTTTTCTGAGTGTTAATACCTGCTTAGGTCCAAGCTAGACCTTCCAAACAGACCTGCAGTTTCTAGGCTTCGTAGAAGCAAAATTCCAGGGAAAGTGATTCCATGCCTTAAAGGTAATTAAATGGAGTGACCTGGGGACTTGCTGGCAGCAGGCTGTCTGTGGGGATGACAAGTCTTGACACTTACTCCTTGTACAACTTGCAACTCAAAATACAGTACTTCACCAGGGCTGCCTGAGTGGCTGTGCGGTGCTGGGCTGAGAGCAGCATTGCTCTAGGAAGGTGACAGCTGGCTGCTTCTCCTCTGGTCAGTGTTAGCTCTGGGGAACCTATGCAGGAATGTTGTGACATTAACCCTTCACACAGAAATCTCCCCCGGTGTCCTGGGGCAAGCGTTCCCGAGCAGCCTCAGGAGCTTCAAGGAAATGTTTTGTGTTTTACAAAACTCATCCTTACCCCCGGGCCTGTACCCGTAAGTGTCTTTAGCAAAGCTTTCCTGTTACTGTTTCGGTGTTGCATGGGCTCCACAACATCTTCCCTCTTCAGTGAGAGCCTTCACCTGGCGAGGGGGAGAACCTGGATATTCAGTTGTTCCCTAACAGGCAGCCAGTAGTGTGTCTAGGGAAAGGGGGACCCTGCTGAAGCAGGGAGCTATTTGGGTCCTTGAGAAGGACTTTCACATTAGCTGCCACTTGACTTCTGTGTAAAGAAAAATCTTGTATTGTACGTAAGCTCCACAGAGTGCTGAGCAGACTCAAATATCTGCAGATGAACCCATTCCAGCAGAAAGCCAGCTCCACCAGAACGCTGACTCCGAAGGCAGAAGCTTGAGCGGGTGCTGCCAGCCACCCAGGCCTGGATGGCCTCGGGCAGCAGGAGACAGCCCATGCAGCATGCTGCTTCTCCCTGGGAGGTGGAGGAATGCCTGCCTGCACTGGGTGCTTGGCGCAGCGCAATGAGTTGGACTCTCGTGAACAGGAACCTGACGTGTCTGTCAGAGCACTGCGGACTTATTCAAGTAACGAACTAATTTCAACACCTCCCCAGCCAGGGCAAGAGGAGGTGGAGGGATTAGTTTGAACTTTGACGATCATATAACAACATGGCAGCTGTAGGCAGCTAATAATCCACGGGGAGGATTAGCAAACTTAAAGTTGTCTAGCTCTGCATAATGGGAAGCCAAGAGCAGCAGCTTCCCTGTTGTACCTATTGCATCTGCATTGCCTTCAGTGGAAGCATAGAACATGACGAGACAAGGTTTTCCAGTCTGTTATGAAATGGGAATCTAATGTGTGACTAATGGAGTATTGCTAGCAATTCCACAGGCATCCATTCAGACAGGAATATGGACTTCAGCTTTGCTATGAGTGTGCATCTAAAATACCTACTGCAAAAGAGCCGCTCGCAATTTCAGCAGGCTAACGTTTAAACGCGTCATTCGAGGCGCTCTGGGAGTACCATCCCATCGCCTGTGCGCGCTGCGGGTCCTGAGGTCTGCAAGCACTGTGTGGAGAATGTCACTGAACTCCTCCCAGGTTCCCTGGCACAATTCATGTGTGACTGGCAAGAGAGCCCAGTACAAAACACGGGACAGTAAGTACCAAGGAGCAGACTTAGCAACTGGAGCTGCCACTTTCCTTACTACCCTCTCTCTCCCCCCACGCTCTGAGGACAACTTTGAGTGCTAGGTAGCTCGAGGCTTTTTCCCTGGGGCAAGTGCTTTTAGTCGCAGACTGGAGACCAGACTCAGTAGTGGAAGGCAGTTGCAGAGCTTGGATCAACTTACTAATGAATAACTAGAGTAAGCAGGTCTGTCAGAGCCTGGAAAAATACAGGGCTGGGACTCCTCATCCTCCTCCCTGGCGCCCTTCAGGAGTGGCAGAAGCGATGAGTAAGAGCCTGCCTGTGCTTTGGGTGCTCAGCTGGCTCTGTCACCAACAGCTCCAGTGATGGCTCACGCTGCCTCCTCCCATGTCGCAGGGCATGGAGAGCAGCATAGGAAATGTTGTGCCAGGGCTTGTACCATGCAACTTCTCTCTCCCGCTCTGGTAGAGAATTCCAGTGGAACACTGGAGTGCACAAAGGATGAAGGCTGCAGCACAACGTGCCCCTGTGCCAACACTTCGCAGGGCTGCAGGACCTTTCTCGCTCTTGCAGTGCAGACAGGCACTACCTCTCACAGTACCATGGTAGTAAAATACTAGTTTCTACCAATAGCTTTTTCCAGTGTTTCCTCCCAGTTGCAACTGGTGCTGCTCAGAGTCCATGGGAAAAAGTTCTGGTATAGACAAGGCCTCTGCATGCAAATGAACATTACATAAATAACCCCCATCTCTCAGTTCCTAGGTTGTGTACTCTATGCACCAGAAGTCTCTTCAAAGACCTCCCAGTTCACTCTTTATGCTCTAATTAAGGATCAGTGCCAATTAACTATCTTCAATAGAGGAGCATCTTCCGCTCAGCAGCCAGGAAGTGTCTGAATAAGATCCTGCTGTACAATACACACATGAAAAGGGAAGCCCTCCCTTTTTGGAACGGGCTTCCAAGATTTAAAAACCCAGTATAGAATACAGGATGACTACTTTAAAAATATTGTGTGATAAGATTAACTGATGGCATCCATTAATGCAGAGTGGTCTCTTATATGCTTCACGTACCGCTCGAGCACGTTACTGCACTGCCAAGACTGAGCTGGATACTGTTATGGCAATAGCAGGTGTGAAAACAGAATGCAACGCTTTTACTAGAAACTGATGTTAAAATACTGTCTGTGTTTTCTTGCAAGGGTGTTATCCAGTCAAAGATCAGCAGAAGCGCAGCGTCAAATCTGATGCTAAATATTGATTCAGATCAAAACTTAGCGATAGTTATGCCAGCATCTAAACTGCCCCAGTAGGGTTCACCCATTGCCTTTGCTTCCTACAGATGTTCACCTGTTCCATAAATAACCAGGCAATTTAGATTGCTGCTGCACTGTGTTCTGAGCAAGAGCTGTGCTAATAGTCTGAGCAGGCAAAGGCAGGGGAATGTCATTTCTGATCTTGGCTCGAGATGAATACATCAGCTCCCCAGCCAGTTACAGCCTAAGTTTAAAAAGCGCTATTCTAAATGAAAATTAGATGATTAAACACTGCGGGGGGAGAGGGCAAATAGGATAATCCCTTCAAAGCTTTAAATGGAAGATTCTCAAACCTGCTCCAGCTTATGTGAGACATATGAACAGTCTTCGAGTTAAGACCCCTGCAAAACTTGAGCCAGGCACAGCAGCTGCGCTGCCTTTTGGGGTAGATACACTTGAACGGTTATACAGAAGCAGATGTAAGCTAGCCACCCTGCTAATCGTAGCTAAATCTGGTGACCATTCACATTTGAAGAATCAAAGGGATAGAGGAGGAAGAGCACAGACTTGATGAGAAATGGTTACTGTAAAACTGTATTGGAGGATGGGGGGAAAGTAGCAAATTATTCCATGAGCAGCAGAATCCACAAAGTCTAGTCTGATGGGATTTACATCCATAACATCTGCCAGGCCACTGATATTTCAATACATAATAATGTATTTGGAATCGTCAGTGAATGAGAGTGCTTTTGTGGAGCAGATTGCGTACATCTCATTTTTCACACACCCAAACCCCAAACAAGCTATATACATCTCTTGGGTTCAAGGAGAATCCCCATACCTGCTCAGCAGAAACTAGGGATTTCGGCTTGAGTTTTGTTAACTGATTGGTTTGCAAAGAGCAGGGGATGGGTCTATCCTAATACGCCTCGGGAATTTCTGGAGAAGCTTTTTACAATCCTGATGGTGCTGAGATTTGAGCTCCAGATAGGAAGGGCGGGGGGGAACGCAGGACAGCGTACTGTGACCAGGTCGCGCCGCCAGATGTAACCTTTTATTCCGTACGGGGTTCAGCTCTTTTGAACTTACCCGAATCCTTCTCATGGCTGCCACGATCTCCACGCGGCTGTTGGGCCTGGGTACGTCCAAGCTACCGATGTACTGAAAGACAGAACAGTGAGATGTCTGTACAGTAATATACAAATTAATGGGGTAGGCTGCTTCAAAACAAACAGCATCTCTCACTGAATCCCTGCTTAGCTACTTTCTTGACCCAGGACATGATAGGAATATCTGCTGTGGATATTATCCAAGTCAGGGAGAAGTTAATGGATTTCTAATGTTGGGTGTGAGTCTCTGACCTCATTCAGACTCTGGCTGTGCCCTTTCCAGTGCTTTGCAGAGCAGTGTCTCTTGCTAATCAAGTCATGATCCTGTGGGTCTGAAAATGGGACTGTCCACCCTTTGTGGCTCCTCACTACACCTGCTTTTAAAAGACTCAAAGCTAAAAGTATGTAAGAGTAGGAAAGTTTCCAGGATGGGTTACAACTAGCTTTCCTGGAAAAGGCTCATAATTCTGGCCTAACTTCTCGGTCTGGACCATCCTCCCTCTAGACACCACTGTCCCTGCTTGCTTGGACCAGCTCAGCTCTCTGCAGAATCCTGGTAAACGTCCTCAAACCTGGTCCTACGTCAGCTCCTGTAGCTGCGCTTACAGGAGCGGCAGTGGCTGAGCCTGCACCAGTGCGACAGCGGCTGCCCCTGTCACCCAGTGCCTGGAGTTAGGTGCGAGCACCAGCCCGAGCAGGGCTGCAGAGCCCTTACTCGAGGGCTGAGAGGTGGGCAGATGGTGGGTGCCCAGCACCTCCGCCGCTTCACCACACCTACAGCTTCCTGCAAGTCGGTTGCCTGCTCTCTCACGCAGTGTCAGTGTGCTGCTGATGCTGCGCGGGTGCTTTGGGAAGACCTGCAGGCAGACAGCTTCCTGCTGCTGGCAGTTTTCCCCCCTCGGTGCTGTCCCCTGCGCTGTCTGTACTCTCCCCTTACGCAGGGTGGCAACGCTTGCGTGCCAAAGCAGACTCTGGTCGTGCACCTGCTGCTGTTGTCACAGGTACTGCTGCGCTGCATGCATGGCACGGATGCACAGGGGCGCTGCCTGCACCGCTGCCAAGTGGGGGAGGCACAAAGCTGCCAGCTCAGCCTTGGGAATGAGGAAAACATGCTGTGTCCTGGACAGCCACCTCATGTGTGTGTGGGGAAAGCCATTACTGTTGTAAAGCGGTGTGGCCCACAGCTCTGAGGAAAGACTTGCACATCCAAGGGCATGTTGGTGAGGGCAAGGAAAATGCCATTTGAGTGAGAAGGTGCATGGCCTAATGAGAAACACCAGCATGGGCTGGTGCTGGGTGCGGTGCTGTGGCTCCGGCAGCTGAGGGCAGGGTGCTGGGCTTGGTGCCGGCAGGATCCCAGCGGGGTCTGTCAGCTCCCTGGCTGTAACACAGCCTGTCCCTGCGTGGCTGTCACAAGCAGGTTGGGGGGGGCTGTGGGCAGTTTACAAAGTTTAGTCCCCCTCTCACAGCATCTGGTGTGTGGATCGAGTCTGAGCACATGGTTTCAAGTTGTGGGTTGTTGGTTGTTTTGGGTTTGTTTTTCCCAGGAATTGTTCCCCTGTGGAAAGGGGAGAGGGCAGCTGGTCAGGAGACCCCTGCAAACATCCAGGGTGATAACACAGATATCAACAGAGACAAAATACTTCCTGAAGAGCAGCCCCATAGCTATTGCTGTTACTGATAATTCTGGTTTTATTTCTCTACTGTAACGCTTACAGCTTGCAATGGGTTTTATCTTGGAAAAACTTCTGCTTAATGGGCTTTCAGAGATGAGCTCTCCTGGCTCAGTATTTACTGCTCTTTCGTCTGCCTTGAAATAAACACCGCAAGCAATCTGAAAGGTCATCTGGCTTTTCTGATGCTTCTGTAAATGCCTTTGCAAAATGGCATTTTTAAAAGCAGTTAAGTTCAGCTATAGCCTTCGGTAAACCACAGGAGAGTCAAACCACTCGGACCACGAGAGCTGGAGGGCAGCAGGGAAGGGAGCAACAGAGCTAAGATTTCTCTCCGCCCTGGTGTTGAGGGCATATCTGTGGTGCCTTTGGTTTGCAGGCATCTCCTTCCCTGCTCCGAGGTGGCTGTCAGTGCAGTCATAGGTAATCCAGATCAGTTCCGTGCAGCCGGCTGGCCTTTTGTCTGCGAACAACAGAGCTGCAGTGGAACAGGCCACGCTACCAAAAGGAAATTTATGGCGGGGGCAGAAGGAGAGCTGGTGAGTGCTGAGCCTGAAGACATTCCCCCAAACTCCCTGCTCTGGCCTTGCTGCAGGGTTTGGGTCCTCGGGCAGAGCCCTGCCAGCTCACAGAGCTCTGCACAAACACCCACCTTCCCACGAGCAGCTCGCGGTACTGACCTCCTGAAGTTTGTCCCTGAAGATTATAGGGTAACTAAGACAGTTTGGTATGCAGCGATTAGAGACTACCCACGGTCAGTCCGATTGCCTGGTGCGAGACACCTGGCAGCCACTTACAGCCTTGTCATTGTCAGAGCTGCGGCTGACTGATGTGCCCACAATGAGCGTCCTAATTGGAAGAGACAGACTTCCGAGCAGAACGGAGCAAAGCACGTTACTAAGGTAATGCACCCCCCGTCTCAGACCCACACATCTCTTGGTGCCTCATCCACTCTCTGAATAGCTCTGGGTGCCTGAAGCTGTCAATCTGAAGAAGCCCATTTCACTCGGGTAAAGGTACAGTTGCTTCATATCTTTTAAAGATTACAATAAGGATTTTTCTTCTCCTCAGCACAGTCTGTGGCATAGCAAATGTTAATTTAAAATAAATCAAAGATCAATTGTTTTTCTCCCCTAAGAAAGAGAGACTTTTTTTCTAAAATACGTGATCAACTGTCTATTCAGACCCATCCTACATCCTGCTTGAATCTTACAGCTCTCCTAGCAGGAAAACCAAAAGGCACAAAATCCACATTTCAAAGCTTTATTTGAATATATATGCCCCTTCTTTCCAGCTCAGGAGACAGCAGGCGTGAATTCCATTTCTAATCTGTGTTAGGCCACCTGCAAAGAGGGGAAGGGAACCCTAGAGTTGCTCCAGCAAAATGCAATTCTTCTTGTCAGCTGGATTATAACCCCGTTCCCCGGGCTGTCTACGGAATGTCAATTCCAGCGGAGTCCCTCTCCGAGAGCGATGCCGTGCTGCCAGACTGTTCTTCATGATCGATACAAAATTTCTGACAGTATCGGTATTTCTTTACCTGGAGACTGCATGCATTGGAACAAAGCCCTCGCCTGCCCGGCTCTGCACGCCGGGAACAGGTCAGACGGGATGAGGCACTGCGATGGTTTTAAGCAGCACGTGCCAGTGTGCTGGTGTCCAGGGGAATACAGAGCTGTGACCGGCCGCAGCAGGAACAGGGTCCTGCCCGACGGGGGACCAGACCCAGCACGGACGGGCACGTGTGTCGGGCGCAGGCAGCATCCATCGCCCTGTCAAGGAGGGTCTCTAGAGATCGGTTCTCAAATGAAGAAGCGCACAAGGTGGCTTCTAAGGATAAAACGGCTAAAAAAAATCCTAGGAAAAGGGCAAGAACCTGTTTGACTGTGATAATCAGGTTTTTGTATTTTACTGGTGTTTTCCCTAGCCTCCCCCAGCACTGGCACGCAGTTGCCTGGGCTCGGGCCGCTCTCGGAGCCGAGGGAAGGACTGGAGG